>CM061132.1:133979627-134261721 GCA_030789695.1 Scilla litardierei | reverse complement strand
AAAACTTGAACATCTTCTTACATGTTGGTGCTCGATGGGTCTGCGTGGCACTTGTGCGATTGGGGGTTTCTGCCTCTGAAAAATCCACCTCCGGGTAATCCCCCAATACCAATCCATATAGGTAGCGACCGATACCACATCTGCACAATGTGATCTGCTCTATTGATCCAATGCGCAAGAGGATCACTGATTACAGTAACATCTGCTGGCTGCGATGGTCTTGTCTTCCCCGCTAAGACTGGGAGTGCAGATGGGATGTGTTGGCGTAAACCAAATTGCCGCATGACGCGGTCTGGTGCATGCATCACCCGTGCTTTCCAGCAGAATATGGGTACCCTCGCACGCCATAACTCGGGTTGTTCGCGACATAACGCCAACAGCTGCTCGAGTCGCTCTCCATAAGGCTCCCAGGTAACCTATTAGGCATGAAGTACACAAATATATCAGTGTACTACATTATATATCAATTGATCACCGACGTTATAAAATTTACATATACAAACCTGTGTACTCTCTAACGTGCCAAACTGGTCTCTGTCTGTATCTAGGTTCCCATGAGCAGTTTCCATGAATGATTTCCCCGTATTCCACCTGAACCTATAGGAAACGGTGGCAGCAAATACATCCTGTAGGAGCCTTGGTCTTCCTACATATATTCTCTCCCTGCTCCAAGCCTATAAATATTAATTTTTTCTCAGAATGTGAAATATATATAGATATATATAGATATATCACTATTTGAGCTAACGAGAAAAAAATTATACATGCAACAAGAAGCCGCATGCATATAAAGCCTTTGTCTGCTTAATGCCACCTTGCTGAGCTCAGCGTACAAGTGCGCAAGCATCATACTTTCCAATGAATATTCATCGGCCTCCTCAAAATTATCTAACTTTGTCAACCAACTGAGATTTATAGATCCTTTGCTTGGATCCGGAACCAGTAAGGTTCCAATTATATGAAGCAGATATGCCCGTGCATACCGCTGAATGTCATCGTCATCTGCATCCTCAGGTAAATCATTAAATGTATCACGCAACCAACTAAGTTTTACCTTGGCTGCTTTCCTTAGTGGGGTATCCTGTCCAAGTAGCCTCTCCATCAACGTCATCTGATAGCAAACATAGGCTATAGATACCCTCGCACGCCATAACTCGGGATGTTCGCGACATAACGCCGACATCTGGGAGAGAATGTATGTAGGAAGACCAAGGCTCCTGCAGGATGTATTTGCTGACACCGTTCCCCATGGGTTCAGGTGGAATACGGGGAAATCATTCATGGAAACTGCTTATGGGAACCTTGATACATATAAAGACCAGTTTGACACGTTAGAGAGTACACATGTTTGTATATGTAAATTTTATAACGTCGGTGATCAATTGATATATAATGTAGTACACTGATATATTTGTGTAATAGGTTACCTGGGAGCCTTATGGAGAGCGACTCGAGCAGCTGCCGGCGTTATGTCACGAACATCCCGAGTTATGGTGTGCGAGGGTACCCATATTCTGCTGGGAAGCACGGGTGATGCATGCACCAGACCGCGTCATGCGGCAATTTGGTTTACGCCAACACATCACATCTGCCTCACAGTCTTGGCGGGGAAGACAAGACCATCACAGCCAGCATATGTTACTGTAATCAGTGATCCTCTTGTGCATTGGATCAATAGAGCAGATCACATTGTGCATAAGGGGAAATGTGGTATCGGTCGCTGCCTATATGGATTGGTATTGGGGGATTACCAGGAGGTGGATTTTTCAGAGGCAGCAACCCCCGTTCGTACAAATGCCATGCGGACCCATCGAGCGCCAACATGTAAGAAGATGTTCAAGTTTTTTTGTTTTTATAGTATTTTTTATAACCAATATGATTAGTACTTAATTTGTTTTACAGGTTGGAGGATAATATTACATTGTACGATATGGCAGGCCAAGTATTGCAAACACAGGATCAGGGGTTGCTGCATACGATGAGGACCCATATCGATGATGTGCTACATCGTACACGCCATCTTCCAGAAGGTGTAGATACGAGCGAGCTGAGTCGTTTATATTGGATGGGTGAGGCCGGCACTTCTCAGCAGGAGCATACCAGAGCAGATGACGCTGGCACTTCTCAGCAGGAGCATACCAGAGCAGATGACGCCGACACTTCTCAGCAGGAGCATACCACAGCAGATAACATCGGCACCTCTCAGCAGCAGCATACAAGAGCACATGATGCCGACACTTGGCAGCTGGACCATCCCGGAGCATATGACGCCAGCACGTGGTAGCAGCCCCCTCACGGAGGTTATGACACTGGCACTTGGCCACAGCACCCTCACGGAGCATTTGACGCCAGCACTTGGCCGCAGCCCCCTCCCATATCATTTGACGCCGGAGCTTGGCACCAGGCACCTGGATGGGATACTGTATGGGAAGTTCCAGCCGATTGGCAGCAGCAGCCTACCCAGGGTACATGGAATGACGTCAGCACTTGGCCGCAACATTTGACTCAGGCAGATTGGCAGCCTACCCAGGGTGACACGTCACAGCCGCAGCAGACAAAATGGGATGACACATGCATTTCACATCAGCATGTGGAAGTGGATGTTGGCCCGTCTCAGCCACCTCAGACACAATGTGATGATGAAGGCGTGTCACAGGTTGTTGGCGTGTCTCTGCCACCTCAGACACAATGTGATGATGAAGGCGTGCCACAGGTTGTTGGCGTATCACAGGTTGTTGGCGTGTCTCAGCCGGTTGATCCTAAAAAGGGAACTTCATCGGGTAGGGCATGGTATTCATGTGTATTTAGTCGACGCAAAGGGAGTCGTCGATGATATGTATCTTTGAAATGTGTTATGTATATTTGCTGGATTTGAGACATTTGTTATGTATGGTTTCTCAAATGAATTTGATATATAATATATGTGTTATGTATGGTTTCAAAACAAATCTTTCATACACCCCATATTTATTCAACGAATTCATTCATCACCCCATATTTATTCAACGAATTCATTCATACACCCAATATTCATACATCACATATACATACGAGAAAGGTTGTGTTAGGGCTTGATGGAGGTATTCAGTCAGCGGATTGGGCTCTGCTCCAGACGAGAATTTTCTCCTCCCGAACTCACCTACGTGCCCTTTTGCTGCTTCAGTGGCAGTTTGAGGGGCTGTATTTCTCCACAGCTTACAAGAGGAAGACAGCGGCTCAAGTGGCCAACGAAGCAGCAAAAGAGCATGTAGATGAGATCGGGAGGAGAAAATTCTCAACTGGAGCGGAGCCCAATCCAGTGACAGAATACCTACATCATTCCGGCAACAATCTTTCTCCAAATAGCTTAACCACGTTATCCCCGTCGAGCAAGCACCATCACAGCAACTGCTTCCAGCCTGCCACGTTTTGAAGTTGGGGGGTGTGTGATACGTATCGTATCACACTCCGCTGAAATTTCGTTGCTGGAAGTTTCAGATTTATAGCCCCCGGCACTGCACCCCACAGGTGCGGCCCTGGGCCGCACTTTCAAAGTACGGCCCAAAGCCGCACTTTGAAAGTGGGGCCGAGATCTGCATCTATGGAGTGTGGCCTAGAAAATGATAGCCGCTGCTTCATTGCATACGGCTTGTTTTTTGCAGGGTTTGTTTTTTGCGACGGCGTGCTTTGTTCCGATTCAACTCAGCTGCAATCCGACACCCTTTGCCACACGAGAGCCGATCCGTGCCGATAGAGCAGATCTCCTAATAGGTATTCAGAGTTTTTGGTTCCTCATTATGTTATGATTTAGGGATTTAGGGATTTATAATGGTGTGTGTGCAGGTTGGGAGGAAAGACTACCGCCATGAAAATATCAGATGACAATGATATGGAGAATCTGTTTGATTTATCGCAAGATCACCGTGGAGTTGAAATATATGTGGGTATGGATGCAATAAGCACCGTCCAAGAAAATACGACAGGAGAAGGGTGTTCGCAATATCCGCATGATAATGATAACATGAACACGTAAGTCTAGATTTCAATCAAATTTTGTGAATTGTTATTTGAAATATTTTTTATAAATTAGTAGTAGTACCTAAAATTTGAAACCTTTCATATGTCAGTAACAGGTTGAATGTTGAATCATTTGCCTAAAATTTTTTTTGCGACGGCGTGCTTTGTTTCAATTCAACTCAGCTGCAATCCGACACCCTTTGCCACATGAGAGCCGATCCGTGCCGATAGAGCAGATCTCCTAATAGGTATTCAGAGCTTTTTGTTCATCATTATGTTATGATTTAGGGATTTAGGGATTTATAATGGTGTGTGTGTCTGTGCAGGTTGTTGGAAATGTCAAGTGATTCAATTTTTTTCATATGCTATTTTGCCGGTGAATTATATATTAATGAAAATCACGAACCACGGTATGTCGAAGGGAAAGTTAAATCGATGAAGCTGATATATGGTTCGACGTATAACGACCTAGTAGATCGGATATACAATATCACGAAAATCCATCGGGAGGAATATATGTTGAATCTGGTGTGCAACTGGCCAGTAATGGGAGGAAAGACTACCGCCATGAAAATATCAGATGACGATGATATGGAGAATCTGTTTGATTTATCGCAAGATCACCGTGGAGTTGAAATATATGTAGGTATGGATGCAATAAGCACCGTCCAAGAAAATACGACAGGAGAAGGGTGTTCGCAATATCCGCACGATAATGATAACATGAACACGTAAGTCTAGATTTCAATCAAATTTTGCGAATTGTTATTTGAAATATTTTTTATAAATTAGTAGTAGTACCTAAAATTTGAAACCTTTCATATGTCAGTAACAGGTTGAATGTTGAATCATTGGGAATTGAAAATCAATACTCAACTTAAATGGAAGGCCCTTTTGTATCGGAGTCGATGTTGAATCATTGGGAATTGAAATCAATACTCACTTATATGGTCTGGTTTGGTTTCACCCTGTCGAAACTGCTTAAACCGAACCAAACCGACTCCTAACATATATTATATATTGTGCTGGAAATCTATTGGGATTTTAACCCTAGTAGGGGAGAGCACTGTCTCAAAAAAGAGAAGTTCATCTTGGTTAGCGCTACTACGCTCAAGTACGGTTGACTGTGAGCTCAATATTTCCTTATCGTGTTATCTGTAATTCTCTCTCTTTCTTGAATCTGATTGTCCTCTTAATTTCTTCTGCATTACGAGCAGGCAGCAACGCATTTCATTCCATTTTCATTTAGTTGCAACTAACCCTCATATTTTGACACATAGTTCTCAAAAAGACGTCATTACTTCCACTCCAACGACGCAATTGACCGTCAATTCAGCATCAAATACCATTTTGCTACAACTTCTAGTGATGAATGCACCCTAACTGCTAAAGAAAAATGAAAATATATAGAACAATAATAACCGCACCTGTCGTAGTCACAGTTAGAACTCCTGCAAGTGATGCAATGCCTAATTTTCACTGGTTTGATAAGGAGCACAGAAATGAAGCCATGCCATAAAATTATTTTAATGACAAAGTCTATATTTAGCAAAATTGGGTATACGAGGGGATCTTCCGTCATCATATGTCTGAATCACGGTTCCAAACCGAACCAAACCGCTCCAAGCTGTTTTCGTGGGCTCGGAAACCGTCGGTCTGGCGGTCTGGTTTGGTCTGGCATGTGAGAAACCGCTACTTATACGGTCTAGTTTGGTTTAGGTCCCAAACCGCCGGTTTGAGACCGTGCTCTCTCCTAATGCCAGATGATACATACATACCTAAAGATGTGGATGAAGAAATAGATGAGAGCGATGACGATGAGCATATCGGGGCCGGAGAGGATAGTATGCTTTATGTGGAAGATCCAAACGAAGATGATATATCATGGATACAACGATCGGTTGCCGTTAACACAATTGTGGAAGATGAGGAGGCTTTGCCAGATGAAGTTGAAGAGGAAGAATGGCTAAATGCAATAGTTATGAGAAATACACTTGAAAGGAGAATGGAAGAGCCTAGACATCTAAACGTTAGGGGGGTGTTCAATGTCGGCGATATATATGATACAAAGGCCGACTTGATTAAAGCAATATCAGAGTGGAGCATTAAGCGTAATGTTTCATTTGGGCCAATCAAGACAAACAATACAAGTTATAACGTGATATGCGGCCTAAATGATGCGGTCAATCTGGCTACACAAGATGAGGCTAGTAGGAGTTATTCGTGGCGTATCCATGCAGCAGTGCGAAAGAGTATAATTGGGAGTTCAAGCTCTCAAGGGTTGTTGAGGAACATACTTGCAATAATCCAACCCTCAATACAGATCACAAAAAAGCCACATCATCTTTCATTTGTAACATGATTATGCCAATGGCGAAGACAAAGTTAGATTTGACACCGGCAGAAATCCAAGAGGCCATAACCACCATGTTACGGATCCGAATTTCATATTTACAAAGCATGGATGGCAAGATCGAAGGCGTTAGAAAGGATTTTTGGAGATTGGGAGGAGTCATATAATCGGCTACCTCGGTATTTAGAGGCCATTTCGGAGACTAATCTGGGTACAGTATACAAGATCACGTATGACACTATCAGTGAAGGAGTGGCACAATTTTCCGGGGTCTTCTGGGCATTTAGTCCTTCAATCAAAGGTTTCAAGCATTGTCGGCCGATCCTAAGTATTGATGGTACCCATTTGTATGAGAAATATGGTGGGTGTTTACTTGTGGCCACCGGAGTGGATGAAAATGGTTGGCCCTTGGAATTTGCTGTTGTGTCAGCTGAGAACCAAGAAAATTGGGAGTGGTTTTTTGCATGTATATATGAATACATACCAAGTGCTCATTGATGAACGATTACTTTCATTTCAGATAGAATGAAAGGAATTTCATGAGCACTAGAAGAGGGATGGCCAGCACATTATCACCATAGGTATTGTCTTCGGCATATTATTGCAAATTACAAGGCGAACGGATTCCGAACACGTACCTTGGAGGGAAACTTCTGGATGGCTAGCAATGCATCGGACTTGCTTACATACAATGCCTATTGTGCTAAAATCAAAGGCGAGTCCATTGAAGCAGATGAGTGGATATCTGCAGATTTACATGGGGAAGAAAGCATGTGGACGATGCATGCCGATCGTGGGAAACGCTATTGTATCATGACAACAAATTGTTCTGAGAGCTTTAATGGGTGCTCAAAGGTGCTAGAGCTCTACCTATACAAGCGTTGATTGCAAGAACCTTTTACAGGTTAAATAGATATTTCTTCAGTCGAAGACTAAGTGGGCAAGGGTGGACGACAGATTTTGTTCCCACAACAATGGACATTATTGGGGAACGGAGGGAAGAGGCTCGAACATTTATGCTCACACGGTTTAGTGATTGTGAGTGGTAGGTGACTGATAACGATGGTCTCCGTTATACTGTTAAGTTGCATGACGAGAAATGCAGATGTACTTGCAATATTCCTTTTGCTTCAACACATCACATGTGCCCATGTTGTCGCCGCAACGTCCAGACAAGAATATGGTGCCAACATAGCATATATGCCATTCTGTTTTCCATGGTATAGGGTTAGCAGATATCGCCTTGTATATGAACCTTTATTTCACCCCATACCCGATGCACGGTATTGGAAGGCTTGGGATGGTCCCAAATTACTTCCACCCGACAAAAGAAGACCTCCAGGTCGGCCTACATCTACACGTATTCGGGGGTCAATGGATATTCCCCGTGAAGGAAGCCGATAGAATAGATGTGGCAATTGTCATCAACTCGGGCATTACAAATCACGCTGCCGAAATCCTCCTCTAACACACGCGTATGTTGATTTTGCAATTCATATATTTCTTGTGGATATATATATATATGATGTTCTAATTTATGCTTATCTTTTAGGTCTTCATCTGAAGGCCGCGGCGGGTCTTCATCTCAAGGCCGCGACGAGTCTTCATCTCAAGGCCGCGGGTCTTCATCTCAAGGCCGTGACGCGTCTTCATCTCAATGCCAAGGCAGATCTCGCACATGATGCAATGGTGGATGTTACTTTACTGAGAATGTTGTGTTATGGCCATGATTGATGTGTTAGGGCCATTTTATGTATGTTTGCTATATGTTTTATGTAATTGTTAAATTCGACGTGATATGTATTTTGAAACTACTATGGTTGATGAGTTCAATGTTGTTTGATATATGTGTTACATGAGCTTGATGAATTCGATGTGATGTGTGTTTTGATTTATATGAACTTTTTGATATCCAAGTGATATGTTGTGATATACTATTTGTGATATTTGTGAAACACTATGGCTGTGAGAAGTATGAGTGTGAGAATTATTTGTGACACGTTTTGATTTATATGCATACGTTGTGATGAATCATGGGTGAATTATCGGGGGAGTAGGAGCAGAAGCAGCTGCTGATATTGAGAAGAGCAGCAGCAATATCAGCAGCAGCTGTTTGCAAACAGAGAGGAGGGAGCAACAGCAGCAGTTTTGCTTGCTGTTTTGGGGATTTTTGAGGCGCACTTGCAGAGTGCGACCAAGAGCCGCACTCTGAAAGTGCCGCTCTTGACCGCACTTTGAAGATGCGACCCGTGGGGCTCACGTGCCCCACTGGCCAGAGCCACAAATACACCATAATACACAACAAACCCCTAAAATACGCTTATACAGAGGCATTGCGGGTTTTGGGGGCTTATCAGGTTCAAACCAGCTTCAAATCCGCGTAAAAACGCCGCCCGCAATTGTGAACCGTCCGATCCAGGTGGGATTTGCCCTCGTTGCACCACGTGTCCCGAAGTGGGTCTTGATTTTTGTCGCGCCCGCTAAGCTCGAACGAATCCGAATTCGCATCGGATCCAATCTCGGCCGCTGGATCTTGAAGCAATGGCTCCGATGAAGCCACGTCGCCCCGTATTCACCCGCTTTCCACTGCTGATGCACTCGTAACGTCGTCTGTTGGATTGGCATTGGATGGCTATGAGATAGCCATGTCGCGAGATCGCTGAGTTCGTGACAGGCTTGATTAGAGCCGTTCGATCATCATCGTACACATGAAAATGCGCCATGTCGCCCGCTTTGTTTGATAACGTCGGGGTCGCTGGTGATCGTTGGATCATTATCCAACAGTCAGGTAATTGCTCCATCGTCCTCAAAGATCGGACCGTCGGATTGAGCGGGAGCGGCTCTGATGACGCCACATGTCCCGTATTTTCGCCATATTTTTCGTATTTACGACCGTATTTCTCCATTTAAATGGTATTCTGTATTCAACAATTCATAGAAATTAGCACAGATCTCAGTAAAATACAAATAAATAGTCGTTGGAATCGTGAGATCGAGAAATCTTCACATGAAGAATATAAAATGGGCAGAAATACTTAGTTTATTACCGTTTTGTGCATAAAATAGGAGTTTGCTCTAATAAATAAGGGTATTCAAAATTTGATCGTATTAGAGACCAAATACGTATCATGTATGCACAAAATAGGTCTAAATGAGGTGTTAAATATGTAATATTTACCTCAAATCACTCTCCATTGCCTATGAAATGTTGTGTTGTCGTCGAGTTCCCTCGGCCGAGTAGCTCGGCTACTCGTTCCGAGTGGCCTTTAATGCTGCCTTTAATGCTCGGATGCTGGAAGAGGTTGAAGTTGCTTCCTTTGGCTCGATCTGCTCAGACCAAGCGGCGTTGGCCCACTCGGACCGAGCTAACTGGGAAAAGGTTAATAAGTTGGGAAGCTTTGCATTTGGTTGCTCTCTCTTCTTTCTTCTTCCTTCTTCCTCTTCTCCTCAAATCTTCTTCTCCATCTCGTCAAGCATCTAGTGGGCTGCGCCATCGATGCTCCAGATGTCTCAGATGTGTCCATGGTCCAATATCGCTCCAAAGTTCCTGAAAATCCACAAATCTCTGCGAGAATCAAATATATCGTGAAATGTGCGATAAAGCATAGAAAAGTGAACTTTGGATGATGAAAATGCTATGAAATCATGCAGTAAAAGTATAGGAAATCTGGACACATCAAAATCCCCCAAGCTTTCCTCTTACTCGTCCTCGAGGAAGACGAATAGGAGGGTCACCAGGAGGCAAAAATAAGAAAATGAAAAAAAAAACGCAAAGAGGATAGGGTCGCTAGATTAGTCCCTCAGATCTCGTGCCATTCACCATATATCACAACGACTCAAAAAATAACTCACAAGCTTCTACAAAGATTTCATATCTTAAATAAATGAAGTACTTGAGAGTTTAAGAATGAATAAAGGGGATATCTCTAGAGCTCATACAATCGGCTTATATCCACATCACGTGCTTTATAGTGTTGAATATACACAACATTAGCAACACACTTTTCAATCAAAAGCTATAACTGAAGTGCAGAAATTTCATACCAAGCATGTAATAAAGAATGGAATGGAAGTTGAGGCATACACGTATTCATATCAAATCATAGGAAATCCCTAGAACTCATTTGTTTCGTTAAGTTTCAAGATTATCAAACTTTTCCGTTCGTGCACAACTCCACTCTAGTGACATGCTCACTCATTTTGGTCAAAATATTTTTCCCATAAGCTTGAATTGAAGCATTACATCGAAGAAATTCTTGTGGGATATGGATTTTTGTTTTGGTTTTCCCAAAAGTATATGAATTGGCACCAAGAGATGAAATTTTGAATTTTTCCTTGATTTTTTTGAAACTTTGTTTCTTCCTTGGAATTTTGTAAGAGCAACAAAATTTATATTTTTTATTTTTGGCTCCTTTTTGGCTTTTTGATCTTTTTGGAGCAATCTTTGTAATTATATGAGAGTTTGGGAATGGATGCGATAAAAATAGCCTTGTGGAAGAAAATCAAGTGACATATAGAGAATGTAAGATATATGTGCAGAAGGAATAGATATAACACTCGGTTCACTCAAAAGTCTGCACAAAGAATTCAGTAAGATAATACATCAACTAAACTCATATATAAGAATGGGTATTCCTAGTCATATCAATAAGCAGTTAAGTCAAGCGGTAATGTTTTTCAAACCAAGCATGCAATAAGAGTTACGAATAAGAGATAAAAGTATGGCTTCAGATATGCTAGTGATGCGTGAATCTTGGTGTGTTTCCAACGGAAACATACTAAACACTACTCTACACATTCAATTTCAAATAAGCTTCATGCATTTACTTTAAAGAGATCATCAAAAGAGATTAATTGCACGTACTTATAAAGAGAAAGATTATAAAATACTACAAGTAGCATGGCATGGAAGATAGGAGTTGCATTAGTAGTGAAAGCATCGAGATATAACATCACAGATAAATCATCTAGCAAAAGAAAGAAAAGAAAATAGAGAACATAAAATAAAAGCATGCATGCATGCACACAAAAGAAAAAAATAAGATGAGAAAAAAGAAAAAATGGAGTGAAAAGGGATGGAAAAGTGAAGCGAAAAAGTGAAAAATAATAGAAAAATAAATTAAAATCGATAGCGTCCATCCCCCAAGCTAAACACAGCAGTGTCCTTACTGATGAGAACACGTGTGAAAGATGGAAAATGGTGCTAAGGGTGGGTGGGTGGGATGGAATAAAACAAAAGAAAATCCTTAAAAAGGAAAATAAAAGTGAAATCTAACTAATGCAGATGCATAGTCCTAATGCCTAATGCAAAACAAGCATACAGATGATGTGTTAATATGAATGCAATGGAATGTGATGGGTTCTCCCCTAAGCTATACGACACTAGGCCCCGTGTGGATAGATGGGCACCAAAAATTGATAGGGAAGAATTGTAGCAAAATGACGAATCAGACAGCAGCACCAACCTCTGGATGTGGTGATGGGTCCCGCTGCTATGGACCAGTGGTAGCATCAGATGGTGGTGTAGAAAAAACAGGAGGTGTTACAAGTGGTGCTACTGGAGGTGCAACAAGAGCAACTGGTGCAAGTGTGACAGGCGGTGCACCTTGTGCTCTAAGAATCCTACGAATCTCCCTAATATCTCGCTGCACTGACTCATGGTGGGTAGCAACTATTCGGGTTGTAACGACCCGCTCTCGGGGGCCCGTTACTTATTTGGTTTATTCGCAGGTTCCGCAGTTTACCAGTGAAATCAGCATAGCCACAACTCAGAGATGTATCACAATACTCAAACTAGCGTACAGACGTTATTACAGTCCAAATTAAAGTGCAACAACAACCAGCACACTCTCTCACGAATACATAAAGGAAGTACCGAAAAGGAAATGCGGAAAAGGAAATACACAGTACAACATGCACACCAACAGAAAAGTAACTAAAACTCTGCAGCCTCTGGGTCAATGTAGGCTCCTCGATCTCTGGGGCAATCTCCTCGATCAGGTCTTCATCTGACGGTGCCATAAATGGAACCGAAGGTAAGTCACAACAATTCTAGCGATAGAAAAAGAGGAGTGCACAAATATGGAGCAGTCTATAGTAAACAAGTGCGGAAAGTAAAGTAGGGACAGACAAGCATGCAAGTGCGATAAGTAAAGTACATCTGTCAAGCATGCAAGGGTGACAAGTAAAGTAAAGGTGACCGAGCAATGACAATAGCAATAACCATGACGATATCAATGACAATAGCAACAACCATGACGATATCAATGACAATAGCAATAGGGAGAGTAGTTGTGCTTAGCCTAGTTCGTGACTTATAATGCGGGGTGCAATGAGCAACCAAGAGGCCACCTCTTACCACGGGTGCTATCCGGGCGAACTATGCTATGAATACTATGAATACTATGCAATAATCTGTGATCTGTGATGGTTGTCACCGGCTACTATGATGGGTTGCTAGAACCCGCACGGTGACAACAAAGGCTGGACTAGTCGCTCCCGCACCCTCGCTATTATAAGTTATCCCAAAACCCAGTGTCTGTGCAGGTTACCGTACTTTGCAATTTTACCAGTCAATTACTGTTCTTACATTTTCAATTACAATCTTTCTGTCAAGCAATGTCAATAATCTTTTCAGGTCAATAATTGTTCCGAGACTAGGTGTCAAGTCCTATGTTCATACGAGTACACTATCTATATTTCTAAGGGTAGAATTTACTGTGACTTACAATCTTCGAGGTGGTGGTAGTGATCCGGGACTGGATCTAGTGTCGATGCACGAGATTTGCTACCTGTAAACACAAGAGATAACTAGTTAGAGAATACCCTATTTTCTTATTTATTTAAGTTGAGTGTCTGATTTTAAAACTGGTTAAAACGGCGATAAAAGGGTCCTAAATTTTTATATAGACTATATATGATAAAAATAGTTTTACAGCAAGAGAGAATATTTTTCTGAAGTCTATAGTAATTTTTATAATTTTTAGAAACTCAAAACTAGTTTAAAAACCCAATTTATTCTACTAGCGCATATCTTCCGTAATTTCTTACGGGAGCAATACAGGTCGGAATAACTTGAGTAAGTAGTCAAAATGACCGTTTCAAAGATTACTTTCACATATAATTTTATCACATATTATTGTGAGTGAAAACAGCGAGTTATGATTTTTAGAAAGATTTATACGTATTTAATCTTTTGGCTTAAAAATTAATTCTAAAAAAACTAGACATCTGATTGCGATGAAACTAGCGCATCTGAAGCAACACTATTGGTTGCATGGAATGAAGAGGCGTGTTGCGCGAAGTGTGGCCAAGCGCTAAGTGTGCCTACAGGTGAAGGCTAAGTGTGCCAACAGGTGAAGGCCGATCACCGACGAGTTGCAGGACTATTACAGCCACCGCCTATTCCAGAGTGGAATTGGCAGCATATCACGATGGACTTCGTGACTGGCTTACCCCGGAGCAAAAAGCAAAACGACGCTATTTGGGTGATTGTGGATCGATTGATGAAGTCTGCACATCCCATCCATTTCAGAGTTGGACAATATATGAAGGTTCTTGCCAAGAGGTACATGGATGAGATTGTGAGAATGCACGGAGTACCGGTGAGCATAGTTTCAGGCAGAGATACCCGGTTCACATCACATTTCTGGAAAAGTTTACAGAAGAATCTTGGCACTCATCTCAAGTTCAGTACTGATTATCATCTCCAGATAGATGGATAGTTGGAGCATACCATCTAGATCTTAGAGGACATATTGCGAGCATGCAAGTTGGACTTCAATGGGTCGTGGGAAGATTACTTGCACCTTGTGGAATTCGCATACAATAATAGCCACCAGGCGAGCATTGAGATGACACCACTTGCGGCCTTGTATGGAAGGAAATGTCGGTCGACCTTGAGCTGGGACGACATTGGAGATCAAGAACTGATGGGACCTGAGAAGATAGTAGAGGCAATCGACGTGGTACAGATGATCAGAGAGAAACTGCAAGTGGTACGAGATACATACAAACATTGTGCAGATTCGAAACGAAGATATCTAGAGTTTCGGTTAGGAGATAAGGTCCTTCTTAAGGTTTGTCCAAATCGTGGACTGATTCATTTTGGTCGACGAGGACTGCTTAGCGCACGCTACATTGGACCTTTGAATGTGCTTGAACGAGTGGGAGAAGTGGCCTACAAGATTGCACTACCTCCATCCTTAGAAGGAGTGCATAATGTGTTCAACATATCTCATCTACGCAAATATGTGGGAGATCCAGCGAACATGGTAGGCCATTTAGAGATTTTAGTGCACACAGACCTAACATAAGAGCAGTAGCCAGTGGAAATTATTGATCCACAGCATAAGAATGCGAGGAACAAAACATGCAATTTGGTAAAGGTGTTGTGGCATCGTAATGCAAATCTTATTCTCTCTCACCTATCTCCACTCAGACCCGACCCACTCCACTGCGGTTTTCTCATCTCGCGTGAGCAATCCAAAGACGCGGCGATGATGATGAGTCGAAAACAAAACCCTAGCTCTTATCTCTCCACACACCAACTTCTTCAGAGGATTTCAACTCCGATAAGAACTCCTTCCTCTTATCTAATTATGCACTTTCTCTTCTATTTAAATGTTGCACGGTTTAGTTTTTTCTTCATACGAAAATTGTTTTCATTCTTAAAAAATTTCCAATTAGTTTTTTGTTTGAGTTCGATTTGATTCACGGGTTGCTTCTAGTTTTCCTGGGAATTTTTGGCTTGGTTTCACGTGATCGGTAGGCTTTATTTGCTCTGAACTAAAATTATTTCTTTCATGCTTGTTAATTTGTGGAATGATTAGGGTTTCGGAATTTATGGAATAGGAAATGATGATTTAACTTTCTATTTGAAGGGGGTTTTCTCCTCTTGATAAATATGGCATCTTTAGGGCAAGGCGGCAACTTCGTCGTAGCCTCGTATTTTTGATTTAGGGTTTGGCCTTCTATGGTTGGCCGCCGGAGGTTTTCCCACCTTAGGGGACTGTCCGGATGTGCTTTCTTGTGGCTGTCTTCAGCCCTGATAGTTCTATTTTTCTGCGGCTTGTGCTCTTGTGTTCTTTGGGTGTTCGGTTGGGTTTTATTCTGTTGTTTAGTCTTCCTGCGACTGTTTTGTGTTCTTGCAGCTTGTGTCTGATCGTATCTTGTGGCTATTTGTTTCCTTGGCCACTGTTCTATTGTAGTTCTTTTCCTTGTACAGTTACTTAATGACTGTTTTAAATGAAGGATTCAGTTCAGTAAATTTACAGAAGTTATGGGACTGTTCTACAGATTTTAAATGATGATAATTTGTGCCCCTATTTTCCAGATCTTAAGGGAAAATTCCCCGATCTAGGTAGACCCTAGAAATTCAATCATTGATGCCAAATAATACTAATCTGATCATGTGGCTGTCTTACTTCGCTTTAGAAATGATTTTGTTTCGGTTTAATGTTTGAATGAATTGATTACTTTAGAATTGTTTTAGAGTGCAATGAATAGAGTTTCCTTCACCATAGAAATTGATGTATACAATTGTTATGGAAAGCAGATAAACTTTGTATCTAGAATTGTGCAAATAAAGTCATTGTTTGTAAAATATTGATATATTGGACCTGTTGCTATAGAGAATACAGTTTTGCGCACGATTCTTTTTATATTGTTTAGAAAGCATAGAAATAGAGGATAATCGAGATAGATATTTAAATAAATAGTTTAATACATGGGATTTGGGAACTCATAATTAAAGATATAAAGAGTGGCGAAGACTACGCTCATTGACAGAATTGTAATGACTTGAATGGGTCCTCTAATGATATATTAGACCAATAAAATTTAGGGTATATGTGAGCTCACCTATGAATCTCGGGGTGGTTCTTTAGCTTGCTCTTTCCCTTTACATTATGAGTATAAAAAAGAATTGTTCGATAAACACAGTCTAGTGATTAGTGTTATTGGCTTGTTTAGGACTAAAGTTGCATAAAAGTTATAATTGTTGTTTATTGTAAATATCATCTACTTCATCCTACTTTTAAATGTTGTTCAACATGAACTAATCCAGAGTACGAGGATGCTCCAGCTTTTGAGGAGTCTGAATTTCCCGTTGAACGTGTTGATTTTTGAGACGAGGATAGTAAGGAGAGTTTATGTTTTGTTTATTTGTTTTCTTCATTAATTAAATGAAAGACTAGTAATTATTTTCTGTAGTACTTTTGTACCCTCTTAAAAGATGAATAAAGTTATTTCATTTATAAAATTCTCTGTTCGCTCTATGTTATTTTCACTGGAGCATTACATTACCTACACAGATAATAAAGAAAAGTAACTGCAACCGGAAACATGGCGTTACACAAATAAATAGTAAGTACAAAAATAAGATCTCTAGGAAGGACTTGGTAAACGGTTTACCCAAAATGAATTTTAAACTTGAAAAGATTTCTGATTCTTATCAACATGAAAAACTACTTAAAAGTACCTTTAAGAGTATTTGAGCTCTTAATTCATGTGGGCCACTAGAACTCCTTCATATGGATTTATTTAGACCTGCTAGAGTATCCTCTCTTAATGATAGTAGATATGCATGTGTGATTGTTGGTGATTATTCACGATACACTTGGGTATTATTTTTAATCAATAAGAATGATGCCTTGAGTGAATTTGAAATATTTGTTAAATGGATTCAAAAAATAACTTTCTTTAGAAATTATTTCTATACGTACCGATCATAGAGGTGAATTTGAAAATGAATCCTTTCAAAGTTTTTACAAAAATCATAGAATCACTCACAACTCTGCTTTTCCAAGAGCTCCTTTTAAGATGGGGGAGTTGAGAGGAAAAATAGAACATTTCAAAAGTGTGCACGCACAATGTTGTGTGAAAGCAAAATTCTAAACTATTTTTGGGTAGAAGCTGTATCCACAACATGTTATGTATAAAAAAGAGTACTCATTAGATCACCTTTTAGTAAAACCTTTTAACCTTGTTTATCAAAAAGTTACTGTATTATCTTATTTTCGTGTCTTTGGTTGTAAATGGTATATTCTAAACACTAAGGATAATAAAGATAAATTTGATTCCAAGGCTGTTGATAGAATATTTATCGGTTACTCCTTGCGTATTAAAGTATATATGGTTTATAATAAGATAACACTTACTATTGATGAGACCTTGCATTTTACTTTTGATAAGTCCACTAATAAAATATCTCATGTTAAAGATGATGATATTGATGATATTAATAATTCAGTAGGCCAACTTAATATTATTTATGTATCTAGTTCACTACCTAGAGCTTTTAATGAAGCTACACATCATCAACATACACGATTCATTGGTAGAATAGATGATATTAGAACTAGATCTCAAATTGAACATATGATGCATGTTGCTTTCATATCTAACATTGATACAAAGAAAGTTAAAGAAACTTTTTTAGATAGCTCGTGGAAGTTGAAGAAGTTACAGATAGTTCGTAGATTCTAGCCATCTGGAAGAACTGCAACAGTTCAAAAGGAACCTAGTCTGGGAATTGGTTCCAATGTCTGAAGACCGTCCGGTCATTAGGACAAAGTAGGTCTTCAAAAACAAGCGAGATGAAGGCGGACAAGTGCATAGAAACAATGCAACGTTAGTTGCTCAAGGTATTAGCAGGAGGAATATAGATTTTGATGAAACTTTTGCTCATATAGCTAAACTTGAATCAATTAGAATGTTGCTTGCTTTTGCTTCTAATATGAATTTCACATTATACCAAGTGGATGTTAAAAGTAGTTTCCTTAATGGTTATATTAAAGAAGAAGTGTGTGTGTGGGAACAACCTGGTTTTATGCATGAAAAATGTCCTAATTATGTATTTAAAGTAAGAAAAGGCCCTTTATGGATTAAAACCATCCCCTAAAGCTCGGTACGAGGATTAATGAAATTTTTGATTGATAATGGATATAATGCAGGAAAGTAGATACAACCTTGTTTATTAAAAAATTTGACTATGATATAATTCTTATTCAAATAAATGTAGACGATATCATTTTTGATTCCACTAATGAAAAGTTTTGTCAAGAGTTTGCTAAGATTATACATGATGAGTTTGAGATGAGTCCCATGAGTGAGCTCAACTACTTCATATGCTTAGAAATCAAGCAACAGAAGGAACATTCATTCACCATATCGAGTAAGGGAAAGAATTATTGAAGAGGTTTATGATGAAAGACACATCATGGAATGATACACATATGGTAATTTTCACCTCCCTGGACAAATATGAAAATAATAAGAGTGTTGACCAGAAATTATATCGAGGTATGATTAGATCATTACTATATATTACTGCAAGTTGACATGATATAATATTTAGTGTGTGTGCGCACGTGCTAGGTTTCAGTAAGATCCTAAAGAATCTCATCTTATGTCAGTAAAACACATACTTATGTATCTTAAATCCACATCAGATTTCAGTTTATTTTATCTAAAAGGTAGCACATTTGAGCTAATATCATACAGTGATTTTGATTTCGCTGTTTGCAAGACCACCAGAAAAAGCAAAAGTGGAACTTGTCACTTTCTTGGACATTCCCTTATTTCGTGGGTTTAGCAAAAAGCAGAACTCGTTGTCATTGTCCAAACTTGAGGTATAATACATAGTTTCTGGACTTCATGTGCTCAAATTTTGTGGATGAGACAAGCCTTCGCCAATTTTGGAATTAAGTGTCCTGCATTTGTAATTTACTGTGATAATCAGAGGGCTATTTATTTGACTAAAGATCATCTACTGCATCCTAGGACAAAACTTAACGATATCCGACATTGCTTTATAGGTTATCACTGCACTAAAAAGGATGTAGAATTTAAATATATTTCCACTGAACAGCTAGGTGCTGACATTTTATTAAAGCACTTAAAACTAATTCTTTTATTAAATTACGTAGAGATTTTCGAATTGTTAGTGAAAAGGAAATTTAGAAATTTTCTTCACCCTTTCTTTTTAATTAAGACAAAGGGGAGAAGAATATGAATGGTTCATGCATATAAAATAATTGATTTTGATGTTTTATAAGCTATATTACATTTTAGCAAAAAGCAGAACTCAATGTCAATGTCCAAACCTGAGGTATAATACATAGTTTCTGGACTTCATGTGCTCAAATTTTGTGGATGAGATAAGCCTTGGCTAATTTTGGAATTAAGTGTCCTGCATTTGTAATTTACTGTGATAATCAGAGTGCAATTCATTTGACTAAAGATCATCTACTGCATCCTAGGACAAAACTTAACGATATCCGACATTGCTTTATTGGTTATCACTGCACTAAAAAGGATGTAGAATTTAAATATATTTCCACTGAACAGCAAGGTGCTGACATTTTATTAAAGCACTTAAAATTGATTCTTTTATTAAATTACGTAGAGATCTTCGAATTGTTAGTGAAAAGGAAATTTATGTTGTGAGTTGAGGGAGGCTTTTGGCCTCCCTCCCCTCATCATCTCACCATTACTCCCCACTAAGTTAGTGGGGAGTCCCTTGGACTCCAAATCCCATTATAAAGTGAATATATTGAGAGCCATGGCTTATGCCATGGCTACTCCTAATGGAGATAATTTTACTCTTCTCCTAATCTTCTTCAACACGTTATCAGCACCTACGCTCTTATCTTTTTTGAGCTTTTCATCCTGTCTCATCTCAAAAATCAAACCCCTAAACATGCGAAGTAATCTATTGTTGCGGCGTACCGTTGCGGCGATCCGTTGCGGCGATCATCTTCGGCGTATTAGGAGCGTGGATTTTGCTTTCTACGGATCTAATCTTTTTTCGACGATCGTCCCTAGATCTAACGGATCTAGAGGTAAACAACAGAAACCCCCAGATCAAAAATCTCTACATGCGCATGTTGTTACATATGAGATATCTGTTTTCTAAGAGTTCTATAGTAATTTCTATAGCAAGAAAATCTTTTCTCGATCAAATATATATGTACTCACACTTTTAATGGATTAAACAATTCTATTAAAACAAAAAAATGGAAATGAACCGCCGGCCAACCCCCGTCAGTGGCATGTCGTGGGTGATTTTCGACCGCCGGATGATTAAAAGCTGTATTGTCCTCTTTGATAAGATCCATTCGATCACATTCGATCACATTAAATTATTATTATAAAGATTGGTTAATGACAATGTCTTCATCCAGCTGGATGTTGATAGTCATAAATTCAATTCTTGACCCGAAGAGTCCATGTACATTCAGCCTGATGGAAGTCCTTCTTTTGCCTTACTATGCACTTTACGCTTGTGGGCAACGCCTGTAAACCTTAGGAGATCAGTTGGGCATCGAGCTTACTCAGGATCCCAACTGTCTGCTCAAAGTGAGTTATTTGTCATGAAATGGTTTAAAAATTGCTGTCAGAATATTTTGGGAAATCTGCCCACAACGATGGATGATGAAGAGTTATTGCTGGGCATCATAGACAAAATGCTAAACCATTCTTGAAGTGCACTTAGTCATTGTCTTTTGAAGGAGAGCTCAACCGTTTTTTTCCAAGATAATGGCTTGCAGAATGAACGCTTTTCTAATTGCTCATTTTCTATGAAGGCCCTGAAGTCACTGGATAGATGAAGACTGCAGTGCAATGGAGTCGTAGCCAGAAGCAAATGCTCATTAATTACGTACTCATAAATTCCCTAAAATTCCATAAAAATTCAGAAAATTCTGAAAAAAATCTGTAAAATTCCAGAAAAAATCAGGGAATAAAATAGGATTGAATTGACATTGTATAAATGTTTTGGGGGCTTTTTACATTCTTTAACTAATACCCTAAAATTTGTTATGTAGGGCTTATGTTAAATTAAAATTTTAAATATTAGAGCTCATGGGCCTGCAACCCAAATCTTAATACTAATTTAATTTGGCTATTTATTGGGCCAGAAGCCCAGTTAATAACTTGACTATTACAATAAGTTTTATTTTGCTTATGGGCCTGCAGCCCAAATCAGAATAAATAATTTATTTTGTTTGCTTATTTGGGCCAGAAGCCCAGTTAATCAAATTGCAAATTAATATGATTATTATTTTTGCTATCGGGCCTGCTGCCCGCCTCTAGCCCACTAGAATTGCGGATTATGTTATTGTATCTGCTACTTTTCAATTGGTAAATCTCTTAAGCATTGGATAAAACATTTATTTAAGTTAAATTGGTTGAACGGATCCTGAGACCGCTCTGTCTTTAGTTAACTAACCTAAAGATGTATGATGTTTTCCCGTGGTCCAATTAATCCTTTTTAACTTAAATAAAATTGTTTTATCCAATATTTGGTCTTGATGATTTTTGTAATGTCTGTGATATTGCGCTATTATTATTTGCCTGTTGCAATATAACTGCATGGATGTTTAAATAAGTCAAAATGCATTTTTAGGGATCGGCCAATTTTTAGATACCCTTTTTATTATATTCCTTCTCTGTCATTTCTTTTTCTTTTCTGAGAGAAATTTTTAGTGAGGAATTAATGTATTATGCCAAAGACCGGTATTACTACCTATGAAGATGGAGGAGATTGCATTTATCTGGGACCCAAATAGGGTTTCCAACTTGTATTTTTCTTTTCTTCTTTATGGACTGTAATATGGACTTTGGACATTTTATGTTTTGGGTATCTGGCCGATCCCCCGCATTTTTTCTTATTTATTTCTTTTTAGCATGATGGTTAATTATTAATACATGCTTATTTAAAATTGCATAGATTATAATGGCAAAATTGGCAAGCGTCGATTTCGAAGTTCTTGATGCTGCAGGAAAGAATTACTGGAGTTGGCGAGTGGACCTGAAGTCCCACTTGCGTTCAATGGCCCTCATTGGCTCAATTTTGGCTCCTTCATCGGCCCCAGCAGCGACCGATGCTTCTGCTAGCAAGGCCCCAGAAGCGGCCCAATCATCTAGCAGCACTCCTACCACTGTCTCTGATGTGGATAAGGCGAAAGCCATTATCTATATTAGGAGACATATAGATCGGACCTTAAAGGCTGAATACCTAACGGTAGAGGACCCAATTGAGTTGTGGACAGCGCTGGAGGCACGGTATAAACAGCAGATTGATGTAATATTACCACGTGCCTATTATGAGTGGGAAAACCTCAGACTTCAGGACTATAAGTCCGTTGCTGAGTATAACTCTGCACTTCATAATATCACCTCCCGCCTGAAGTTGTGCGGTGAAGAAGTGACTGAGCAACGCATGTTGGAAAAGACATTGACCTCGTTTCATGAGAAAGATGCAATCCTCATGCAGCAGTATCGTGAACGCAACTTCACGAAGTTCTCTGATTTGATCTCTTGCCTCCTTAGGGCAGAGCAGAATAGAGATTTACTGCTTGCCACTCATAATTTGCGTCCGGCTGGTACTGCCACTATCCCTGAAGCCCAACATGTTTCTCTCCAGAAGTGGAAAAACAATAAGAAGGCTAGAAAGAACAAAGGGAAGGCTGTAATGCAGCCAGCACGAGGAGAAGCAACCCAGACCAATAACAACAGAGAAATAAGAAACATCACATGGAATCGCAAGAACACTAACCAAGTGTCAATTCCTAAGAAGAACTGGGAGGATAAATGCCATCGATGTGGCATGACTGGACATTGGTCCAGAAACTGTCGCACTCCTCGCCACCTCCAGGAACTGTATCAGGCGAGCCAGAAGTCTCTGCCTGAAACAAACTTTGCGGCTGTTCAGCCGCAAATGATTTTCACTACAAAAGATTTCGAGAATGACGACCTGCTCGATTGAGCTCCATCTTTATCTATGCATTTAATATTACATGTTGCATCTTTAGTTTGTGTTAGTACGAACTTTTATTTAAATGTCTTTTTGCATTTACTTAAATAAAATTTCGTTTTGCTTATGGATGAAGTATGTAATATTGTGGACAGTGCCTCGTGGCACTGGTGTAGCATTAATATTGCTCCCACATACAACGAGACTATAAGATGCAAACTTCTCTCCTTAAACATATATGAATTTTCCAAGTTTCAAGGATATTTCGTTTAAACGAACATAACTTGAAAACTATGGATAATAAATATTGAATATCAATATGTAACTCGTCAAGAGGATGGCCAGAAGCCCATCTACTTACGATTTCATTGGATCCCCGTCGAGCCCCTATAATTACAGATATTCATCCTATAGAAAGCCAACTTGACTGAGCACCAGAAGTGCCTTTCATTGCCAGAGCTTTCAACTCTGACACAATAAACTTGGTCATCCTAGATCAGCGATGATGGACACATCATCAAATAAATCCTTTGGAGAACCTGAAGATTCTTCAAAAGGTTGAGTTTCCTTGTCCCCCTTTATCATAAGGGAAAAGTAATAGAGAGACCTTCCCTCCTGAAAGTGGGATTAGAGTTTCCTGGCTTCATTGAGAGAATACATGGTGACTTTTGCGGGCATATTCACCCCGTAAGTGCCCATTTTCGGTACTTCATTGTACTGATATATGCATCTACTAGATGGTCTTATGTGTGCCTTTATATTCACCCGTAACCTATCTTTCTCAAAAGCTTATAATATGGGTGAATTCACTACACATATCATTCAAGACTTCTGCCAAGCAACTGTCATTGAAATTGAACATCCTGTAGTATGTTCATACTCATAATGGGTTACCGAGTCTCTGGTAAAGAGACTCCAATTGATTTCACGTCCATTGTTAAATCCCAGTTGCCTGTTGTATTTAGGGGCCAACACAATGCATTCCTCATCGCTTATCACGATACGACCCTCTTGTGGCCATATCTTATTGCTGATACCGCTTGCTTATGGTTTACCACCAAGTCTTGATAACTGTGAATTTGATGAGCAAAATCACATTGAAATAGGCACGCAGTCTAAAGAAGCCTGAAGCTTCTGAGACCATATTATGGGACACAAAAGTCCTAATCTTGTTATGATCAGCATACTTTTTGTGTGTGAAGATGAGATCCAGAAGATCCTTCACATTCAGACTAAAGTATATCAATTGCCGGATAAATTTACGGACAACCAGAAGATTGTTCGTTCACACGTCCCTGCTACCAACACGCCAGCTAGGATTGACATTCCCAAAGATGGATGCAATCCACCGGTAGCAGAATTGGCTTTACCTCAATTGAAAAGAGGACGCCCGCCAGGTTAAAAATATAAAACTTTCCTCGAAAGAGGAAGATTCCTGGATATATTAAAATGATCCATCCACAGGATGCTGAGCTCAGACCAGCAACCTCTCCTCTCCTAATTTCCCCTGCAGAGGAAACAACAGGAGAAAAATCATTATATTATGTATGTACTGGAGAGGTACTGGACAGAAATAGCACAGTCGTCGACGACGGTTTTTCTTTCGCTATTGCCGTTCACGTCACTGAATACGACGATGACGTCAACCCACTTTTCTATAGCATGAACACATAGATTGGCCAAAGTGGGACGTGGCAATAAGAGTAGAGCTGGACTCACTCTTGAAAAGCAAAGTCTTGGGACCAGTAGTCCATACACCTGAATGTGTAAAACCTGTGGAATAGAAGTTGGATTTCATAAGAAATTGAAATGAAGGAAATGTGATCATTTTCTTACTAAAGCCTAAACTTCTCTGAAAAAAGCCAAGAAATGCAGATCATGGACGTTGTGACTGCATACATATACGGTAATATAGATATAGAGATCTATATAAAACTTCCATAAGGGTATACTCTACCCCCAGAGATGAAAGAGAGACGTAGAAACGTCTTCTCCATAAAGGCTACAAAGATCATTAATTGATCTTAAGCAATATTCTGCCAGTGTATCTTTTTTTTCGAAAGATTGTTGACAGGATTTGTGATATTCGCCGTACATGTGGTCGACTTAAAGCTAATAGGATCTCCTGTAGAGACCATTGAGAAATCAGATAGCTTTAAGCATACATTGGAAATGAAAAACCTCGGTATAACAATGTATTGTCTCGACTTATATATTTAACACTTTCATGGTGGAACCCTTTAATATCCTTCATACACCTGGAGTTTATGAAGAATGATGTCCATTTGCAACCTATTAAAAATAGATGCTTATATATGACACCTTCCAGTCGCTGGAAGAGGGGGAGGACATCCTAGGTCCCGAAGAGCCTATCTCTAGTGTACTTATTACACTTCTTTATCTGGCCAACTGCACGTGTCTTTGATAGAATGTCTGCAGTAAAGTTGTTAATCAGATACAGTGTTTTCCTGGAGAGCACCACTAGACCAAGGATAAGCTGCTTCTGCGCAACTTCCAAGGGTCAAGGAATATATATCGCATATGCAGGTTTAAAGATCATCACGATGACTAAAACACAAAAGGCGGGACACCTCCTAAATATCTACACATCATCCTCCAAAGTCTACATCTTCTGAGAAGCTCATCATCCAAGAAGCAAGTATTGAAAACTGAGTCAGGTCCAGCAGTACCTTGCAGACACACTGAAGACTGATTCAAAGAAATACTTTAGTGGAGTCATCTACCAACTTCGAAGAGCATTCCACTCCAGTGTGTCACAACTTTCCAATAGCCACTAGATGAGTGAAACTTGTATAGATGAGTGATGATTGTATTTTCTTTCAGAACATGTTGGATGTATAGACGAATAGGAGATGATTGTATGTATACATAGGAGATATGCAAGCCTGAAGCTTGTACAGATCAGGGGGAGTCCCTCGATAGTTGTACTCTTTTTCCTTAAGCTGCTGGTTTTTCCCACTGGGTTTTCCACAGCTAAGGTTTTAACGAGGCAACCACAGTGACTCTGGATCTAGAAGTATCCACCCTCTTAGCATAATGAATTCTGAAGTATTCATATGCTTAACCCAAGGTAATGGAGAGATGAGGGGGAGTGTTGTGAGTTGAGGGAGGCTTTCTGGACTTCATGTGCTTAAATTTTGTGGATGAGACAAGCCTTGGCTAATTTTGGAATTAAGTGTCCTGCATTTGTAATTTACTGTGATAATCAGAGTGCTATTCATTTGACTAAAGATCATCTACTGCATCCTAGGACAAAACTTAACGATATCTGACATTGCTTTATAGGTTATCACTGCACTAAAAAGGATGTAGAATTTAAATATATTTCCACTGAACAGCAATGTGCTGACATTTTATTAAAGCACTTAAAATTGATTCTTTTATTAAATTACGTAGAGATCTTTGAATTGTTAGTGAAAAGGAAATTTAGAAATTTTCTTCTCCCTTTCTTTTTAATTAAGACAAAGGGGAGAAGAATATGAATGGTTCATGCATATAAAATAATTAATTTTGATGTTTTATAAGCTATATTACATTTGAGGACTTTTTTGAATTGCCTTGCTGACTAGGACAAAATGGTTGATAGAAAGACGACTGAGATTGAAGTTAGATAAATCAACGGTTAAGATGATGGGTTGTGAAAAATTTTGAGTGGAACTTTGCTTTTTGGGGGAAACTATTTTGGAGAAAAACGTTGATTCTGAGATTTAAATTTGTTTGAAATTTGAATTAGTCGGCACAAGAAATTAGGCTGAACTTTGAAACTTGGAGCCACATTTACTATGAACCGTGCATGTGAGCGACATTTACTCAAGAGTGGAATTTAATGTGGGGGTAAAATCTATTATTTTCGGGCATTTCTTCCGATACCATTTCTCTCACACACTCCTCTATCTGTCTCTCAAAAACCAACTCTAAACCATTATTTTTTTCTACACCTTCAATTTTTTCTATATCTCTCTCAGTCACCCCTCTCTCTCCACATAATTAATTATGGAAAAGAATAACTTATGTGGAACGAGTTAATTACATGGAATTAATTAATTATGTGAACGTTTGGCGCTCGCACCGAAGGCGCCCGCTAAATTTTTGTTCTTTTAAATTGTGAAGTGGAATATTATATGTCCCAAAATTTTGGAGGGGGAAATAATTTTTGGGAAAACAAAGATTTTAAATGAACCGTGCCCGAGGGCGCGGTTTATGACTAGTATGCTAATAAGATAAGGAAATTGAGTTTGAATTTTTTTGGTAGTATATTTTTTGAACGTACTCACTATCTTGGTAAACCATTTTTGATTATAATATGAAACTATGCTTTGCTTATGCTTATTCTAATATGCATAGATGCAATGTGAGTCTAATTATATTTTCTGACATCTTGCATATATGCATGTGGAGTAAGTATGTTGAGTAAGTTAATTATTGCATAAATTTCATATTTTATATTATTTATTTGTCATCATAAAAAGGAGAAGAAATTTGGATATTGATACATCCCACGTGTGATTTTGATGATGATTAAACAATGAGGTGATCTAACTAACTAGGTTTTATAAGTGTGTATGTTTAGAAGATTCACTTCAAAGAAACCTAATCAAAAGCATTGGATGATTGCTCACATTAAGACGTATAGAGCTCACAAAGACTCACGATGATATTTTGGAGCTCGCAGTCAAGATAGAGACTTAGATGAAGTCCAATCAAGATATTCAAAAGTTCAGAGACCAATCGAATACACACGAAGATAGATTTCAAGCTACATCAAGTCCAAAGATTGGTATATTTGATGTATAATTTTTATATGTATTAGATTCTGTGTTAAAGTCAAAATTGAAGCCCCACACACTTAGTATTTTTGTAAAAAAATGTTTTAAAAATATTTTGAAATGGATTTGCATCAAAATTCCCTTTGTTTTCTGAGTATCAGAAAAATAGTCAACTAGTGTCAGGGTGGTAGTCGACTAGTGTTTATGGGTTCTGCAAGAATCTGCGAAATGTCCTGTAATCGACCAATGGTGCTATTTATGGACAAAGTTACCATTTGACTTGCGATTTTTGTCCGTTGGAATGGTAATTTTGGCACTTGATTTATTTCTTAATCTACATTAATAGGATTTGCGAAGGGATTTTATATGAAATATTAAAGAATTTCTTAATCATTTTTGAGCTATTCCTTGAGAGAAAGATTTAATGTTTATACTCTCTTCTTATTGATTTCTCCAAGTTCTCTTAAGAAAGTTTTGCAAAATTGTTTTGCAAAATCTTTAAGCAAAGTTTTTAGATTTATTTTGGTTTTAATTTCTTTAATCATATTCTCTATTTTTATCGAGATTTAAAATCAAAATTCTCTTTCGATCTCTAGGAAGTTGTGATTTTTATACATTTGAGATCTTATAAAAACTTGTCAATAACACCAAGGCAAAGGTTTGTAAACTCTCAATCGATAGGTGGTAAGCTATATTGATATTGCTTGGTGATTTTATCAATTAGCTGTGTTGGGGAAATCCTCGATTTTTTGAGGTCCTCTTGGTGAAGAGGTTTGATTTGTTGTAAATACTCGAGTTGGAGAGGCATCAGTGAGTCTGATAGAGGCATTAGAAGTCCTCAGGTTGTGAGGCAATTGTAGTCTACTCCTCATGAGTGCAAGTAGTGGAAATCCAGGCGTGGCTTGAGATTGGACGTAGCCCTAGGGTTGGGTGAACCATGATAAATTGCTCTGTGTTTGCGATTGCTATTATTGTCTCTCATATTATTTCTCTCACTTGTAGTGGTTGTTTTATTCTGTTGTGCTAATACTCTTGATTGCAAGTCGTAGAGAATTGTTGATTAAGTCCCAAGAGAGGTAACACTCATTTGAAACTTAGGTAAACATAGAGGTAAAAAGTTTCAATCTACGATTATATTTGATAACACCATTCACACACACCTCTAGTGTTTATTTGCCATCTACAGGATCCCCAACAATAGTATGTCAATAATTGTGCTATTCTTGAGCTTGTGATTATTCTTGAGCTTATAATATTCTGGATCATGGCAAGAAGATTATTGTATCATAGCTTGTGATTATTGTATCATAGTATGTCCATACATAGCTACCCTGGAGCTTGTGATTGATTTATGTATCATAGCCTGGCAAATGTGATTTATGCATTATTTGGGTGTATCAATAGTTCTGGGAATTGCTCAATCCATGTATTCCTGTGTAAAAGATACCTGGTGTAAAAGATACATGTATACTTGTGAACTGGTTCTTATTTGTGATGTTATGGTATCCATGTATCGTTTACACCTGGTGTATCGATAGTTCTGGGAATTATCACAAGAATAATCCAGGTATCCATGTATCTCAGTTCTGGGAATTATTGTTGTATCCATGTATCCAGGTATGCATCTCTTCTTCTCATTTCCATCTCAATTCAATCTCTTCTTCTTAGTTCTGGAAGGGAATGTAACTCCAGGTATGAAAGATATTTATTTTGGCATGGTCGTTCTGTCTTCTTTTCAGTCTTCTTTTCTTTTACATTAGCTGAAGTGTGATAAAATCGTGAACTGGGTTGTTGGATTTTGTAGCAGTTGTAGCACTGACAGCTTTCAAACATGCAATTTCTAAAAAAACCCTTTTGAATGCATCAAGTTGGTAGGGGAGAAATGTATCATAACTGGATTAACAAGATTGATTGAGCAACGTATCATAGCTGGTTTAAGTGTATCAAGTTTCAAATTCTAAAGTTCAACCATTCCTCCAGAGATTGACAAGCTTGACAAGCATCAATTTCTGGGAATGTATCATAGTTATGGGGGAGCAATGTATCATATTTTTGGGAACATATGAAATGTATCAAGTTCTGTCAATGTACCAAATTTTGGAGCACACAGTTCTTATCAAAACTGGATGTTATATGTATATCAAAACTTTGTAGCCTACAGTCCAAACATTGTTGTCATTGAAATCTATGTATGTTATATGTAATATGTATGTCAACATCCAAGTATCAAAATTGGATATTATATGTTGTATGTATGTCAAAATCCTTATCAAAATCCATTTATCAAAATCCATGTTTTATCAATATGATGTGCTGAAAATTTCAATGGTCAACATAAGGACGTGATTCTCTCTACAAGGGGACTAAAACAGAGTAATCCCCTCTATCCCCTTATGTTTGTTATTGCAGCTGATGCATTCTGTAAGATGCTCAACCTGGCTACTTGAAATCAACCCATTAAAGGTATTAGTCCCGCAGGGGTTTCTTAAGATGTTCTGAGCGTTCAATATGCTGATAATACATTGTTGGTTTGTTATTCTGAAAATAATCAGCTGCTGGCCCCGAATTTGGTATGACCCATAACATGCCTATTTTTTGTCAGGACATCTTGAAAATGCTCCAAGCTTTTTTTATTAGCACTGAGGTTAAGTTGGGAAATGGGATGAACTGTAGTTTTTGGCATGATCAATGGATCACTAAGAGTAAACTAGAATATGGATTTCATTCTTTGTTTACTTTACATATAGAGTGTCTGATATTTTTCTGTTATAAAATGGAAAAATTCATTTGGTAATGAATTTTAGAATAAATTAGGTAGGTGATAGGTATCAAATATGCATGGTGAACTCTATATTGTATCAAATATGCATGGTGAATTTTAGAAGAAATTTGGTAGTTGCTCAGGTATCAAAGTGGCATTTTTCTTTTGTTTAGATGTTTGAAATATATTATATCGAACTGAACTCTATGTTGCTGGAACAATGTATTGCTGGAGGTAAACTCTATATATCAAAATTATTGGAGCAATGTATTATAGTTCTACTATATAGTTCTCAAAATAGTTCCGGAAATTTTTGGACAAGAAACATAAGACATATTTGTTCTTCACTAATAAACATCTTGTTACATCTTACTACATCATACTTGCATAACAAATTACAGTGAACAACAAAGCAGATGGACAACCAAAACAAAACCACAACATCGGTGACATTTCATGCACTATCATATGGATTGACTGTCCAGATATTGTTGACATGCGTTTTTATTTCATATATTTACGCACGTTTTCTTCCGTGTTTTTCCGTATTTTACCGCCGTCTTTTATTCGTTTTCTTGTGTTTTCTTGTGTTTTCTTGTTTTCTTTCACTTTTCCATGTTTTCTGTGTTTTGCAGGAGTTTACTGGCATTTGGGGCATAAAACGATGATATCATGTGGCCCCGGAGCAACGGGAGGAGTCACACGCGATCCAGGGGATCAAACGACGAAGATTGCATCTTTCAGCCCCTCACCCGGTCGGTTGGTCATCTCCAACCGATCGGGTAATGCACGCGTGCACCACCCGGGCGTAGCTTGGAGCTCACGAGAAGTCACCCGGTCGGTTCAGTGACCGGGTCAAAAGCTCAAAGTCTCTGGAAATTCGAAGCTGATTTCCAACCGATCGGGTGACCTTCACCCGATCGGTTCACCTGTAGCTGAATTTCAACAGCCAAGACTCGAAGCTCCAACCGGTCTTCTCACCCGGTCCGCACCAAGATCCAACCGGTCGGCACCAAGATCCAACCGACCGCACCAAGTTCCAACCGACCGGTTCATACTGACCGGGTGAAACCACTGCATTGCGCTGTGATTTTGTGAAGCGGCTCACCCGACTGGTTGACTTGTCAACCGATCGGGTGATGTCGTTTTCTATAAATAGAACCATAGGTTTCCCAGATTCGGGAGTTGGTTATTTTTTATTGTTTTCTTCATTTTGTGACGGCTGTAATTTTCTAGTTTTTGTAAGTTTTCGGATCTTTGTAAAACTTTAGTATTATCTTAATTGCTTTACTACCATTGCATTTCTATTGTCTGATTATGATTTTGACGGTCCATTTTCATTTAGATCGCTTTTTTATGAATATTTGTGAGTAGTTCCCTAATCCGGGATTTTGGCGGAAACCCCTTCGGGGGATCTTCCCGATGCGTCCATAGGGTTAGGAAATCGATAGGGATTAGGAATCTAACGATTACGCGGGGTGTTTTATTGTCATCGGCGGGAAAAAGACCGCCTTTGACCGTTGGGCCTAGGGGGAATAAACTTGGCGGTTGACTCCCTAGCCATAGCTCACGCCTTTAGCGTAGACGCCGAATCCTAGCGCGCGGGAGCGGCAGGATGAGACGTTGGGAGTTATTGTTGCGAGCTTAGTGCTCCCGGAGTCGATCAGTGTTAATGGACATGGGAGTGCCCACTGATCGAACCTGGGAAGTCCGACGTATCATCCTGGGCACCGACCGGAATATCGGGCCCATGGGATGTCGGTACCACTTTTAGAGGCAACGTCTCACCATTAGACCCTAATTCTGATCGCCATCCTACCCGTAGGCCGTATCAGCGAGAGTCGCTCGTTGGGGTCGAAACCAGAGTCCCGGGTTTTTTCCTTCATAATGTCTATACCTTGCATTCTTTTACCGTGACAAACCCTCAATTGATCCGGGCTAGCTCGCCCATGGGGTGATTTTGATCCTCTTTGACACAAGTACATCCTCGCCTCCCTGTGTTCGACCCCCAAGCCACACTACAACACCGTGCGCTTGCGGTTACAAATATCTAAACCTCCACCGGGTCCCCCGGCCATTTGCGGCTCGCAAACCGGGGGCACGTCAAGTTTATGGCGCCGTTGCCGGGGAGGCAACGTGCTTGTTATTTTTGGATTTCATGAACCCTCGTGTCTAGCTCTCATCCCTACCTCGCGATAATTTTCGCATTCTTCCTTTTTCTTTTTTTAATTTCTTATTCTTATTTCTATTTTTATTTTTATTTCTAACCTTATCTGTTTCTTTCCCACTTTTCACTTCACGGGTGTTTGTTGTTTTTAATGCGCAGGAGTTCAAGAAGTCTCGACGACTTGATTCCCGTTGATCCAGAGATAAACGCCACCCTAAGGCGTTTGGCCGCCGAGAAGCGAAGAAGAGAGGATCCTGAAACCATGGGGGAGAACACCCCGCCTCACAAATCCCTGCTGGAGTACTCGATGCCATCTGTCGAGTCCACCTCCGCCATCCGTCCTCCAGTTATTACGGCTCAAAGCTTCGAGCTTAAGCCATCTTTGGTGACGTGGATCCAGCAGGATCAATTTTCGGGTGCACCCATGGAGAGCCCGATCGAGCATCTAGACTCCTTCTTGGAGAAATGTGACACCTTCCGGATAAACGGTGTCACAACTGAGGCGATCCGACTAAAGATGTTCCCCTTCTCCTTGAGAGATAAGGCCAAGCTGTGGCTTAGGGGGAAGGACCCGAATACATTCAACACCTGGGAGAAGCTCTCAAATGCTTTCCTGACGAAGTTCTTTCCCCCGGGGAAGACCATGAAGCTGAGGAGCGAGATCTCCTCCTTCTCCCAGGCCAGCCACGAGTCCTTGCATGAGGCTTGGACAAGATACAATGAGATGCAGAGAAGATGTCCCCACCATGAGCTTCCCAAGTGGCAGATTATAAATCTGTTTTATAATGGGTTGAGGGACGATTTAAAATCTTCCATGGACGCCGCGGCTGGAGGGTCCTTCATGTCAAGAAGCGAAGAAGATGCCGAGCAAATTTTGGAAAATATGGCATCCAACAATGAACGATGGTGTGACGAGAGAGCCACACCAAGATCTGGGGGCATCCATAGAGTCGAAGACGTCGACAAATTGTCAAGCAAGTTTGACTTGCTGTCAACCCAGATTTCCGCATTGATGGTAGGCGCCGGTAGCGCCGGTACACAACAGATTGCTGCGGTGGAATCCGAAGTTTTTGGAGAGTTCGACGGTGGTGACATCTCACCACCGTTGGATCAGGCAAGCGCTTTATTTTACAATCCTACGGGGAATGCGCCTTTTCCACCACGAACCAACTCCAACCCGGCCTACTCACCCAACAACCAGAATCATCCGAACCTTAGCTATCGGGCGCCTTATCAACAGCCGGCTCAGCAACAACAGCAGATGTATCAGCCGGCTAGGCCCCAGCAGTAGTTTCAGCCGCAACAATTTCAGCAGCAACAACCTCCACAACAGTATCAACAGTATGCTCCTAGGAATCAGCAGCCCGCCCTGCAGCAATACGGCCAGCAGAGGGCCATTTCTCCGGTCGAGTCCCTCTTGACCCAATACATAGCCAACCAGGAGAAAATTAATCTGAAGCTGGAGATGGGACAAAGAGTCCTCACTGATCAGGTGACCCAGCTGGGGTTGCAAGTGGCGAACCTTCAGAGACCGCAGAATTTATTACCGCCACAGCCTGAGGTGAACCCTAGGGGGTAAATCGGACCTTGGCGCTCACACATGAACATGAAAACGTGCCCGCCATCGTTTTGAGGAGCGGAATACAAATTCCTACTAGAATGCCACCCAGCCAACCGGGGGCACATCAACATTGGCGCTCACCACTGGCCGTTGAGCGGCCAATTGAGAAAGATAATGACGACGGTGCCCCGTCGCCAAAAATTGTGGCTCCAGAGGGACCCCCCGAAGAAGAGAAGAAGAATGAAGAAGTGAATTTGAGGGTATTCAAGCCCGTTATGCCCTTTCCGCAACGTTTGGCCCAAGCAAAAATCGACGAGAAGTATGGCAAATTTTTTACCATGGTCAAAGATTTGAGCCTCCAAATCCCCTTCCTAGAAGCTATTGAAACGATCCCCTCCTATGCAAAATTCTTGAAAAACTTGGTGACACTGAGATCTAGAAAAGAGAAGGTCGTGTTAACGGCGGAGTGTAGCGCCCTCATTCAGCGCGAAAATCCGCCCAAGCTCAAGGACCCAGGAAGTTTCTCCATCCCATGCTCTATTGTGGAAGTGCAAATCCAGAGGGCACTCGTCGATCTAGGGGCGAGCATCAGCTTAATGCCCCTATCGCTGTACAAGAGAATATGGATGGGAGATTTGGAGCCCACCGGCATGACATTACAACTTGCTGACCGTTCGGTCAAGTATCCGGTGGGAGTAGTGGACGACCTCCCCGTCGATGTGAAAGGAGTGCATGTACCGGTCGATTTTGTGGTGATGGACATGCCGGAAGACAAGCATACCCCAATTATTCTTGGACGACCCTTTATGGCTACCGCCGGAGTTTTGATAGACGTGAAGAACGGGAAGCTTTCCCTCAATGTGGGCCAAGAAAGAGTCGAATTTGACTTAGGCTTGTCGATGAAGCATCCAAATCCCCCGGACGATCCGAGTATCAGTATGCTGGAGAATGAAGAAGATAAAGCTGTTGAAACAAGTGCCTGGGAAATACTCTCGAGGAATCCCCCCGATAGCTTGGGGAACCTTGGAGAGAAAGTTGGCTCCCCAAAGAATGAAGTTGCTAATGAGGCGGTCGCGTGACATGCGATCCCTCCCGGATTCCCTAAGTCTCCTCCCACGAGGAGAAAGGGGAAAGAACACATGGACCTCACCGGAGATGAGGTCCGGATCCTGAAAAAGATGGCGGTAGACGCCAATTTGAGGGAGAAGCCCCCGGATCCTGTAGACAAATGGATGGTAGTCGAGCAAATCTTTTTACAGCCGTCGGCTACGCCAATAGCCACGACCTCTGGAGCTGAAGAGATGCCGGATTTCAGGCATCACCTGTATCGCCCACCATGAACATCATCAACGGGCGTCGAGCTAAACGACGTTAAACAAAAGCGCTTCATGGGAGGCAACCCATGTTCTAAACTTTTGCTTCGCTTTTTAGGACTTTTTCTTAACTTTATTTTCTCTATTTTTATAAATAAATCCAGCCGAAACAACTTCCGTGAAGGAACTTAGGCGATTTTTGGGTTTTTGCAGAAAACAAGGCCTCAACCGATCGGGTGAGTTCTCACCCGATCGGTTGGGATGTATCAGCTTACGGCCGTGTCTGTCATCGAATGAACCGACCGGGTGGAGAAGAAGAGACCGGGTGAACAGACCGGGTGACCTGGGGAAACTCTCGGGAAAATTTCAGAATTTGTCAACCGACCGGGTGACAATGTGCGAGACCGGTTGAGGGACCGGGTGAAAAACTCTGAGTTCTCGGGAAAATGTGTGGAGCGGCGAACCGATCGGTTGAGTTCTCAACCGATCGGGTCGCCTGTAGCGTTTCTTCAGCATCAAATTTCGACCTAAAGTCAACCGATCGGGTGACAACTCACCCGACCGGTTCGACTTAAAACCTATAAATACCCCCGACCCACCCGCTCACAAACCCTCGCCCGATCTCACCGTTTCGCCGTCGTTTCGTCTCCTCCAAGCACCCGACCGCCAAGAACACCTCTCCCACAACCTCAAATCCTCCATTAACCTCTCTCTCCACCTCCCCCTTGCATCTCTCCATCTATTTCTCTCTCTCCCTCTCCGATTTCGCATTTCTCTAGCCCTAATTCCCAATACCAACCCCCACTTTCGAATTTTTTGCTGAAGAAGAGCGTCGCGGCTCCACACTTCTCCCATTGCACGGCATTGGGTCATCTACAAGCGAGAAGCTCGAATTTCTACGGGGTAACTTCGCTCCACTTTTCAAATCTCAATTTTTGCCATAAATATTTGATTTGCTTGATTGCTCGTGTGTGTGCACTTTCATAGTATTTTGCACTCATTTGCACCACTCACACGCACACATGGCCCGAGAGAGAGATAAAGGGAAGGGTATAATGCGGGAGGAGGAACCGTCCCGAAAGAAACGTAAACATACACGTCCCCCTCCCCGCACATGTGAGCTGACACTAGCCCCTCCCCCTCCAGTTATTCCCCCTGTGGACCCCATGTTGGGCCCGCATGGGTACCTATTCCGGAACCAAGAGCAGAAAGACTTCTACCACAGACTAGATACTAGAGGGCATTTATCAACCAAGTTTGCCCACACCCAATCACTCGTCGACCTCGATGTCTTCATCGAGGTCGAGACTCTTTTCGCTAACCTTGGTTGGTTGGCCTTCCTAAATTCCTCTGCGCTATCCACCCGTCACTCACCCTAGAATTCCTTTCCTCCCTCGTTTGTGAGTCGGGGTCGACTGTCACTTTCCGGGTGCGCAACCAAACCATACACACCAACCTGGATACCATCAATAGAATATTTGGTTTCCCTATTCTAGGGAATGACGCTATCCGACACTACGGATACCCCCCGGAATTTAACGTCGATAACTTTTGGTTCTGCCTCACCCTACTAGGTCGCTATCTCCGAGGGAAGGCCAAGGCCTCCTCCATCATCCATCCCATATTTCGTCTGGCCCATAGGATCATATCCTCTGCATTTTTCCCGCGGGATGAGCCTGGCACCGTGACTATCCCCGATCTTTTTATTCTCTGGGCCATGACTTTTGCTTTGTTCGTGATGGCGATGGAGTTAGCTTTAGGGCCCCTATTGTCCCTGTTCATGCTGGCGATTGGCTTGTTTACAAGCTTCTCGAGATTAGCAGGGCCGGGAAGGGCAAGATCTGCTGTGGGGGCATTATCACTATTATTGCTTCATACCCCCCGTTTAATATCCATATCCCCCGTGGTCTTCCCATCGCCGCAGGACCCTCACGTCTAGATCTTGATGTCCTGCGGCACATTCATATGATTAAGCCCCGCCCCGACGGTCGCTTCGAATTCAATTACGGCCATCCCCCTCGCCCCTACACCATTCTCCCCAACCCTGCTCGCATGACTATTGCTCTTAGGGGAGATTGGACTTTTCCGCCCGACCCTGAGTTCTTTGAGGGGATGCACCTTCCTTTCTTTCACGCGGACACACGTAGACCACCTTCCCCTGCCGCCCACTTAGGCGTGCAGGATATTCCTGCGTCCCGGGGAGATATTGGGGTTGGCCCGTGTCACCATGTTTCTGCTCCTGGCCCCATCACCTCTGAGCACCTTTTTGCGGCCATCTCTGGCCTTATGTCCAGTGCCGGCACGACCACCGTCGCCGGCACTACTTCCACTTCACTTGCCGGGACCACTTCTGCCTCACGTCAGTCTACTTCCTTTGGTCACCGTCAGGTCTTTGCCCGTCTTGCTCTAGAGAGGGAGGTCGCAGCCCTTCGTGATCTCACCATGTCCTCAGCCCCCTCAGACCCATCACCGTCCTCCTTTCTCGCTCACCCACGCTTTCTTGCACTTGAGAGGAACGTGGCCGCCATTCTTCGCCTCCTCACTCACCTCCACGGACCACCACCACCCACACCACCATCTTCACCACCTCAACGATCTTCTCCTCCACCCTCCCACACATCCCCACCCCAATCACCTCCACCTAGGCGATCATCCTCCCCTCCCACATCTACTCACATCCCCGTACCCACTTTTTCTCTCACGACCACTTCTCTCGCCCCTCCACCACCTCCTCCCTCCTCCACCGTCACTGGTTATGTGCGCCGCAAGAAATTGCAGGTGCGCTCCAGATCTCTTCCACCGCCACCCACTACCGTCACCATCACGTCTTCTCCCCCCATTTCTATCCCTTCTACCACAGCCTTGATCGTCGCACTTCCACTACCACCCACCACCACCGACACTCCACCCATCATTCACACCACCACTGCACCTATTCCTCCACCTCTTTCTCCACTTCTCCACACACCCCCAGTCTCCCCCACCCACCCATCCCATCACTCTTCCGAGGAGGGCGATGACTCGCCTTCTCCTGATTTTTGATTTCACTTTGTTTCTTTTGACATCCCCCTTGCCTATTTCTGCACTTTCACGATCTTATCTTATTGCTAGCATTGTCATGACTAGCTTGGGGGAAATCTATTTTAGTGTGTTATCGTGTTTTGTTCTTGTGTATGTGCTTGTTTTACTTTTTGTCGTGTCGTGTCGTGTAGTTTGTTCATTTTATTTCTTTCTTTTTCTATTTTCGTGTCGTGTGGTTTGATTTTGATTTTTCTTTATTTTCAGTTTCGTTCGTGTGTTTTTCGTGTTTTTCTTTTTTGTGTCGGTGCGTATTTTCCCCCCCATTTTCATTGCCCTCCCGTACTCACTCTTATTGCATTGAGGGCAATGCAAACTTCAGCTTGGGGGAGTCGCACTTTGTGCATCGTTTGAGTCTTTCTTTTTCGTTTTTGTGTCGTTTTCATCGTGTTTTTAATTTTTCTTTTCTTCTTTTTATCTCTTTCTCCTAGAGATGAACCCTATGATGAATTGCCACAAAATGACACACACCTAGCATGGCATCAATAATCACACTCACTAACCCTAGGATATCGAGTCCCCTGCATTTCACGCATCGTGGGTCCACTTAGCTTTTTTGTGAGTCGTGTGTCGTGCCTAGCCGTGTGGTGTGCTTCTACTTTGTGATTCACTTTATATACCTGTCCAGGAATGACCCCTAGATTATCATGTTTCGATATGAATATGCGGTACTTCTTTCTACTGTCTGCTTCTTCTGCATGCTATATATATCGTACGCTTCATTTCGCATGTGTCGGGATTCCACAATTAAGGACTAGGATAACCCATTTAGCCCATGCTCTAATTAGCGAGAATAGTTTCCTTTGCCCAAGTGTTTAGATTCCGATTTCTTTTTTTGTTTTACTTGGTGCAAATCCCCTCGTCGTGTACCGTTCTCCCACTTGGGAGAGTACACATGTATATACCCCAATATCCAAAAAAATCCAAAAAAAGGAGAAAAGAAAAGAAAAACCCAAAAAGAAGAGAAAAGAAAAGAAAGAGAAAAATTTTGTATATCCAAAAAGCCAAAAATATACAAATGCCAAAAACCAAAAAAAAAAATTCTCGTGTGAATATTTTCCTACTTGCCGAGAATAAAGGGAAGGCGAGAATTTGCACCGAGTGATCTACTCCACATCATCTCAACCCCCATCGTTTTCGAAAACACTTGGCTTAAGAACTTTTTAGCTATTATCTAGGCTTTAGTGTGGTGATTTCCAAAACCCTAGTTGTGGAGTCACTGGCGCATGATATGTTTCGATTCTCTCTCTATTCTCATGCATGCTTGAACTATATATTCACCGCTGTATTCAATTCGAATCGATATTTGGGTCATTTCCTGGATTTGTGTATATCGAGCTTTATTACACATAGTAGATAGTGACACCGTCTGCTAGCGCACGACCACACTCACTCGCGCTTCACCGCGTGGGCCCAAGGCACTTGTCTGGACTCGTACTCCTTGGTTTAGTGATGTGATTTGGCGTTTGCTTGCTTGGTGTGTCGTTTTTTATTTTGTTGGCCCTGACGGGCGATCTAGGATATAGAGTTTTCTTTTTCTCTCTTTCTCTCTATTTTTCCCCTCCGAGCTCCTACTCTCACTCGTCTCCCTCGAGGACGAGGAAGAGTTCAGCTTGGGGGATTTTGACGTGCGTTTATATTTCATATATTTACGCACGTTTTCTTCCGTGTTTTTCCGTATTTTACCGCCGTCTTTTATTCGTTTTCTCATGTTTTCTTGTGTTTTCTTGTTTTCTTTCACTTTTCCGTGTTTTCCGTGTTTTGCAGGAGTTTACTGGCATTTGGGGCATAAAACGATGATATCATGCGGCCCCGGAGCAACGGGAGGAGTCACACGCGATCTAGGGGGTCAAACGACGAAGATTGCATCTTTCAGCCCCTCACCCGGTCGGTTGGTCATCTCCAACCGATCGGGTGATGCACGCGTGCACCACCCGGGCGCAGCTTGGAGCTCACGAGAAGTCACCTGGTCGGTTCAGTGACCGGGTCAAAAGCTCAAAGTCTCTGGAAATTCGAAGCTGATTTCCAACCGATCGGGTGACCTTCACCCGGTCGGTTCACCTGTAGCTGAATTTCAACAGCCAAGACTCGAAGCTCCAACCGGTCTCCTCACCCGGTCCGCACCAAGATCCAACCGGTCGGCACCAAGATCCAACCGACCGCACCAAGTTCCAACCGACCGGTTCATACTGACCGGGTGAAACCCCCGCATTGCGCTGTGATTTTGTGAAGCGGCTCACCCGACCAGTTGACTTGTCAACCGATCGGGTGATGTCGTTTTCTATAAATAGAACCCTAGGTTTCCCAGATTCGGGAGTTGGTTATTTTTTACTTTTTTCTTCATTTTGTGACGGCTGTAATTTCCCAGTTTTTGTAAGTTTTCGGATCTTTGTAAAACTTTAGTATTATCTTAATTGCTTTACTACCATTGCATTTCTATTGTCTGATTATGATTTTGATGGTCCATTTTCATTTAGATCGCTTTTTTATGAATATTTGTGAGTAGTTCCCTAATCCGGGATTTTGGCGGAAACCCCTTCGGGGGCTCTTCCTGATTCGTCCATAGGGTTAGGAAATCGATAGGGATTAGGAATCTAACGGTTACGCGGGGTGTTTTATTGTCATCGGCGGGAAAAAGACCGCCTTTGACCGTTGGGCCAAGGGGGAATAAACTTAGTGGTTGACTCCCTAGCCATAGCTCACGCCTTTAGCGTAGACGCCGAATCCTAGCGCACGGGAGCGGCAGGATGAGACGTCGGGAGTTATCGTTGTGAGCTTAGTGCTCCCGGAGTCGATCAGTGTTAATGGACACGGGAGTGCCCACGGATTGAACCCGGGAAGTCCGGCGTATCATCCTGGGCACCGACCGGAATATCGGGCCCATGGGATGCCGGTACCACTTTTAGAGGCAACGTCTCACCATTAGACCCTAATTCCGATCGCCATCCTACCCGTAGGCCATATCGGCGAGAGTCGCTCGTTGGGGTCGAAACCAGAGTCCCGGGTTTTTTCCTTCATATTGTCTATACCTTGCATTCTTTTACCGTGACAAACCCTCAATTGATCCGGGCTAGCTCGCCCATGGGGTGATTTTGATCCTCTTTGACACAAGCACATCCTCGCCTCCCTGTGTTCGACCCCCAAGCCACACTACAACACCGTGCGCTTGCGGTTACAAATATCTAAACCTCCACCGGGTCACCGGCCATTTGCGGCTCGCAAACCGGGGGCACGTCAATTGTCAATACAATATTTCCCATATAATTGCTATTGTCATCTTCTCTTCTGCTCATGTCATTGGCAGTGGAAAAAGAGAAACTTATTTCCTCCTGCAGCTCTCCATAATTCCTTTCTCATTCTCACATCCTTTTCTTTAACTTTGTTAGTTCTTGTAGTAACTCTCTTGTATATTCCGTTCCACGCGGACACATTTCCCTCTCATCCATCCAAACGGAAAAATTACATCGGTTGCTCTTGTTGAAATTGATACACCCATAAAATTTTCTCCCAATATTTTCCATTGTCATTGCAGTCCTTAATGGTGCTTTAAGACCACAGAAGCAACTGTGTTATTTGCTCCACATTTCATGACTAGTTTTGCTTCCATGGTCTGCTACAATGCTACTCACATAATATGACAATCAACAAATTTCATCACATAGAAAGTAAAATATTATACATCAAAAAATTTCATTGATATCGAACTACTTTCATTGATATCGAACTACAATCATCAATTTTTTCATTCAAATTATCCCATGTAAAACCCTTCTTTTATCTCCGTAAACTACATCATTTTGAACCTTTTGAACCCCAAAAATTTCATATATATATACACACACACACATATAGGGATTAATGTAGAGCAGGTGCCACCTGATCCAATGGATCTGGTGCAAGACACAAAAAGGTGGGACCCGGCAAATACAAGCCCAAGTGGGGCTTGTACTCTCCACCTTTTTTGTGTCTTGCCACCTGATCCATTGGATCAGGTGGCAGCTTTTCTACATTAAATCCATACATACATACATACATACATACATACATACATATATATAAACTACACTGAACATATTTTTGTTCAAAAAAATCCTATATTATATATATATATATAATATAGATTTTTTGAACAAAAATATGTTCATTGTAGTTTATATATATATATATATATATATATATATATATATATATATATATATATATATATATATATATATATATATATATATATATATATATATATATATATATATAGCAAAAATGTACCTAAGAACGTGCGCAGGTAGAATTACCTGCGCACGCCCCTCTGTTCGGTGTTTTTAAGTATTTTTTTGAATTTTTTTGCAAGAGGTAGATATACTTGTTATGAAGCTCCCCATAAAATTTCAGGTCAACCAACACCGTTTGAGCCTCCGTTAATCGATTTCAAAAATGTTGCGCAAAACTGTCCAGAATTCTGGACAGTTTTGCGCAATGTTATTGAAATCGATGAACGGAGGCTCAAACGGTGTTGGATTGACCTGAAATTTTGTGGGGAGCTTCATAACAAGTATATCTACCTACTGCAAAAAAAATTCAAAAAAATACTTGGAAACCCTGAACATAGGGGGTGTTCGCTGGTATCTCTGCCTGCGCACGTGCGCAGGCACATTTGCCCCATATATATATATAGGGCAATCTTCGGGTGCGAAAAACCCCGTGCGAAAGCCGTGCGAAAAGTTTTTTTTATTTTTTTGAAATTTTTTTTTCAAAAATTTTTTTTTTGATGTTTAATCCATACAATTATATACCCCTGGGAAAATAATGGGTGAACCCGTTGGGGATTAGAGCACTCATCCACCCGTTACAAATTTAACGATCTCAAAACGTGCGAATTTGATGAAATGCCTTGATCGAAGACCAAATGACATTATTTCTCAACCATTATTTTTTGAGGGGGTATAACAACATATAATGAGGGTGGAAAAAGAATTTTTGAAAAAAAAATTTCAAAAAAAAGATAAAAACATTTTTAGCACCGTGCGAAATGTTCTCATTTGAAAATTTTCCTATATATATATATATATATATATATATATATATATATATATATATATATATATATATATATATATATATATATATATATACTAGTCATAACCCGTGCCCGCGGGCACGGTTCATTTAAGATTTTCCCCCCGCAAAATCTTTGTTCCCCAAAAAATTATTTCCACATCCAAAATTGCACGGAACAACAAATTAGTGTAAAAATATTTAGCGTCATGAGTGCATTCGGCATGGGCGCATTCGGCGCAGAACAACAAATTCGACGCATGCGCCTTCGACACGGAACAACAATTTTGGCGCGAACACGTTTGGCGTGGAACAACAAATTCGGCGCGGAACAACAAATTCGGCGTTGGCGGCTTTGGTGCGGAACAACAAATTCGACGTAGAACAACAAAATATTTCCCCCCGCGAAATCTTTGTTCCCCAAAAGATTATTTCCAAAAAATTATTAGCGTAAAATTATTTAGCAGCACAGGCGCCTTCGGCGCAGGCAAGGACGCCTTCGACACAGAACAATAAATTCGGCGCGGTCATCTTCGGTGTAGAACAACAAATTAGCGTAAACAAATTCAGTGGACGCCTTGGCCATGGTTCATTTAAGATATCCGCTCAAATTTTTTGTTCTCCCTAGAAATTATTCCCCCATCCAAAATTTAAACGAACAAAAATTTTGAACCAATCCAAATAAATTATAATCTCTTCAAAATTTAATATGAAGACATCAATAAAATATCAGTTAAGAGATGTAAACTACATTCTGGAGAGTTCATAGCCAACAACCTTCAATAACACTAAACGCACAACCTGCTCATTATAGTTATCTGTAGTAAAAATCAGAACTTTTAAAGCCCAGTTAATACATTGATTCTAACATAGCAGACAATTCCAAAGATTCTCTTCTTTTAGAGATGTGCTGATGGCTCGTGACATTTCACAAAATAGCAGCAGATCAAAAAATACATTCTTTAGCTCTCCTCTCACTCTCTAAACCTACAATTCTGCTAGCAGTAGCCAAATGGGTTTTCTATGGTGAGCAATATGAATTCACTGTAAATCCACAATGAATGCGGTTTTAATATAGCTTTTAGTTTCCTCGTAATACACCAATGTTTGAACTTGCACAACAAAGAGAAAAGTTCTTCTCCGAGAGAAATCACGCTTGCTTCCCCTTCCGTGAGACTACTTGCGAGGCCGTTCGATCAGTATATCAAAAAATTTCCGGGTGCAGTATTGCTCACAGCTCACACAGATCGCTCAAAATTGATGATGGCTATGGTTTGCAACTGAGTGGGCTATTGTTCAGGAACGGCAGCGTTTACGGGCCTATAAATATTACATCCATCAGACCTCTTTGTCCAAATGTGCCATGCCACCAAGGCTGAGAGGCTGAGCATAACTACTGCCCAACATTACTGCCCAAAAATGTTCTTGCCACCATGCCCAGAACATTACATCACAGTTTGAATTATAATTAGAATCACTCAACCCTCTCTACATAACTGTCAAGAAGATGAGGAAATATGATTTGTATTACTCGATACATGAGAAGACCCCATATATACAGCAGCCGCCCGCTTCCCCCTTCTACTGGGATTCAACTGGGATTATATGCAGGGGGTTGCCGTGTTTATTCCATACAATGCTGACGTAAAGTGACATCTTTTCTGGACAGGGCTCAGTCCTGCATATTGAGCATACATCAATATTGCTATTTGTATTCGCATAAATCGATATGAATATGAAGCAAAGTTCATCAAATTGTTACATGCTGCATGAACAGATTGAAGCTTGGCATTGCACAGCCTCATGGCCTGCTAGTGACAGACAGATATCATCATGAAAGAAGTTTTTGGGTGCATAATCTTTTACAGAGTGAAGGCATTCTGTTATGTTCATTTGCCACACTCTCCCTATCAATGGGAAGAAACAAAGTTGAAAAAAAATTTATCCAATCCATTTGCCAACTTTTTATAGAAATAATTGAAATGGGAATATGTGAACCAACTTGAAACAAAAATAACCAAACAGAAATTTGGAAAGACTAATTCCAGTAGTGAAATAAATATTCTAGCTTCAAAGTCCTACAAAAATGCAATCAATCTGAGAGCAAAAAGTGCTGACATTATAATTTTTTGCTAAAGAACCAAGACAGACCTAATGATTTCAAATAAAACAAAGCCAAATAAGTTCGATGATGTGCCTGGGTTCAAGAACTGGAAATTTCCTTCACAGTAGCAATTAGCATACCGTATATAAATAAATGTTCGTGCAACTACATGCAGAAGCGAGCGGAATAATAAATGGCCAAAACTATCTATAAAACATAATCACCATTCAATTTTTAATGTTCCTTGCACAAAACGTGGTGCTTTTTTTGATAATCAATCAATTGTTTTTAAACTTCATATTACAAATCAATTATTGCTAGGTTCTGCTATTGTACAGTAAGATTCGCAACGCTCGACGCTATCCAACAAAGTAAAAAGGAGAAACAATATTCATCACCGATCATTCACCTGTGCAAATTGATTGAGTAAAATGGGATATACATCATGCAACATCAAATCCATGTTCTTCCGACAACAATTGCAAATGAGGAAGACTAACTACGCCGCACGCTGCCGTGTATGCATGAAATTTTTTCCAACCCTGGAAATCTCCTCATTCAAGTGTCATTTCACAAACACCCTCTCTTCTATTTTTCTCTATTTCACAAACCCTGGAAATATGACTGAAGATCACCAATGATCATATTCTCAAAAAAATGAGAACAAAAACTCATCCTAAATCAACAACTGAATAAGCTTCATTCTTGAGCAAATGTGTATGCAAGTAATTTGCACAGAACTTGGCTAGTACTTTTCCTGAAATGTGTATGTTTTTTGCACTCACTAATTTTCACACCTCAGCATGCAATGTCTTCAGTGCTTCAGAGTTGCGGATGAACTCTGCCATACCACAGTCTAGGACTATGGATGTTGCATCAGTCCATACTGTAGTCATATCCTATAGCAAAATTTTAAATTATGTCAGCCATATTAAAAAAATTAATGAAACTGCATGCTACCAAAGTTCGATAGATTTTTCAACTTGGGTATGAAAATTACGAACTAAATTGCCATGATTGTCTCTCTACTGATGGGAAACTGAACATTGTTAGCTTTCTGAAGTGCAATTAGGACTTTACAAAGCCTGGCTTCCCTTGTGCATCATGCTTCGGTCTGTTTCCATCTGTTTGCTTCGATCTGACTGCATTTTGGAGGCATGGCAGTAAACATAGAAAGAATAAAACTTCAGGAAAGCAATAAAAGAAAATTATATTCAAGCGCAAACAAAGGAATTTTAATCCAAAGATCCCAATTTAAAAGTTTCATTATGTATAGGAAACATAATATGAAATTTTGTTGATATTATTAAGATGAACTCATGAAAGCAGTTGGTAATAGACAGTAGCTTAAACATATATTATGACATGTGAGTATGCACATCAGCAAACTTTTTCAGTTGAGGTTTTCATTTTTGGGCTAAGTGATCCTTTAAGCTATAGTGCAAATCTTGGTGAATCATTAAACTTGCAAGTTGTTAGTAAGTTGGAATGAGCAATTATTTCTCTGCAGAAGTCAATTTTGCCAGTAACACTATGCCTACGAAAATAGAATATGCATGCTTGGGTGGTCAAGGTGGTGGGCCAACCTATTCAGTCATGATGCAAGTCATTGCTCACCAACATTGTTGTATTCAGTACTGAAACAAATCTTTTAATTGCTTCATCCCAACAATAAAATTTGGGTGTCTGCGCTACCCTTATGCCTTTTATTTTATTTATCATAAATAGATATTGATTTCAATTTTGAGGTGGGTGGCCAGAGACCCACCCTATGATCTATCAAGATCAATATGTGCTATAAAATACATGCATGATGATTCCAGCATGTGTCAATTGTTGGTATAAAAGGAAACCCAAGTGCTTCTTATGATCTCATTACCTGTTATGGTAGTATTGATTCATTTCCAAGATGTGTATTTGATCAGATCATTGCAGATATGATAAGATCGGTCTTTTCAAAAAAAAATCAGACAACTATAAGATCAGATCAGATTTTTAGTTCTTCAATTTCAGTTGTTAAAGTACTTTCCATGTCGAAAATTTTGTGCGGTTCTTTTCTAATTCCCTTGTTCTTCTTCATCTGTTTTTGTATATTATTTAATATGATCGAATATAGAAGATCTTAAAAGATTGGGTCGTTCTTTCCGATGTATCAAAAAAAAAGATTTGGTTGGTTCTCAAATTACTATTATAAAATTGAATGGTAAAAACTTCAGTTCATAAAGATTTTTTCTGATTCACAGATGTTTGTCTACCAGGACATTTTTCAGTGTATGGATGCTGAGAGCTTATGTCATACCAAAATGAACAGAGATGAGAGTTTAAATGACTACTATGACTCCTTCACATGTATGGTTGGTGAACTTGAACAATGTGGTCTCATTATCAGATGTATCGGCCATATTGATGATATGTATTGGATGTATCAAAGCCTGACTTTTGGTTTGACATATAACTTCATCCTCAACCTGTGCTTCATCTATTTTAGATTGTCTCAAACATCCAGAATGCTATCCACATTTTTTTGTAACCCACTGTTGTAGGTTGTCTTCATGAAAGAAAATATCTTAATCAATCAGTTCAACTTCGGTTTGTTTTCATTATAAAGTTAATTATCACGATGCCCATACCTTTTATAACCCCTTCTCTGTGCAAACTAACACAAACTCACTTAAAGGCCAAATATGCAATTTCTGAATCATAGAATCCTCATTTGACCTCGATCATTCATTTTCATGTCTGAGTTATAATTATTTCGGTCAGTTCGCAAGGTTTGGTTAGATTGTTTTCTTCAACACCTTCAAATCCTGAGAATACCTCTATAATGCACTATTTTCTTTATGTGGATCCCAAAAATGTATTCAATAATAACCCTTTTTGATATTTCATTTTTGTCTTTCACAAATTTCAGTTGTTTAACAGTATTACCAAATAACGCTTTCACTTCTGGCACCCTCTATTTGATGACCAAAGCAGAAACCTAGATTTAATATAAGTAGTAGCTTGCCATAAAAATGGTTGTGAATGACACAATTTTGGGATGGCGGGCAATGCTCACACATTGAATGGGTGTAAGATGAGCATACAGATATTTTAAAGCCTGCATCAACAGGTGATAAGCAAATTGAAAATTTCAATTTCACTGCTAATCCTTGAAATAAGTTCAATAACAAAACCCATAACTGTCTCTAAATTTGGCCAAACTCAAAAAAAAGTGTAAACCCACGCAGTAAGGAAATCGCCTGATCATGCGTAGACTCCAAAGAAATGATCTGATCCATGAAGTCTAGACCAGTTTCGGCAGCCATATTTTGCACCTATTAACAGAGAAATTAACGATTCAAGTCCCCAATTACTAAAAAATCAATATCACTGCTAATGCTCACACGTTGAATAGCCTTTTATGAATAGCCTTTTATGAATATACAAAAACTGTACAATAAACCTGAAATGCGCAATAATATACAAAAATAGCCTTTTATGAATCTGAAATGCGCAATAAACCTGAAATGTACCAAACTGTTATGAAAGATAAAAAAGAAAGAGTGCTGCTGAGCTAGACTTATACGAACCTGAAATGCACAGGTGCATATGTATGGAAAATAACTTGAGTCTTGTAAGTGTTAACTTCCGTGTGAATCCACTCAAGTAGCGGCCTAATCGATCTCTGGTAAGCATCACCCACACTCATCTCCATCTTTACGTTCTTCCCTTCTTGGAAATAATGTCCCCTGTTTGAAACACAAACATTTCCAAAATTCATATTTTGACGTTGATTAAGTATGACCAATAGCCACTATTATACATTTAATTCTTGAAGTCTTAAGCTGACTTGTGGAAAGCTTCAACCAAAGAAAATGGTCAGATTTCAACAAAATATCGATAGAGATATAATTTGTCATTATATCTATAAATAAGGAAGCTCCATGATTGCAACAGAATTTTGATCATCATAGTTTTATTACCAGAAGTCTCGTTGGAATGTTGAAGAAGCATACTTAAGTGTCCAACTGTTTTGAATGTCCAACCTGTGAGGAGCCTAAATTTGATGCGTCCTGACAACATTGAGAAAAATAAGCGTGCTATTGTTTTATTAAGCATCTTATGAAATTATTTCCTACAATGAATTGATGCTTATATCCAAAAGATGATCATCACACCATATAGCTCAAGTTGATTGTGGTGTGGGCCAATAATCTCACTCTCGCCATCACATGGAACACATGAAAGGCCTTTAACTGATATTTGCCGCCATTGGAAAAACAGAAGGAATGCAAATATGTATGTAGATGCCTTGGAAAAACGGAAGGAAAAATAGAAGGAAGGCCAATAATCTCACTTTGCCATCTCATTAAATTTGCAGTGCATGTTGAGGACCATTTGGACCACCAAGCTGTTCAAAATTTCCAGAATTATTCCAAATAATCCGACAACCATATGTAAGTAGATGCCTTGTCTTTCCAGAGCAAAAAAACATGGATAAAGGGGAGTAGTTGACGGTTCTACGGTTCTATTGCGATGTGAAAAAGTAATTGGACTATTGAAGTTCGGTTAGTTTTGAGATTATCATATGCCATGTTTTCATAATATGTTATGTTTTCCACATTTTGGTTCTAACACATTATTATTCTTTTGGATGTTGCAGCATCGGTACCATCTTAGGATGCAGAGCAGAGATCTTGCAGCTTAATTTCACCGATGTAAAGATGGACTTCTTTGACTGAATTACTAAGAATTACTGAGGAATGATCTTATAAGCTGAACTAAGTGCATTATGATCGGTTCCCATCAAGAAAACATGGATACTTCAATAATCAAGCTGTGTCAAATTAGATATGTGTTTGATAAGCATGTTATCAAATATAATATTTTTATTTTTAGTATACTTTTTACAATTTGGTTTAGTGTTGCCATATCGTGTCGTCCCTGTATCGATGTTTATGTCTGTACAACATAGGTTCTAAGATTTCAATTCTTTCCGAGCTCAGACATGCATAGAATAAGAGAGGCCAAAAGTCCAATTTTTGAAACAATTTTATGGAATAATGTTCTACTCAGCTTGTCTCAGAAATGATGTTGAATGATAAGGAGAAGCATCCAACCATTATAAAACTTTGTTGATTTCTCATACACATGGTTTTTTTTACCCGGTTGTGTATGTGTTCGGTTTGAACCTTACTGTACCAATAAATTTTGAATTTGCGTTCCTTATATCTTTTTCTGTTTCCTTAAAATGGCTTTGTCCTAAAATCTGAATGCTAAATTTTCGTTGATGTCATTTAAAGCTGAAATTAATGTTGTTCTTCTGAATGAAATTAACAGTGAATGAAATTAACAAAACATTCAAAACATTAAAATATTGTGAATGAAATTAACAGCACAAAACATTAAACGGTGAATGAAATTAATGTTGTTCTTCTGAATGATATTAACAGTGAATGAAATTAACTAAACATTAAAAAATTTGTATAATGTGAACATGGTTACCCGAATGTTGTTCTTCTGAAATTAATGGCACAAAGCATCAGCTACAGGAGAGATTTGATCAGCTGCAGGAGGGATTGAGTACAGTAAGCTTTGCAGGATTGATTAACCAAGTGATTTCCTTCTCCTCTTGAAGCACAAAGGATCAGCAATGACTGTTGCCCTCCCCAAAAAAGACTCTTGCTCTCCCCCAAAACCCAAAAGACTCTTGCTCTCCCTAACAATCGGATCGATAGTCAAATAGTCACTGAAAGCACACGCGAGTTAACCTTTTCCCCTAAAAAATTCAACAACAATTATGAACAAAATCTTACATCCAATTTCTTTCTTCAATTCAGCGCGTAGCAAAGATCATCTAAAGACAGAAGGGATAAAAGGAAGACGATGGAGTAGAAGCAGGCATGCCGGTTATGTTCTAATGAATCCGATGTTAACTGCATGATATAAACCAAATGTAAGCAAGCTAGAAAGACATCAACATATAATTTCTTTTAACAACAAAAACCAGAGCAAATTTATATAAAGGAAAGGACATGGATTAAGTTGTGAGATATCTCATCACCTTCTCAGCATCCACAAACTAAAACCCTTGCTGCATGAGAGATTTTATTATCTCCGTCCTCAGGAAGAGCTTCATAGATTTGTACAAAGAATCCTAAGTTGCAGAAAAATCAAAACTTTCCACAATATTTGGTCGGTCTTTTCCATTAAAATACTGTCAACAAAACAGTGAATGAAATTAGCTGATGTTCTTCTAATGTTGTTCTTCTGAATGAAATTAACAATGAATGAAATTATCAAAACATACAAAACATTAAAATACTGTGAATGAAATTAACGGCACAAAACATTAAAACATTCAAAACATTAAACAATGAATGAAATTAATGTTGTTCTTCTGAAATAAATGTTTCTTGCAACCTATTTCTTGAGGTGTTCCAATAACAAAACATCTCAAATTCAATCTGTGAAACACCAACTGGACTTCAGCCTGCCAAACACGAAGTCGAATTCTTGCTACTTTACTGCTGCTCACGAACTGGAATTCTTGCTACTTCCCTGCCAAACACGAAGTGGAATTCCAAAACAAAAAATAATTGGAACACAAAACCTTCAGCATAAAAAATTAAATTTCAGCCTAAAAATAATTGGTACACACGAACTGGACATCAGCCTAAAACAATCTCAGCCCGAGGGCACGGTGATTCCAAACACAGTAATCTTGCTGCCTTGTGCCTTGCACGTAAAAAATCTCAGCTTAAAAAATCTTGATGTAACTTTCTTTTTGCCTTGCACCTAAAAATCCAAAACTTTTTGCAGTCTCAGCTTATTGGGAAAGGAGAAATCTAAAGCTTTTTGCAAATCGAAAGCTTTTTGCAAATCGAAAGCTTTTGGCAAAAATTGTAGAGAATTTTAATTGATAAATCCAAAGCATTTTACAAAAATAAGCAACACAAACCCTTTAGGCCAGGGATGCAGACCTTGCACCTTGCTCCTTGCTCCTTGCTCTCCAAGAGATGCATTGCACCTTGCTGCCTTTCGATTTGGGGTGGAGTCGCTGCCGTATATGGGCTCGAGGGTGGAGAACATCGGGATCGGGATGTCCTATCTTGTGCTGTCAATTTTAGAAGCAAGTGAGGTTAAGGGGAGTGGGGGGGGGGGAGAGAGAGAGAGAGAGAGAGAGAGAGAGAGAGAGAGAGAGAGACCTGTGAAATCCAGCCGGCCTGCGTCGAGAGAGAGAGAGAGAGAGAGCGCGCAAGATCAGCCTGTGGGTTGGTGGGAGGAAGAGAGAGATGCCCCCAAATTTTAGGCAGCTCGTGGGTTTTTTCCCCCCCAAAGTTTTTGGGTTTCAAAAGTTTAAGTTTCAAAATAAAAACATCCCCTACTTTTCTTCCCCCAAAATTTAATTTCCCCCAAAAAATTTTGTTTCAAACTTAAAATTTCAAACTCAATTACTCTTATCTTATCCAATTTCTCTTATCTTATCCAATTTCTCTTAATAACATCCCTCATTTATACCCAATTTCTCAACTCTTATCCAATATCTCTTATCCAACTCTTATCCAATAACCCATGATAACATCCCTGTTTTATAATATAGATAGATATATATATATATATATATATATATATATATATATATATATATATATATATATATCTTCGGGTGCGAAAAAACCCGTGCGAAAGCTCGTGCGAAAACTTTTTATTATTTTTTTGAAATTTTTTTTTCAAAAATTCTTTTTTTGATGTTTAATCCATACAAATATATACCCCGGGGAAAATAATGGGTGAACCCGTTGGGCATTAGAGCACCCATCCACCCGTTACAAATTTAACGGTCTCAAAACGTGCGAATTTGATGAAATGCCTTGATCGAAGGCCAAATGACATTATTTCTCACCCATTATTTTTTGAGGGGGGTATAACAACATATAATGAGGGTGGAAAAAAGATTTTTTTGAAAAAAAAATTCAAAAAAAAAGATAAAAACATTTTCGCACCGTGCGAAAGTTCTCATTTGAAAATTTTCATATATATATATATATATATATATATATATATATATATATATATATATATATATATATATATATATATATATATGGATAAAGTGTTCCTAGGGTGACTCCTTAGAGAAAATGGGGGCGACTCCTTAGATTTAATCTAAGGAGTCACCCTAGGAACACTTTACCATATATATATATATATATAAACTACAATGGACATATTTATGTTCAAAAAATCCCACAATAAACCATTAGTTTCTCTACGAATACTGATTTTTATTGAACCCCTAAAAATTTCATCCAGATTTTGAACTACAATCAACAAATATTATTCTACAGATCCAAGAAAAAACCCATTTGTTCTCTATGTAAACTAAATCATATTGCGCCCAAAACTTTCATTACGGCATCGAACTAAATTCAACAACTCAATGAAAAATATACATGCGACCGAGCTAATCCTTCCCCCGTGCAGCTAAACTCCCCCAAATCCCTTCCGCCTCAAATCACCAAACTCCCCCCCTTAGATCTATGTGCAATGAATTCCCCCTTTAGATCTGTAGCTGAACTCCCCCTAATCCCTCCCGCCTCAAATCAATGAACTCCCCCTTCAGAAAAAGCCCTCTAGTTTAGGTATGTGAACTGAAATAAAAATTGATGAAGAAGAAGAGCTAGGAGAATGTGAACTTCATGGATTTTTGGACTTAAGGCCAGGAAATCCGGTATATGAACTGAGCAAAAATTGGGGTTTTCAAAAAAGTAAGGTATGTGCACGAAGTAAAAAGTTAAGTGGTATGTGAACTGAGCAAAAAGGTCTGTTCGCATAGTAATTCCCTAGACCTAAGTACTTAAATCATCATTTTCTAGATACACGCTTGAAGTAAAATGTTAGTACCCTTATCATTTGTAGACATCATCAAAACTCCACGGGGTGGGTCTCAATATCCTACCACACTATCCCTTTTTGATGATGCCACCAAATGATATAAAATAAAAATATATTATGAGATGAAAAGATAACTTACGCTCTCCTTGCAAAAATGCATGATTGCTATGGAGAAGTTACCCCTGCATCAAAGCTGGTTAGAGAATAAGCAGAAATATGTATAACATATTATATTTCATACCAAGTGTGATTTAACAATTTCAATATGCCATATGATTAACAAAAGAAATTACATTTGAAATATCAATAACAATAAAATTGCAATGACACATACTGATATTTCTAATTTATATGCATTATACATCTTCTCCCCCTTGTCACATCAAAAAGTGTAACCACAATAAGTAAACCACGTGACAAAAAGAATCTTGACACCACGTGTTGAATATAAAATATGAAGAGAGAATAATATGCATACTAAATTAAGAAGCGATATGCAATGAAATGCAATATGAGATAATCATAAATGCAAGAACATAAGCATATTCAATTGGATATCAGTTCGTTTTCACTTACAATACCTAGATCTCTGCGGAGTTTTGAAAAAGATTCTATTTTTAAAGCCTTCGTGAGAATATCTGCAACCTGATGTTCTGTAGGAACATATCTAAGTTCGACATCCTTTTTGCTACAATGGTCATCTATGAATCTATTCCTAATGTCAATATGTTTTGTTCTAGGATGTATAACAGAATTCTTGGATAAGTTAATTGCTCTCTTATTATCCCAATAAATCACACATGTATATGTTTTAATACCATAATCTACTAAGACTTGTTTCATCTAAAGAACTTGAGCACATTCAAGTCCGACAGCTATGCACTATGCCTAAGTGGTAGGATCTACCGCCGGATAAACACCTTTGGCAGCTAATCCTCTTGATAGTACGGTAGTAGCATCTAAATGTGCAAATGTCGTGGCAGGAGCGGGGTCGGTCAAATCATCCAGTGAGATTGAAATATGCGTTTTGCTAAAACAGGAGACAAGGAAATGTTCAAGGAAGTAACAAGTTCCACATGTGCTTTTTCTAGTGGTTTTGCAACCAGCATAGTCTGAGTCATTATAAGATATAAGATTGAAAGTGCTATATTTTGGATAAAACAACCCAAAGTTAGAAGTGGACTTAAGATATCCAAATATGTGCTTTACTATCTTAAGGTGTGATTCGTTAGGATCAGACTGAAAACGTGCACAAGCGCATACAATAAACATAATGTCAGGCCTATTAGCAGTAAGATATAATAAATAACCAATCATACCTCTGTATGTTCTCTGATGAACACTCTTACATGTTTCGTCTTTTTCCAAAGAGGTGGATGTAGCCATGTGAGTGTTCTTTCCCGATGAATTCTGTTGAGTATTGGACTCCCCGGATTTGGTTTTGGATGATGAGCAAACATAAATATATCATGAACTAACAATTTGTGAGCGCAGTATTGGAGATCGTCGCCAAATTCACGAGAACATTCAAAGCGCATCTCAACTCTTCACAAAGCTCGTATTCTTGCCTAAAGCTTCGTTGAAGCTCTTGCGCCGTTTTGGAAGTCATGAAGAATTAATTGAAGCTTTGAAGACGGATCGTTAAGGTTTATTTCTTAGTCTTTTAGCTTCGATTTATAGAATGTTAAGCCTTGAGTAATTCTTACATTTCTATCTTCATAACGCTCATGTCGTAGCTCTAGGATCTTAGTAGAAGTCCATTCTAACTTCCCCGAAGCATCGCGCTTCGATTCGGACTTCTAGTGCATGTTAGTTGGTACAAGAACAAGTACTGACCGACTAGATGGTGATCTAGTCGGTCGGCAACTGTTCTTGGACCGACTAGTTTGATTCCTTAATTTCCTGTTCAGTACTGTTTACAGTTAGTCGGTCTACATTGACTCACCGACCGACTAGTTTGTGAACTAGTCGGTCAGTGATGCTTCTTTGACCGACTAGTTGTAACTTACTGTTCATACTAAATTTCTCCTAAGCTACTGTTCATAGCTTAGTCGGTCTAAGAACGTTTGGCGACCGACTAGTTGTTGATCTAGTCGGTCAACATTTGTTCTTGGACCGACTAAATCATTTGTATTCAGACTACTTGTTTTTGACTCTTAGTCGGTCTAAGTTTACTAACCGACCGACTAGTTGTGAAACTAGTCGGTCAGAAAGTCTTCTTGGACCGACTAGTTATCTAGGTCTGAAATCTTCATCTGTTCACTGTTCACCTCTTAGTCGGTCCATGTTGATTGACTGACCGACTAGTTGATGAACTAGTCGGTCAGTAGTTGTTCTTTGACCGACTAGTCTGCTTCAGATTTAGATCCGTTGGTGTTTTGAAAGCGACGTTTCTCTCTCCCTTTTCCCTTAATCCTTTAAATACCTGGAGGGGTTATTTCATAGGATCTAAGGCTGCTATTCCAGAGCTCTATTGATTCAAAGAGAAGTTCTTTCAACTCTCATCTTCAAGCTCTCCCATTCTCAAGAATCTCTCCTTCACTCTTATTCTTCAAGAGAGATTCATTGGTTGTGAGCCTTCCAAGCCAAGGGCTTCATTCTAGGTCATCAATCTCATCCCTAGGCTTCCATTGCTGGTCATCTACTTGAAGCTAGGGTTTGGTGACATCCTCTTCCTCAAAATCCATCATTGCCCTAATTTGGTAAGTATACTCAAGGCATAGGATTTTGTAAGGTAAGAGTTTATTTCATTTCAATCGTATTTGAATTGTGTCTCTCGGTTGTGAGAGAGGTTGTGATCCCGGTTTGTGGGAGTCACATGTCTTTTGTATGATTTGACTTGTGAAGGTTTTTCACAAGTATTTCATAGTGGAAATCTTGAGTTAGGGTTGCTAACTCAAGTATCCGGAGGGGATCCGGGTGGTTGGGACGTAGGATCACCGGGAACAAGTCGGGGAGACTTGGGTGGATCCGAACCCATTAAACCATTGTGTTTGCGTTTGTTTTAATTCTTGTTGATAGTTGTTTAATTCCGCATTGTCGTTTGTTTCTTGCACAATAATTAGGAATAACTATCTTGATTATTTTAAGTACTATTCACCCCCCCTCTAGTACGTGTGCAGTAGCTTCCCAGGGCACTACAATTGGTATCAGAGCAAAGGTTAAAGCTACAAGTTCAAAGCTATGACGAACAACGACTACAACGTCTTCAAGAACCGCGATGGAGCTTCTTCAGTTATGGAAGGACTATCCTCCGTCAGGCCTCCACACTTCAACGGTACCAACTACGGGTACTGGAAATGCCGGATGCAAATTTTCCTCCGGAGCGCTTCACTATGGAGAGCCACCATGACAGAGTATGTCGAGCCTTCCGAAGAAGATTTCACGAAGTGGACTCCCGCGGAGGTCGCCGCGGAAGTAGCAAATGCCAAGGCAATGAATGCCTTGAATTGTGCGTTGGAGCCCGAGGACTTCAACAAGATATGCACATGTAAGAGTGCATATCAAATATGGAACCAACTCCTCATATTGCACGAAGGATCGAGTACGGTAAAAGATTCTAAACTCGTCGTTGCTAATAAAGAATTTGAGTTGTTTCATATGGAGCAGGGCGAAACCATGAAGGAATATTACGCTCGCTTCGTGGATATGTCAAACGACTTGGAAGCTCTTGGGAAGGTCAAAAGGAGAAAGTCGCGAAGATTATCGACGGTCTTCCATCATGTTGGGAAAAGCGTACCTACGCCATCGAGGAAGGTAATGACATGAATAAATATACCGTCGTACAACTAATGGGTACCTTGTTGTCTTACGAGGTATGCAAGGATAGTAAGATCCGAATGAAGGAAAAGATGAAGGCGTACTTGAAGCAAGACGAGCCAAAGAAAAAGGCAATTGCATTCAAGGCCGCTCCATCTACCGATGATGAAGATTCGGAAGAAGAAGAGGACGAAGAATTGGACGTGGAAGCTTTGGCCAATATGGCAAAGAAATTCATCCGATTCTTCCGACAAGGTAAGTTGAATCGTAAATCTAAATTTATTTCGACTAATGTTTCTACTCCCGTGTGTTACAAATGCAATAAGCCAGGACATATCAAGCCGGATTGTCCTCTCTACAAACACAAGGGGAAGTGGAAGGCATCCAAGCACGACAAGTCAAGAAAGCACAAGAAAGGACTTGTCGGGACATTCACCGACTCTGAGGACTCCTCTAGTGGAGAGTCGGATGATGAACGTGTGGAGAAAGCACACACGTGCTTCATGGGAAGAGAGGATCGTGATGAAGACACATCCTCCGATGAAAGCGAGGATGGAAGCGAGGATGAAGGCGAAGAGGTGACCAATGATGAACTTAGAATAGCCAATGAACAACTTTGGAATAAATTTTCTAATATGGCTACTAAGCTTATGAAGACTAAAAATGAATTAGATAGTCTTAAAAACTCGCCTAAGCCTTTCATCGTCAACAACGACACCGTTGTTGATGGGTTGAGAAATGAGATTGAAAATCTTAAGTCTCAACTTGAGCATGTTCATATCGAGGATTCGGATGAACATGTGATAGCGGATTTGACGTCTCAAATCTCAACTTTGAGTATTGAGAATAAAAATCTCAAGTCACGTGTTTGTGCTCTCGCATCGCAAGTGTCCACTTTGGATGCTTCCTTGCATTCTCTCACCGAGAAGCATGAGAGCACATTAGGCCGAATTCATGAATTCAACAAAGGTAAGGGCAAGTTGGATGACATCCTAAATGACTTACTTCCGGCCAATCATCACATTGGTTTGGGGGTATAAGATGGGAGAGTCATCCAAATCGTTCGCCACCTTTGTTAGGCCATCTTCCGATGCTTCTACTAGTGGAAGTAAACACGTCATGGGTAGATCTTCTACCAATGGTGCTTCCGCTAGGAACACGCCCCCATTTGGAAAGAAACCCACTTTAGGTGGACCTCCAAAGAAGGGTCATGCTTACATGTATACCATGCCACGTAGGAACACACAACCTACCCCACATGTTAGCACAAATGATGATTTTTATGCTCCGCACCCACGAGCACGTGCACACCTTGTGAGACACACTCATGCACGTGTTCCTCCACATTCATATGTTCATCCTCATTCTCATATGAATAATTATCATCATGCACCATTGCATCGAATTCCATATGCTTACCCACGACATGCATCACATAGAAATCAACAACGTATGCATGTTCCCAATAGGATTAGGACTCCCAAGACATACACCATTTGGGGTCCGAAGAACACAAGCCTGCATAATAAGAATTTGTATGTGAAATCATTTATTAATGATGTTATTTTGAATAATAATTATGTTGGGAAATCAAGTTCTTCGTGGACTTGGTTTCCGAAGGGTTAGTTTCCTTTGACCCTTCATTGCTTGGTACCATAAGTTCAATTTCATTTTTTTTGGTACCAAAGCAATTGTGGTAAGAATGGGTTACATTTATTTTGAATTTAGTTCTCTAAATTTAATTGCCTAACCCGTTGGATCCAAATAGATTTTTTTTTGGATACCAAAATAATATTCTCTAGGTTAACTTCACCATGGGATACCAACCCTACCAACTCCGTGATTTGCAAGGATTTTCATTCAAATGGAGTTGTTGGTGCTTAAGTGATGCACCAAAGTAAGGGGAGCTTAATGTTGTAAGTATGTTCATACTTTTGATTCATATTGGTATCCACTGGTAGAATATATTACATTTGGTATCATTTTGCTACATTTGGTATGCACATCGGATTATTTTTGTCTCTGATGTTGATTTCGTCGTTCGACGATTTTATGAATTTAATAGATTTCTTTCTATGGAAACATAGAATTGTTTTCCATGCATTCTATTGATTTTGGAGAGTATGTTCCAAAACTCAATAAGTGAAATTAATTTGAGTTTTGATGATTTCGGATTTCGTTTTTCGCCTATGGAGTGATGATTTCGTATTTCGATTTTCGCCTATGGCTTGGTGATTTCGTTTTCCGATTTTCGCCGATGAGTTTATGATTTCGGATTTCGTATTTCGCCTATGGATTGATGATTTCGTATTTCGATTTTCGCCTATGGCTTGGTGATTTCGTTTTCCGATTTTTACCGATGATTTTATGATTTCGGTTTCCGATTTTCGACTTTGGTCTCCTTGACACGCTTTGCATTTATTCGGTATTTTGAATTTGATATTTTGCGTTGGTGTTATTTTGGGCTTTGGTCGTATTCCTAGACTCCCATGCTTAATGAATTATTTGGCCATGATCTATTCTTTTTGATTTCCTCCCGCTCTTTTTGGATTATGCCAAAGGGGGAGAGATATATAATAATGGTAATGGCATGTGCTAAATGATAATTTACCATGAATCTAATTTGATATGTTAGATTCAGGGGGAGTTAAGATATAAAAATGGATTACAAATCCTAAATCTCAAATATTGGATTTGAATTTTTACTTTCCTCGTCTGCTTGATGTATGTGCTTATTATTTCATATGGAACTAATGTGTCATCAATGCAGGGGGAGTAAGTATATTACATTTAGTTCATTATTTTTGGATTATTATTTATGTTGGTTTGTCATCACCAAAAAGGGGGAGAATGGTGGGTATTGGACTCCCCGGATTTGGTTTTGGATGATGAGCAAACATAAATATATCATGAACTAACAATTTGTGAGCGCAGTATTGGAGATCGTCGCCAAATTCACGAGAACATTCAAAGCGACATCTCAACTCTTCACAAAGCTCGTATTCATGCCTAAAGCTTCGTTGAAGCTCTTGCGCCGTTTTGGAAGTCATGAAGAATTAATTGAAGCTTTGAAGACGGATCGTTAAGGTTTATTTCATAGTCTTTTAGCTTTGATTTATAGAATGTTAAGCCTTGAGTAATTCTTTCATTTCTATCTTCATAACGCTCATGTCGTAGCTCTAGGATCTTAGTTGAAGTCCATTCTAACTTCCCCGAAGCATCGCGCTTCGATTCGGACTTCTAGTGCATGTTAGTTGGTACAAGAACAAGTACTGACCGACTAGATGGTGATCTAGTCGGTCGGAAACTGTTCTTGGACCGACTAGTTTGATTCCTTAATTTCCTGTTCATTACTGTTTACAGTTAGTCGGTCTACGTTGACTCACCGACCGACTAGTTTGTGAACTAGTCGGTCAATGATGCTTCTTTGACCGACTAGTTGTAACTTACTGTTCATACTAAATTTCTCCTAAGCTACTGTTCATAGCTTAGTCGGTCTAAGAACGTTTGGCGACCGACTAGTTGTTGATCTAGTCGGTCAACATTTGTTCTTGGACCGACTAAATCATTTGTATTCAGACTACTTGTTTTTGACTCTTAGTCGGTCTAAGTTTACTGACCGACCGACTAGTTGTGAAACTAGTCGGTCAGAAAGTCTTCTTGGACCGACTAGTTATCTAGGTCTGAAATCTTCATCTGTTCACTGTTCACCTCTTAGTCGGTCCATGTTGATTGACTGACCGACTAGTTGATGAACTAGTCGGTCAGTGGTTGTTCTTTGACCGACTAGTCTGCTTCAGATTTAGATCCGTTGGAGTTTTGAAAGCGACGTTTCTCTCTCCCTTTTCCCTTAATCCTTTAAATACCTGGAGGGGTTATTTCATAGGATCTAAGGCTGCTATTCCAGAGCTCTATTGATTCAAAGAGAAGTTCTTTCAACTCTCATCTTCAAGCTCTCCCATTCTCAAGAATCTCTCCTTCACTCTTATTCTTCAAGAGAGATTCATTGGTTGTGAGCCTTCCAAGCCAAGGGCTTGATTCTAGGTCATCAATCTCATCCCTAGGCTTCCATTGCTGGTCATCTACTTGAAGCTAGGGTTTGGTGACATCCTCTTCCTCAAAATCCATCATTGCCCTAATTTGGTAAGTATACTCAAGGCATAGGATTTTGTAAGGTAAGAGTTTATTTCATTTCAATCGTATTTGAATTGTGTCTCTCGGTTGTGAGAGAGGTTGTGATCCCGGTTTGTGGGAGTCACATGTCTTTTGTATGATTTGACTTGTGAAGGTTTTTCACAAGTATTTCATAGTGGAAATCTTGAGTTAGGGTTGCTAACTCAAGTATCCGGAGGGGATCCGAGTGGTTGGGACGTAGGATCACCAGGAACAAGTCGGGGAGACTTGGGTGGATCCGAACCCATTAAACCATTGTGTTTGCGTTTGTTTTAATTCTTGTTGATAGTTGTTTAATTCCGCATTGTCGTTTGTTTCTTGCACAATAATTAGGAATAACTATCTTGATTATTTTAAGTACTATTCACCCCCCCTCTAGTACGTGTGCAGTAGCTTCCCAGGGCACTACAAATTCTCCATCCCGAACCGTTTGAGTAGATTCTTTGTAACTTTGTTTAATGAATGAAGGTTCCCTTAAGAACATAAGCATATTCAATTGGATATCAGTTCGTTTTCACTTACAATACCTAGATCTCTGTGGAGTTTTGAAAAAGATTCTATTTTTAAAGCCTTCGTGAGAATATCTGCAACCTAATGTTCTGTAGGAACATATCTAAGTTCGACATCCTTTTTGCTACAATGGTCATCTATGAATCTATGCCTAATGTCAATATGTTTTGTTCTAGGATGTATAACAGAATTCTTGGATAAGTTAATTGCTCTCTTATTATCATAATAAATCACACATGTAGTTGTTTTAATACCATAATCCACTAAGACTTGTTTCATCCAAAGAACTTGAGCACATGCAAGTTCGGCAGCTGTGTACTATACCTCAGTGGTAGACAGTGAGATTGAAATCTGCGTTTTGCTAATCCAGGAGAGAAGGAAATGTGCAAGGAAGTAACATATTACACCTGTGCTTTTTCTAGTGGTTTTGCAACCAGCATAGTCTGAGTCATTATAAGATATAAGATTGAAAGTGCTATATTTTGGATAAAACAACCCAAAGTTAGAAGTGGTCTTAAGATATCCAAATATGTGCTTTACTACCATAAGGTGTGATTCTTTAGGATCAGGCTGAAAACGTGCACAAGCGCATACATAAACATAATGTCAGGCCTATTAGTAGTAAGATATAATAAAGCACCAATCATACCTCTGTATGTTCTCTGATCAACACTCTTACATGTTTCATCTTTTTCCAAAGAGGTGGATGTAGCCATGAGAGTGTTCTTTCTCTATGAATTCTCCATCCTGAACCGTTTGAGTAGATCCTTTGTAACTTTGTTTAATGAATGAAGGTTCCCTCTTTCAACTGCCTGATCTGCAACCCTAAGAAGTACGTGGGCTCACCCGTGTGGCTCATCTCGAACTCATCCTCCATCAACTTCGCAAACTCTTGGCATAATTTTCCGTTAGTTGATCCAAAAATAATATCGTCAACATAAACTTGAATGAGTATAATATCACCATTAATCCTCTTGATAAATAATGTTGTATCTATTTTTCCTACATTGTATCCCAAGTCGATTAAGAATTTTCTTAATCGCTCGTACCAAGCTCTTAGGGCTTGTTTCAAGCCATACAATGCTTTGTTCAATTTATAAACACAATCAGTTTTCTTATCATGTTCAAATCCATGAGGTTGTTCAACGTAAACTTACTCCTTAATATAACCATTCAGGAATGCACTTTTTACATCCATCTGGTATAATTTAAATTGTCTATATGATGTAAATGCATGTACCATCCTAATAGATTCCAATCGAGCAATAGATGCAAAAGTTTCGTCGAAGTCAATACTTTATTCTTGCGAGTATCACTGTGCTACTAACCTTTCTTTGTTTCTTACCACAACACCGTCCTCGTCTAGCTTGTTTCTGTATACCTACTTCATTCCAATGACAGGGTGGTTTCTGGTCTAGGGAATATCCCATACTTGATTTCTTTCGAATTGAAGGAGTTCTTCATTGCCAATGCCAATGATCTTCCCCTTTTGTTGTCCCCAAATGTTACCATTCCTCTGTCTATCATCTTTAGGAACCTTAGCAATTTTGTATTCCATGTCACGTGTGTGAAGCATCCGCTATTCATGATCCACAAATTTTTGAATTGTACCTGAAATAAAATATCTTACTTTTTTGGTACCCACTAAAGATTGGGTCCACAATGTTAGCCAACATGACATCCATAATTTTATACTCTTATTCTAGGGTATCAAGTGAATAATCATAATGTGTATAGATACCCGAAAGAAATATAACACGTGTGGTAATCGATTTGGAACCCAAATCCAAACTGGATTTGATTTCTCATGTACAACCGAATCATTGTGAAATCCATGCATGCTTCTAATGAAATTTTGAATACAAACATTTTTATCATGTAAGCTTATGTGTTTAGGCACCCATAGTATATTATTATTTCTAGCATAGTGAACATTGTATGATTTGTGTGCAAAGTGTAGTTTGTGGTAAGCATTGTGTATAACATTATTGTTCATATTGTGAGCATTATGAGATAAATCATTAGGTCTATTTTTATTTGCATGTCTACCATGCATAAATGCACGATTGTTTCTAATGTGCAAAATATTTTTGGGTACATGAGCATGGTGGGCGGAGTGACATCCTTTGGTGTATGAGAAGGCTTAACTTTAAGTATTAACTCCTCGTGTTTAAGCTTGCTAGCATTTACATCATTCTCAAGAGTATTTACATGATCATTTACAAGAGAAACATATAATGCATGCTTATTCCTTAAAAGATCATGATCACGTACAAAGTATCATATATATCTCTGAGACATTTAAAATCATGCATCAATGTATTGTGTCCGTCATTATTATGAACCAAGATACTACGTTCATTTTTCACCCATTCGTGATCATGCATAATAGTATCATAATCTGTTTTCAAGGAATTATAGTTGCTCTCTAATTTTTTTATTATTCTTCTTCAAATTTTCAAATTTATTATGCAATTGTACATAAGCATCTGCAACATTAAACTCGTCGTCAGAGTCATTTACCTCATCATCGTCCTGCTGATGAGCCATCAGACATAACTCTCTTTGGGTGATTTCTGAAACTTCTTTGGTAGGTGAGATTTCCTTGATGAGTGCTTTGGTGGATTGGTCTCCATATTTTTCTTCTAGGATCTCAAATATTTGGTGGGGGCGTGGCTCTTGAAATCTCATTAACAATATCATCAGTTAAACATGAGTAGAGTAAGTGCATTACCTTTACGTTCGTCGAGTACTCCATCTTTTGAGATGGTGTCCACTTCGATTTGGGAGTAGAAGGCACTTTGTAGATTTCTTGCATAAATATCCCATATTCGATGTTCTCAGCCTCCAAGTAAATATCCATCCTCTTCTTCCAAACGAGAAAGTTTGTGCCGCTGAATGTGGTTGATGCCATCACCTCAAGCCATGCTCTGATACCACGTGTGGGATCCTGTGGATGGAAGAAAACACTAGAAGGTGGGTTGAATAGTGTTGTGAGTAAAGTAATAAAATTCTCGCATAATTAAAACCCTTCTAAAAGTTGCCTAAGTCTCAAATGAGAGTTATCTCAATTTGTACTTAATCAACACAATTAATTGAGCTTATAATGAAATAAAAATAATGAACACATCGGAAATGAAAATTACAAGCAATACGAGTAAAATAGAGATAAGAGAGAGTCACATCGCAAACAACACGATTTTACCCTGGTTCGGCCCAACCTTGGCCTACGTCCAACAACCGATCCACTAGCTCTCAAATCCGAGAGCGACATTTGTCTCAACTAAACGAAAATGACTTGTACATGCACCTAGCTCCACTTGCTAGGAATTTCCAATCACCTAGTTACAACTCAACTAGAAATTTCCAAAACCAAATTACAACACTTTCCTTACACACAGGAGTACAACTTACCAATCATTCTTCAAAGGATTTACAAACCTTTTGTAGATTAAGTACAACGCAATTGATTCATATAGCCAATATATATGAAGCTTGTATATAGTATGGCTATATAAAAATCAAAACTTGATCTCAAAAATTATATATGAAAGATAAAGTAGAGATTTTTATCATCTTCTTCCCCAAAAATCTCAAAACCCTAGGGGGATTTCTTCATCGCCACGCGGCCGGAAGCCGCGCACGTGATAACCCCCGATCTCGCGCCGTTGCCGCCGCCTGCAGCGGCAGGCGATCCCACCACCTGCAGAGCGGCGGGCAGAACCCTCCGCCTGCAGCGGCGGCAACCGCCGCCGCCTGCAGCGGCAGGCAGAACCCGCCGCCGCCTACAGCGGCGGGCGGTCATGCCGCCTGCAGACGGCGGGCAGAACCCGCCACTGCGGCGGCGGCACGGCCGCCGCTTTTGCAGGCGGGCAGAACCTGCCGCCTGCCGCGTCGGGCAGTCCCTGCCGCCTGCGGCGGCGGCTCCACCGCCGCCACCAGCAGCGGCGGACGGGCCCCGCCGCCTGCAGCGGCCCCCCGTGTGCGCGCATGTCTGAAACCCTAGCTGCCAGAAACGCCAACACATGCGACTAAAAACCCGAACTAGGGGTTGTCCACAAAAAAAATTTCCGAATAATTTTTTCAAATTTAATTACGCTTTTTCTTCATTCAAATCTGGATAAATTACACGTTTTTAATTCATCGCATTTTTTTGGATTACCTAATTATCAAACGTTTAATAATTAGGAAGATCATGCGACCGCTCTGCTGTTAGTCAACTAACCTAACGGTGTATGACGTTGCCCAGTGGTCCAATAATTATTAAACGAAAATTTTTCATTTCCATTATAAAATGCCTATGATGGTTAATTGCATGTGATGATTAATTGTCTGCAATGTAATAAAATGCCTGCTGCATTTTTTTGTGACGTATGTGTATATTTGTTGTGGTTTTGGATCGGCTAGCTATCACCATTATTTTCCTCGCATTCTTTTCTATTTTTTTGAGAGAGAAAATGTAGTGAGGATATTATTGTAAAAATTCCAAGACCGACGGACGTCCCACGAAGATGAAGATCCATTCCAGAAGAATAGCGGCCCCACGTGGGTTTCCGAGTTGTATTTTCATTTTTATGGGACTGTATGGACTTTATTTAAAATGGTGATTAGCCGATCCACACAACAAATATCTGTGTCTGAAATGCTTAATTATTTGTTTTTCTTTAAAAATATCTAATTATTGCTCATTTTGAACATGCGACCCTATAGGCATGCTCGCTTCCTGAAATGTGAAATTGAAAGACAAATCAATGAGATGCAGGATGCAGGGGTGGTAAGACCCAGTTCAAGTCCTTATGGGTCTCCCATAGTAATGGTGAAGAAAGCAAATGGAGGCTGGAGACTATGTGTAGACTACCGAGCACTCAATCAACAAACCATCAAGGACAAGTTCCCAATCCCCATCATCGATGAGCTCTTGGATGAATTATACGGAGCTGCAGTGTTTTCCAAGATTGATTTGCGCTCGGGGTATCATCAGATCAGACCCTTCCCTCCAGACATTTACAAGACAGCCTTCCGAACCCACGACGGGCACTTTGATTTTATGGTGATGACATCTGGGTTAACCAATGCTCCATCTACCTTTCAATCTCTCATGAATATGGTATTCAAGCCTTACTTGCGACACTTTGTTCTTGTTTTTTGATGACATCCTTGTCTACAGCCCAAGCCAGGAGGTTCATCAAGGTCATTTGGAGGAAGTGTTTCAATTATTGAGGAAGCACCAACTGTTTATTAAAAGATCCAAATGCCAATTCAACAAGGAAGCAATAGAGTATTTGGGCCATGTCATTTCAAGAGTTGGGGTAGCCGTAGACCCAAGGAAGATTGAGGCAGTGACACACTGGGGCACTCCTAAGAACCCCAAGGCATTGAGATGATTCCTAGGGTTTGCTGGGTATTACCGTAAGTTCATCAAAGGGTTTGGGGGCTATTGCAGCTCCTCTGACAGATTTATTAAAGAAGGGGGAGTTTGGATGGAATGAAGCAGCAAAACAAGCATTTGATCAATTGAAAATTGCCCTCACTGTTGCCCCAGTACTGACCTTACCTGATTTTGAAAAGGAGTTCATAGTGGAGTGTGATGCATCTGGCTAAGGAGTGGGAGCTGTGTTGATGCAGTCAGGGAAGCCCATTGCATTTCTAAGTGCTAAATTGAAGGGTCGTAATTTACGTCTTTCCCATATGAAAAAGAGTTGCTAGCTCTTATCTTAGCCATTACAAAATGGAACCAGTACTTAATGGGAAGGAATTTGTCATCAGGACTGACCATCAGAGCCTGAGGTTCCTACTTGGGTAGAAACTGTAGACTGGAATCCAAAGTAAATGGTTAATGAAGCTTCAGCAGTTTGATTATAGGGTTGAGTACAAGCCAGGAAAGATAAATCAAGCTGCAGATGGACTATCAAGGAAAGAGGAGGATGATGAAGGTTCACAAGAGGATTACTTCTCTTTATGCCCAATTTCAACTGTTCAGTGCGATTGGGTGTCAGAAGTGAAGAAACTGGTCATGGAGGACAGTTACTACCATACTGTGGAGGTAAAGATGGCAGATGGCAGCAGAATGGGCCAAAGATATTCCAAAACTGATGGCTTGTATTGCTACAAGGAAAGAATCCTAGTTAGCCCAATTGCAGAGGGGGTCATTGAGATGTTACTGAAGGAACACCACTGCTCTGCATTGGGGGGCATTCAAACTCCCATTGCACTTTACACCGTCTGAAGCAATCGTTTCATTGGGAAGGAATGAAGGACAGAGTCTCAAGGTTCATTAGAGAATGTGAAGTCTGTCAGAGGAGTAAGTCTGAAAGTGTAGCCTCCCCTGGGTTGCTCCAGCCTCTACCAGTGCCAAATCAAATTTGGGAAGAAATTTCAATGGACTTCATATCAAGATTACCCATTTACAACAATGTAGGTGTGATTTACGTAGTGGTATATAGATTGTCCAAATATTCTCACTTTTTTTCCCTTGAGCATCCGTATACAGCCAAGACGGTGGCTCAGGTTTTCTTTGATGGAGTGTACAAACTCCATGGACTTCCAAAGGCCATGGTGAGTGATCGGGATGCTGTCTTTACAGGCTCATTTTGGAAAGAATTATTCACTCTACAGGGATCAACACTAGCCCTGAGCTCTGCTTATCATCCCCAATCTGACGGGCAAACAGAGATTGTGAACAAAGGCCTGGAATGCTATTTACGGTGCTTCTGCATCAACAAACCAAAAGAATGGCCTAAGTGGCTGACCCTAGCAGAGTATTGGTATAATACCACTTGGTCTGATGAGAGGCTGAGGCGGATCAAAGATATGATCGAGCTGCAAGCAGCTAATCAAGGTCGTATGGTGGGCGATTACACTGATTTCAAGGCTCAATTTGATCGAGACCAGACTGATTTCAGAATGCAGTATTTCTGCGATCAGACTGATTTTAAGGCACAACTGGCTCGAGAGCATACTGACTTCCGAACACAGTTTGCCTTGATGAATGCTCAGTTCCAATATATTGCCAAGCAAATTGGGGTTCTCCACACATCTAAGAATCCGTCGGAAGAGGGATCTAGAACTGAGCAAGGTAACACTTCTCGCCTTAATGCTGGTCCATTTTTTGAAGGGAATACTAGTGGGAATGGGAATCAGGGTGGTAGTCAGGGAGTTGAGCTTGGCCATGTGAAAATTTTGAAGCCTGATTTTCCAGTTTTCAAAGGGGCTGAGGATGTTCTTCCTTGGATTAACCATGTTCTTAAACTTTTTGAATACTACAATCTTGATAATGAGATGTGGGTCAAGGTCTGCAGATTTTATTTCAAGGATAAGGCTCTCTAGTGGTATGAATGGGGAGAAATTAATTTGGAGAATTTTCTTCATTGGGATGTATTCAAGAGAGGGTTGCTTGCAAGATTTGGCCACACTGACCTTGAAGAACCCTTCACCTCCTTTGTCCATTCAAAACAAACTAGTATTATGAGGGATTATTTGGAGAAGCTTGAGCAAGTAATGGGGTTGTTAGACAAGCTACCAGAGAAGTATATCTTAGACAAATTCATTGGTGGGTTGAAAGATGAGATTAAGTTTGAGTGAGGTTAAGGCCTCTAGACCCCAAACATTTAAAGAAGCTGTGTTCTTAGTTAGGAATTGTGAAGAGAACCATTCAGAGAGGAGAACTGGCAGAGGACATGGTTCAGCATGGGGGGCAGGAAGAGGTAGCTCAAGCTCAACCTTGGAAACTTCAGTAGCAGGTGGCTCAACTATAATACCCCAGAGGAGTTCTACTGGCTCAAATGGTGGTCAGGCTAGGAGGCTAACCCCCGAGGAGATCCAGAACATAAGACAAAATAATCTTTGCTTTTGGTGCAATGAGAAGTTGAATAAAGACCATAAATGCAAAGAGAAAAATTTGTTTATCCTAGAAGGAATGTGGAATGGAGAGGACTGTGGTCCTGGAGAAGAAAAAATGGCAGAGGAAGTATTGTCACCAAGTTCCAATGAAGAGGTAGCTAAACCCACTTCTATTTCATTGCAAGAAATGCGTGGAATCCCTTCTGCTCATACACTCAGGTTGGAAGGAAGCATCAAGGGGCATACTGTTAGCATATTGGTTGATTCTGGTTCAACCATAGTTTCATCCACCCTAGACTAGCCAAATCATTGAATTTGCTAGAAGAAGAGTCCAAGTCTTTTGATGTGTGGGTGGCTAATGGAGAGAAGTTATCTGGAGCTGGAATCTGTAGGGGAGTTCAGTTGCACTGTCAAGGAGTAGAGCTATTTGTGGACTTGCTAGTCTTACCTATGGGGGGAAACCAAATAGTCCTAGGGGCTCATTGGTTGGAGCAGCTTGAGGACATTGTCCTCAACTTCAAGAAACTACAGATGGTTTTTCAGTATCACAACAAAAGTTGCATATGGAAGGGAATTAAACCTATGTCAGACCTTTCAGGAGAGAGACAAATGTGCAAAACCCTCAGGCAGCAAGGAGAAGGATATATTCTCCAGTTGAAATCTTTGGTGTTAGAGGATACGGGGGTACACAACTACTCAGCTGAAGCACAAGAAGTGCAACCTGGAATTCAATTGTTGTTGGATCACAGTTCAGTTGAAATCTTTGGTGTTAGAGGATACGGGGGTACACAACTACTCAGCTGAAGCACAAGAAGTGCAACCTGGAATTCAATTGTTGTTGGATCAATATGCAGATATCTTTCAAGAGCCTAAAGAACTTCCCCCACAAAGAAGCTGCGATCATCGTATTCCACTAGAAGAGGGAACTAAACCTGTCTGTATGAGACCCTATAGGCATGCTCACTTCCTGAAATGTGAAATTGAAAGACAAATCAATGAGATGCTGGATGCAGGGGTGGTAAGACCCAGTTCAAGTCCTTATGGGTCTACCATAGTTATGGTGAAGAAAGCAGATGGAGGCTGGAGACTGTGTAGACTACTGAGCACTCAATCAGCAAACCATCAAGGACATGTTCCCAATCCCCATCATCGATGAGCTCGTGGATGAATTATACGGAGCTGCAGTGTTTTCCAAGCTTGATTTGCGCTCGGGGTATCATCAGATCAGACCCTTCCCTCCAGACATTTACAAGACAGCCTTCCGAACCCACGACGGGCACTTTGAGTTTATGGTGATGCCATCTGGGTTAACCAATGCTCCATCTACCTTTCAATCTCTCATGAATATGGTATTCAAGCCTTACTTGCGACACTTTGTTCTTGTTTTTTGATGACATCCTTGTATACAGCCCAAGCCAGGAGGTTCATCAAGGTCATTTGGAGGAAGTGTTTCAATTATTGAGGAAGCACCAACTGTTTGTTAAAAGATCCAAATGCCAATTCAACAAGGAAGCAATAGAGTATTTGGGCCATGTCATTTCAGGAGTTGGGGTAGCCGTAGACCCAAGGAAGATTGAGGCTGTGACACACTGGGGCACTCCTAAAAACCCCAAGGCATTGAGATGATTCCTAGAGTTTGCTGGGTATTACCGTAAGTTCATCAAAGGGTTTGGGGGCTATTGCAGCTCCTCTGACAGATTTATTAAAGAAGGGGGAGTTTGGATGGAATGAAGCAGCAAAACAAGCATTTGATCAATTGAAAATTGCCCTCACTGCTGCCCCAGTACTGACCTTACCTGATTTTGAAAAGGAGTTCATAGTGGAGTGTGATGCATCTGGCTAAGGAGTGGGAGCTGTGTTGATGCAGTCAGGGAAGCCCATTGCATTTCTAAGTGCTAAATTGAAGGGTCGTAATTTACGTCTTTCCCATATGAAAAAGAGTTGCTAGCTCTTATCTTAGCCATTACAAAATGGAACCAGTACTTAATGGGAAGGAAATTGGTCATCAGGACTGACCATCAGAGCCTGAGGTTCCTACTTGGGTAGAAACTGTAGACTGGAATCCAAAGTAAATGGTTAATGAAGCTTCGGCAGTTTGATTATAGGGTTGAGTACAAGCCAGGAAGGATAAATCAAGCTGCAGATGGACTATCAAGGAAAGAGGAGGATGATGAAGGTTCACAAGAGGATTACTTCGCTTTATGCCCAATTTCAACTGTTTAGTGCGATTGGGTGTCAGAAGTGAAGAAACTGGTCATGGAGGACAGTTACTACCATACTGTGGAGGCAAAGATGGCAGATGGCAGCAGAATGGGCCAAAGATATTCCAAAACTGATGGCTTGTATTTCTACAAGGAAAGAATCCTAGTTAGCCCAATTGCAGAGGGGGTCATTGAGATGTTACTGAAGGAACACCACTGCTCTGCATTGGGGGGCATTCAAACTCCCATTGCACTTTACACCGTCTGAAGCAATCGTTTCATTGGGAAGGAATGAAGGCCAGAGTCTCAAGGTTCATTAGAGAATGTGAAGTCTGTCAGAGGAGTAAGTCTGAAAGTGTAGCCTCCCCTGGGTTGCTCCAGCCTCTACCAGTGCCAAATCAAATTTGGGAAGAAATTTCAATGGACTTCATATCAGGATTACCCATTTACAACAATGTAGGTGTGATTTACGTAGTGGTATATAGATTGTCCAAATATTCTCACTTCTTTTCCCTTGAGCATCCGTATACAGCCAAGACGGTGGCTCAGGTTTTCTTTGATGGAGTGTACAAACTCCATGGACTTCCAAAGGCCATGGTGAGTGATCGGGATGCTGTCTTTACAGGCTCATTTTGGAAAGAATTATTCACTCTACAGGGATCAACACTAGCCCTGAGCTCTGCTTATCATCCCCAATCTGACGGGCAAAGAGAGATTGTGAACAAAGGCCTGGAATGCTATTTACGGTGCTTCTGCAGCCACAAACCGAAAGAATGGCCTAAGTGGCTGACCCTAGCAGAGTATTGGTATAATACCACTTGGCGTAGCTCAACGAAGATGACACCATATGAGGCTGTTTAAGGGAGGAAGCCACCCACGTTAATTTTATACGTCCACATGACCTCAAAATTACAGGAGGTTGATAAAGCACTGTTCTCAAGACAGGTGGTGATGAAGCTCCTCAAGGATAATCTTCAGAAAGCCCGTGACAGGATGAAGAAATATGCGGATACCCACCGTTCAGAGAGGTCCTTTGAAGTTGGAGATTGGGTTTTCTTAAGATTGCAACCCTGATTATCAGTGGCATCAGACCCCATAAGCTTTCACCTAGATACTATGGGCCTTACCCAGCTGTTTAAGGGAGGAAGACGTTAATTTTATACGTACCTCAAAATTACAGGAGCACTGTTCTCAAGACATGGTGATGAAGCTCCTCGAAAGCCCGTGACAGGAGAAGAAATATGCGGATAAGAGAGGTCCTTTGAAGCTTAAGATTGCAACCCTGATTATCAGTGGCATCAGACCCCATAAGCTTTCATATGGGCCTTACCCAGTAATCAAGAAGGTTGGAGAGAAGGGCTGCCAGAGGAAGCTAAAATTCATTCCGAAGATGACACCATATGAGGCTGTTTACGGGAGGAAGCCACCCATGTTAATTTCATACTTCCCCATGACCTCAAAATTGCAGGAGGGTGATAAAGCACCGTTCTCAAGAGAGGTGGTGATGAATCTCCTCAAGGATAATCTTCAGAAAGCCCGTCACAGGATGAAGAAATATGCGGATACCCACCGTTCAGAGAGGTCCTTTGAAGTTGGAGATTGGGTTTTCTTAAGACTGCAACCCTATATGCAATTATCAGTGGCATCATCAAGACCCCATAAGCTTTCACCTAGATACTATGAGCCTTACCCAGTAATCAAGAAGGTTGGAGAGGTGACCTACAAATTAGGGCTGCCAGAGGAAGCTAATATTCATGCTGTAATTCATGTCTCCTAACTCAAGGAGAAACTGGGAAGAAAAAGCTCAGTGCATGTTAATCAACCCTATTGTATAGAGGAGCTGATAGATGAGCCTGAAGCAATCTTGGAGAGGAGATCTGTATTAGGGAAGAAAAATATTATTCCCCAAGTCCTGATAAAATGGAGGCAGAGGGACAAGGAAGAAGCAACATGGGAGAACTATTGGGACCTTGTTAAAAGGTTTCCTTCCTTTGACCTTGAGACAAGGTCAAAATTAGTGGAAGGGAATTTTGGCGACCCAAGGACATGTGTGGATGATCTCCGCTGGAGGAGGGAGCCGTTATCTTCTGCCAATATCTGAAGCAGCTGGGTGAAGGAGTAGAGAGCCAATGGAGAAGAGAGCTGGGATCCGTTGGATTACGAAGGGGTATCAGTGAAGAGGAGATCTGAGCCGTGCGCTGAGAATTAATTACAACCGTAGATGAGGAGGAAATTCAATGTGGGCCGTGGATGTGAGAAGTTTGTTACCTTAACAAACTCTCTTAGGTTTAGCCTATAAAAGGCAATCTGTTAGGATTTTGATGCTTATCGACTGAATGAAATTTGTTGCAGCTATTTGCTGAACAATTACTTTTCCCTTTCATTTTTAATTCTTAATTTTTCCTTGATTCTTTCTTATACTTCAATTTGTGTGAGGATTGTGTTGCAAATTCTCCCTGATTTTCCTATCTTTGAGTTACAGGTCATTGAATTAGCAATGGGAAAGAAGAAAGCTCAACATGCCACGATTTTAATTTCCAATGAACCAAACTACGCCAATCATTTTAATTCACTTTATGTGCTATTGTTGTATAAGCAGCAATACCTTGAAGCCCAGTTATCCCATGATCCTTCTACCAAGACCTCCTTTCGGTCTCCGCGGTTCCACTAATCAGAATTGGGATTCCCTTTTCGTTGGGGACATCAAAAGGTCCATAAGTTTCATTCATCCACAACTGGTTGAAAGGAGAAGCATTGGTAGCTCCCTGTGCTACAGGTACCTGAAGCACAGATTTAACTGGTCAATTTTACTTGAAAAGTAAACATCCATGTTGATCTACAGTTGCCATACCTTATAAGTGCCTGGAGCTTCAGCATAAACAGATATCATCAGTTCAATTTGATAGACCAATATGAGCAGCCATGATCAATGAACTAATTAGGGTTCACCTAGCAGTTTAAAATCTTGTTACTCGGTAAATCTTATGGAAAATTCAATAAAGAAATAAGCTTCAGGTCATTAGGAACCAGATTTTTCCTCCATGAAAATCAAGAAAACATTTTTGCAGAAAGCAGAATGTAAAAATTGTGTACACATCTTTCTGCTTCATCCTATCATTTTCCTAAGATTCCCCTCCAAAAAATTGAAATTCAGCAGCATGCAAAACAAATGTTCTTATCTCAATCGCCCAATTAAGCTTTCAGGAAGACCTCAATGCAACAAAGAAATTAACGCTGTTTATTCAAAGAAATAAAGCCACTAAGTTTATGGTGTGTGCACTCACCCCTCTGGGACAAATTAGAAAACGAGGTAAAAAGTAACCATTTATATAGAAGGAATCACATGGAAGAGAAAATTTGGTCCTAATTTCAGTGAATTAAGATACACACGGCATTATAAAATATTGAGGATGATAAGAGAGTGAATTAAGATGCACACGGCATTATAAAATATTGAGGATGATAAGAGGGGCATTCAAATTGACCAAGAAAACTCCAGAACATGAAATTTGTATTTGCTTATTTACTATAAAATGATTACTTCAAAAGTAAAAGCAGCTAACACCGAAGTAACTTGTCCACAATGACAGATACCGACATATTAATATTGATGCAATTTCGTGGTTTGACTATGACAAGTACATCTAATCAATTCAAAATTCAAGAAATCAGAAAGATATTAAATGACCTTTGGACTTCAGTTCTAATATTGCATATAAACAGCCTAAGCTTTTCCCAATGCCTTGTGTACCATACTTCAACGTCCAAAATTCAAGCTCAGTATGTGAGACATAATAAAAGCATGCTATATAAACAAAGCTATTGAGGGTTGAAGCCTTCCAAAGAGTTGCATTTACATAGATTTGTCTACATTAAGCTTTCCTCTGCCAAGGTAGCAAACTGGAAACTAGAGATTCTAAATTAATCATGTTGTGCTTTTAAATGTCTAGACTTGTTTCAATCTACTAAGAACCAAAAATTTTAAAAAACTCATTTTTCAAAAAGATCAATATATAGCTCCGAAAATGAATTCCCAATATGCAGTTGTACCCCCATGATGTCTTGATTAGCTACCAATATGCAAATTATGTACCTCATCTGATCTATTTGAACATTGTAAGTTCGCAATATTTGAATTGATTGCATAAAGAAGCATGCAATTAAAAAAATACTTGCTCGGAAAACGATATCTGTAATGCTTTTGGGGGGGATAACAAGATGTTCATTTGATGAAATACACCCGTTAAAGTCAAGTCTAATTTAATTTGCATATTTATGGTTTGCTTGAAAGGGCGTTATGTATGGCTTTAGGATAACCAAGTAGTGTTGTCACGTCACGCTTCCCAAGTATGGAAGGCGAGACTCCAAAATTCAAGCTCAGTATGTGAGACATAATAAAAGCATGCTATATAAACAAAGCTATTGAGGGTTGAAGCCTTCCAAAGAGTTGCATTTACATAGATTTGTCTACATTAAGCTTTCCTCTGCCAAGGTAGCAAACTGGAAACTAGAGATTCTAAATTAATCATGTTGTGCTTTTAAATGTCTAGACTTGTTTCAATCTACTAAGAACCAAAAGTTTTAAAAAACTCATTTTTCAAAAAGATCAATAGATATAGCTCCGAAAATGAATTCCCAATATGCAGTTGTACCCCGATGATGTCTTGATTAGCTACCAATATGTAAATTATGTACCTCATCTGATCTATTTGAACATTGTAAGTTCACAATATTTGAATTGATTGCATAAAGAAGCATGCAATTAAAAAAATACTTGCTCGGAAAACGATATCTGTAATGGGGGGGGGGGGGGAGGATAACAAGAGTTCATTTATGAAATACAGATGTAGATATGATTCAAAATCCCATTAAAGTCAAGTCTAATTTAATTTGCATATTTATGGTTTGCTTGAAAGGGCGTTATGTATGGCTTTAGGATAACCAAAGTAATGTTGTCACGCCCCGCTTCTCAAGTATGGAAGGCGAGACGTGAGAATGTCCGCTCAGACTTGGAGCTGTGAAGCTGTAGTGCATTTCATCGCCTAGTCAATATTGGCAAGTATCCTGGTTCTATATTTTGAGACATATCTCTGAATTAGTTGGCCATCTCATAATACCATCATTTTGATTACTGGTACTGTTCATTGGCGTTTATAATTATTTATAATACAGGCATCTTGCGATTTGGTCATGAATTAGAGGTAATCATTACAGAATTTCTTTATCTGGTATATATATATATATATATATATATATATATATATATATATATATATATATATAGCGGAAGGGCAGCGGTTTCAGTGGGGAAGAGAAGCGGTCGGCGTCGGAGGGAACTCCGGTGGCGAGGGCGCGGGCAGGGAGAAAGGCGGGGGTTCGGGGTTCCGGCAGTCTATCGGGCTGAGGGAGGTCGGGTTGAGCGGTGGCAGAGCTTCGAACGGGACTGGGAGATCGGAGTTAGAGACTTAAGTTTGTTTAAGGAGGAGAATGTACAGACCCTTCTCTTGGAATTTTCAAATAACAAGGCTTAAAATTTGCCCATTAAATTTGCCCATGAAATACAGATGTAGATATGATTCAAAATCCCATTAAAGTCAAGTCTAAGCAAGTCCAAGTTAATTTGCCTATTTGTGGTTTGCTTGAAAGGGCGTTGTATATGGCTTTAGGATAACCAAGTAGTGTCCCTGTGAAGGCTATGACATTTTGTGAATTTATGGGAGTTTAGGTTTGAAACTTTGAGTACGTGATCAAAATATATTAGCATATTTTGTGTCCTCTATTCCTATGTATTGCTCCTTGTCATAGTAGGTATGGCCATAATATTGATGCCCATAAAATTCTGAGTATCACGTCATCTCTGTCATCAGCATATAGCAGCCTTGCATGGAAAGATTTCCCCAGGTAGTCCAGAAAGATGTTAGGAAGAAACCGACTTATTATACAATGTTTTTGAAGACTATATCTCACAACTAGTGTTGAAAACTTGTAGGATATTCTGATGCAAATTAGTAAGCATCCCAGTTAATGGAGATGAGTTGGGAAAGATGATCCTAGTCAATGAAAATGAGTTGAGGAAGACGTGGATATTAAAGGACTTCACTAACACAATGTTTTTTTACTATACGAAGACTTCACTAACACAGAATGATAAAGTAGCTCATAACACCATAAAAAATTTCCTAACATACCAAATTTAAATACATAAATACAAACTTTTGTTTCAGTTTGGTCCTAAATGTTATGACACCCAATGACTACAGATATAATTGTATATCTACCTGAAACTGAACTGTGTAGAGAAATACAGCATTTACAAACAGTCTTTAAATAACTTAAACTAGTTTTCTATTTTTCATCAACAATTATTGTATTAATTTCTAATTTCAAAATAGTATATGGCATGCTCAAAGAAAACAACGATGTCATAAATAAAAGGTAATAGTATGTTGGACCTCAGAGGATGGTCGTGTTTATTCGAAAATAATGCCCGACCCCAATTATCATATAAGATATGTAGCCACACATGGAAATAAGTGTACGGTGACACGGGCACAGACGCATGCACACCGCAAAATGTGCACCACCAACCAAATTTAGTATTTTCATAACAATTCTGGAATGGAATGACTAGGACTGAGTATAGTGGAGCAATACTAACAAACATGAGCAACTTCTACAAGTTTTTTCATAAATAGTGAATAATGCACTTTGATAGTAGTACTGCAACTAACCCTCATATAAGATATGTTTGAAGGAATACATATAAACAAATTTTGGCTTTTATTCCCTTTCATAGTTCAGTAATGGAGTTTAGTTACACAACTTATGCGGAAAATTCTACACTACTGTTTTAATATATTATCATAAACATTAACTATTTACCAAATAAAATAAATTAAAATTTAATAAGAAAATAAAAGAAAATTTCTGTCAAAATGTGTACTGCATGCATATACAAGTATCAAAAAATGCACAAAAGGTTAGAAAATCTAAATTAATTGAGTACACATAATGGGAATGTGTCCCTGATATCAAAGGTAACCGGCAAACATTACTGGATCATCTGGGAAGAAAATTTCTGTCAAAATGTGTACGGCATATACAAGTATCAAAAAATGCACCAAAGGTTAGAAAATCTAAATTAATTGAGTACACATGATGGGAATGTGTCCCTGATATCAAAGGTATCCGGCAAACATTACTGGATCATCCGGGAAGTAGTATATGAGATGCATATTGTGTTGAAACTAAAGATCTAGATTAATCATTAAGCAAGACCATGCAAATAATAATCTAGATATATAACATGCGGAATCTTAAATCATTGCATACTCTGATTTAGCGGAAGCGTACCTGAGTCCATCGCTAATAATCTGAAAGATCCTGACGATAGCACAACGGACGATCTTCCAGAATAGCACGAATCAACCGTTTGGAGAATCCCTTTAGCTTTCTCCCGGTTTCTCTCCTAGCGACGGGACGTAGAAAAGACGGCTCAACTTTGTTCGTGTATTCCGGGGACCACGACCGCTAATATTTATAGGCTAGCCTCCATAGCCCTAGGGTTTCCAACTCGGCCCATCAACCAGTTGAAACCCAATAGTCTCTACACATAAAGGCCCCACAACCTGTTTAACTCATTTAGCCCATTTAATTAATTAAAACCAGATCACTAATATATTGGGCTTAATATGACAGCGTAACACTTATATAATTATTCACCGCATATTAGCCCAACGTTGGATTAAGATCCAACTTGTTGGATAAGTTCCAACAATCTCCCACTTGGGCTATATGCTTAAACTTTATAATTATATTTCATAGTGCATACAACCAAATAAGATCTTAACTTTCTGTCATTTCTTTAATGAGTTAAGAACAATCCGGTCCATCAATTATATTAGCAAGGGATCAAAGAGATCTTCGCCGTAGCAATTGCAGCTCGACCCATCAGTGGTCACCGTGCTAATACAAAAGAATGACATGAATTATGAAGTGGATGTGTAGCGTGGAAATTACATGTAATGTGATCTAACATGTCTATTTCCAACTGATCCTCCTTAACCTTAGTGAGATCATAAACAAACCAAAATCGGAGTGAAGCCGAACTGAAACCAAAAACTTTATTTCTGATCAGAAAATAACCTCAAGCTTAAGCTGGAGACTTAATTTTGTCTATCATATGAGCACCCAAAAGAACAAACTCCCACAAAACTGAATGTTCTTAATGAAATGACATCCATATGAGTAGCTAGCTCATAAAACCTTTTGGATGACATTTCCTTACTATAACAGATCCGTAATTACATGGTTTGTTCCGATGTGCTTATTAGACAATTATACACTCCTATTAATCAACAATCTAGGAACTTGATCTCTGAATATCTAAACTTTGTCGAGTTCCTATTGTTGCTGGAATATAAAACTGCAGACTTCATTGTCACTAAATAAACTGTGTGGTGTTTCAACATCATCCCTAATTCGCAGCATAGTGACAAAATATGCAGATATATTTCATGATTTATATAGTCTCTTCTGATTTGGATGTCACATAATCTAAAGCCATGTCAGAAGAGACTATATAAAAGGGACCATTTAGATCTCTTCTAGATGGCGCCTAACATAGATTTTCATACATTCTTTGCATCCAATAAATGATCAGAGTCAGTATACCAAAATGATCTCAAACCTTTTTGACTACTGATCCTTGAACATGTAACCCTTTTGTTCTCCATAAATACCGTAAGACACATTTGGCTGCTGTCAAATGGTCAACTCCTGAACTTAACAATCTGCCCAACACACCTGTAATATATGCAACAACCAAATGCATATAAAACTGACTCCCTATTGGTGAGATATAGTAGATCCATTCTGAAGATTATTCTCAGGGTAATTAATGAGACTAAACTTGTCTCCCACAGAACTTAGCATTCATTACCACATAGATATTATATAAATTACATGCTCCCACAGAACTTAGATAACATCATTAAATATCACCTCAAAACCAAACGAGGTGATCACTTAATGAAATTTAATATATCAGTAACGATATTGAAATGCTCTACTAATGCCATTATAAACCTTATAGAGTCTTTCATGAAAACTGAATAAAAGACTCTTTACAATTAACGCATTCTTTTCCGTATAAAGTCTCTGAGTGATACGCTTTAAAGCTTTTCTTAATACCCTTTTGAATTCCTTTTGATTGTAAAAAAACTATTTACAATCAATAGGTTTCAAACCTATGGCAATGAGAAAAAGATTTAAAGTATCATTTAAAGACTTTCTTAATTAATGCAATAATCCATTTTAGAGATGTAAAACTTTTATGACTTGATGTAAGTCGAACTTCCATCATCCTAATGTCAACAGTGAGCTTGTCATCTCTTTAATGGATTTCCCGAATGGTAATTAGTGCTTTGAGGGTGCTAGAGTTTGTCCTTATGAACAATTTCCCAAATAGGAGGAATTGCAACATTATCTTGAATTTATTGTGTCTTGAACAATGTCAGAAATACCATCCTGAACAATGCCAACAACACCTGTGAGATTAATCTTCTTCAAGAATAATGTCACTAACCAAACTTCCCCCCTCAAACTCAGCATCCTCAAATAGGTGTGCATTTCCTAATTCGTAAACTAACTTAACAGTGGGATTATGTAAAACCTTACAAAATAATATCAACTTTAAACTATTCAACAAAACTAGAAAATCAACAGCATTATGTCCTATTACTTTATTAGGCTTATAAAGCCTTACCTTAGTTGGACATCTCCAAACATGCAAGTGATTCATTTGTTGAAAGTTTATTAAGGATATAAGCTGCAATCAAAATATAACTGAATTCTAAACTGTTAATTCTTTCATTACAACACATGTACTTAAATGCAGGAATTCTGTAAATGAAGCAACATTTCTAAATAAATGAAGATTATAATGATCCTTTAAGGAACTAGAATAAACTTATTTTGAATTAAGAGACAACCAAATTTTCCATTCATAATTGAACACTTATAACCAAATTTGTTCAAAATAGAAATGGAAATCCAAATTCCGTTAAAACGGTACATTATAGTCTCATAAAATTCAAATACAATCTAGCATTTAAAAGAAATAATCTAAATTTAATTTGCTTCTACTTGAACCATCTTGCCATTGCCCATATCGATGTATCTTTCACCATCATTTGGCTCTTGGCATCTTAGGCAATCCTGCATAGACACAATGATGTGAATGGTTATACCATGATCTTTCCATCACGTGTCTATAAGTACCAAAGTTTGCATGAAAAGAAATTATCTTAGAATTAAACCAAATTTCGCAGCATACCTTTCTTATCTTTAGTGGTAGAGATCATATGAGCACTTTCTGTCTTCCTTGCTCAAGCCTGTTCTCTTCCTAGACACAGTGCGAGATGAGCTCATCCAGAGACCAAGTCTCATCCTTCAGATTGTAGCTCATCTTAAACTGTTTGAACTATGATGGAAGAGATATCAAAATAAAATGCACTAGCATAGCCTCATAGAGGTCTGGCTCAAGTGCTTTCAACCTTGAAGCAATATTAGACACCTTCAGTATGTGCTCCCTAATGTTTCCCGTATCCTTATACCTCATTGAATTTAGAATTGTCAAGAGTGTACCAATTTCACCCCTTTCACTCTTGACAGATCTATTTTCAACATCAGAAAGGAATCCTTTAGCTGTAGTAATTTTATCTGAAATAGTGCCCCTGAGATTTTCTGGAATGGCAGAAAAAATTTTCAGGAATAATAGCTGAAAAGAGAACAAGTAAAAACAATTTTAACATGTTCATATGAGTATTAAACAAAGCAACACCAAATTCAAATTAATGCTATTTTCCCATCTCAAGACATCCCCCACTAGCCCAATATTTATCTTTGGATAATCTATTGACTAGTCACTGACATCTTGTTGTAGCAATCAGACAATGACAATAATAACATGCCAAAAATAAAACTTCCTTTGGGCCGAATTAAATTTGCATGCATTGAACTCACTAATCATCACCTTGTCTATTGCCACAGGTGCGCATGAAATGGTAGAGAACGGTAATCTTCCTTTGGGCCGATTTAGCATTCTTACGCAAATCACGTGCACATTTGATTCCTTTTACATTTATGAAATGAAATAATGCAAATCAACAGAGCCCACTTTGGCGAGGTGATGATTGCACGAAGTCATTTCAAAAAATATATATACCTTTGCAAAATTTGAATCTATGTCGCAATTTAATACATGAATATACTTTAAGTGGAGATATTCAAGTCCACTTTTCTTCAAAATCAAATGTAAGGCAACCAAAATTTTCATACAAAAGTATGTATTCAACTTGTTATATTTCGAGATTAAAACTGATCTTCACAAGAAAACCCACTTTGGTGAGTTGATGATCTAATCATTCTATATTCGAAATATATAATTAATTGTGCCAAAAATTGAAATTGAAACTAAACCGAATTTAACACAAAATGATTACACTAAGTGGAAATATATATAAGAACCGTTTATTCCATCCTTCTAATCATTTGTATTGAGTTAAATAAAATCCATAACTTCAACACAAATTTTCTTCTTCAAAATGAGGTATATATGTATACTAATGTGTATATGAACATACATTATAAAGTCATATATATAAATATACACCCTATCCCATTTTAGATATAACTTTAAAATGTGTCAAATTTCCTTAAGGCCATTTGCTTGATGGTTAGTGCACAAAAAAATTCTTTAAGGCCTTTAAAACTTATTCTTGAGGAGAATATATGTTAAAGCTTTTTATTTACTCCCGAAGAAAACTCTTGAATTTTGTGTTTTAATTTAAATCTAAATTCAGGCTAACTGAATTTTCATACCAACGTATGAAGTCAACTTGTTATATACCGAAGTATATATATGGGGTTTTAAGCCTTAAACTTAGAATTTAAATTTATTTTGCACATTTAACACAAAATTTTATCTTTGAGGAGGAATATACATATAAACGTCTTATTTCCTCCTTCAATCCAAATTAAATTCAATATTGGGCAACCAATCATACAAAAGTATGTATTTAACCGTTTATGTTACGAAATAATAATAATTTAACAGTAAAGCCCACTTTGGTGGGATCCCGTAATAATTAAAATTATTTTGAAACATATAATTTAATGCGCCCTAAAATTGAATTTAAATGAAACTGAACTTAAATGTAAATATACAGGAAAACCTTTTATTTACTCTTTCGATCCGTTTAAAATTCATCCAGGCAACTGATCATACTGAGTATGTATTCTAATCCGTTTATATTCCGAAATAATAACAATTTTAATAGTAGAACCCACTTTGGTGGAATTTCACAAAAATTAGAATTATTTCGAAATGTGTATATAACTGAATTTTGCCTAAAGAATTAAAAAACGGAATGAACTTAAATTTAACACACAAAATTGGGCCTAAAGGAAATATATATATTCACACCCATTTATTTCCCCTTCAACGAATTTAAATATAAGAATTTTAGGCACTGATTTTACATAAAAAGTATGTCCGTAACTTTTTATATCTCGAAATAAGGGTAATTGCCACGATAAAGCCCACTTTGGTGGGGATTTGATTTAATTACAATCATTTCGAAATATATATTGTAGCATGCCTAAAAAAATAAATTAAAAATTAAAGCTGAATTTTAACACAAAAAATTCACTTACGGGAAATATACAAAGTCCTTTTTATTCCCTCCTTTAACATGTGTTAAAATATCCCAAAGTATGCCCAAATTTGTGTCCAAAATAGCCATAGTCAAGCCAAACAACCCAAAGGGCCCAAATATAACAGCCCAGCCCTCTGATAACAGGCCCAAAGTCGGATAAAACATCTTTTTTTTTAAAAACTGTTTGTGGGCCGGCCTGGGGAGGGCCGGCCCAAGAGGGTTAGGGTTACTGTTGGGCGGCGGCGGCCGCCGCCGCCCCCATCTATGTCGTCGGGCGCCGGCAGGGAGGCCGGCGCCCCGGTCTCCGGTGGGGGGGGCGGCGGGGCGCCGCCCACCCCCCGTGCAACCTGACTGGGGGCGGACGAGGCCGCCCCCTCCTTTAAATCGACGGGGGCGGCCGGCGCCGCCCCCTTTTTATGAACGGGGGGCGGCGCCGGCCGCCCCCTTTTTATTCCGTCGGGGGCGGCAGGCGCCGCCCCCTGTTGCTGAACGGGGGGCGGCGCAGGCCGCCCCCTTTAATCCGCCGGGGGCGGCAAGCGCCGCCCCCTGTTGCTGAACGGGGGCGGCGCAGGCCGCCCCCCTTATTCCGCCGGGGGGCGGCCGGCGCCGCCCCCCTGTTTCTGAACGGGGGCGGCGCCGGCCGCCCCCTTTGTCTGCGCCGGGCGGCGACCGGTGGCCGTCCCCGATCAAAGTAAATAAATTTTTTTTTAAAACAGCCCCTGCTGTTCTGCGTCGGTGCCGGCGTGGCCGGCGCCGATCTCCTGTCGGGGGAGCCGCCCCCTCTTTCGCTGTGTCGGGCGGCGGCTGGCGGGCCGCTCCCGATCTAGGGTTTGCAAAAAACCATTTTTTTTGGAAAAATTAATCAAAAAATCAAATTTTTGCATAGATCCAAATATTATATCTGATAAAAATGATTTTTTAACAGATCCGAAACTTAAAACAGATTAAAAAACTGATTTTTATCAGATCTACTACGAGCAGACAAAAAATTTAAGATCCACAGCATGTGGGCTCTGATACCACTTGTTGAAACTAAAGATCTAGATTAATCATTAAGCAAGACCATGCAAATAATAATCTAGATATATAACATGCGGAATCTTAAATCATTGCATACTCTGATTTAGCGGAAGCGTACCTGAGTCCATCGCTAATAATCTGAAAGATCCTGACGATAGCACAACGGACGATCTTCCAGAATAGCACGAATCAACCGTTTGGAGAATCCCTTTAGCTTTGTCCCGGTTTCTCTCCTAGCGACGGGACGTAGAAAAGACGGCTCAACTTTGTTCGTGTATTCCGGGGACCACGACCGCTAATATTTATAGGCTAGCCTCCATAGCCCTAGGGTTTCCAACTCGGCCCATCAACGAGTTGAAGCCCAATAGTCTCTACACATAAAGGCCCCACAACCTGTTTAACTCATTTAGCCCATTTAATTAATTAAAACCAGATCACTAATATATTGGGCTTAATATGACAGCGTAACACTTATATAATTATTCACCGCATATTAGCCCAACGTTGGATTAAGATCCAACTTGTTGGATAAGTTCCAACATATTGAACTCCGACAATGCTGTGTTAGACGGGTCTAAATTTTTTTTCACTAGTGGCACCTACTAAGTGTGCCTTTCTTGACACTCCAACAGAAACAAGCCAATGACATCTTTCCTGATAGACACTGAACTTGTCCATTTTCTGCTTGCATATCCCTTGTGGTCACAGCTACCTTCCCAAAACATCCAACTACTTCGCCAGTGCATAAATACAATTTCTATCATCATCAGTATAGAAACATACAAAAAGTGAAAACTAAAAAACACACCCTAGAGAGGGGATAAGGTGTATGGCACAAATATAGAATTCAATTGCAAATCATCCAACCCAAAACTCAGAGTAATATCCCATCAATGATTTTTAACGGAGTGGCTCCCCGCCTGCTCCGACCCCAAATCCTTGAGGATTTCACCCTGGTTTATAACCAAAAAGAGAAAAAACAAGCCGTTCACACTTCCGGGTAGTGATCACACTTTCAAGATACAGTTTCAAAGTTAAGCACAGAGGTAGCTTCTGAGTGAAGCTATTCACAAATACAATCTTACACCAAAATAAACATAGAAAATATCACCGTGGTGTAGATCGTTTCTCGATGATCACGTAGGCGCAAACCGTGTTCGAATCTAATGTGTGTAAAGAAAGTTGTCGCCTTTTCAGATGCACGTCTGCAGATCTCCTTTCTTCTTCTTTGATTGAGCACTTGAAGCTTTGGATGGATGCAATGGAGGATGACTAGCAATAATGATGATGATCTCTGGAATTTTTGGCTAGATGCATCTCTTTTCCAAGAGATAGCTCTCTTTTTTATACAGAATGATACTCCTATTCGAATTGTTTGATCTTCAAATCCTCTTCAAATCAATCAAATCTCTTTTGATTTGAGTAGATCTCCTTTATTTTGTCACGTGGAAGGCGAGACGTGAGGAGGTCCGCTCAGACGTGGAGCTGTGAAGCTGCAGTCTGATAAGCGTCTGTAAAAATTTCGAAAAGTAGCAGGTCCTTGCATTGCGACGAAACAACAACAATAATAAAGCAGATAAGAAAATATCCACCAACAACATCCAACAAATATTACATCACAGAATAGTCACAAAAGTACGAGTCTGAACAATAGGCCTAAAGCATGGCCATACAAAACAAAGAGAGATAGGTGCTACGCACCGAAACCTAACAGCAACTAAGCAAAGGTAACAACTAAGGGGAGACTCCAAACGAGTCTAGGACTGGTCACCCGTGTCCTCGAACTCGGTCTCTGCAGGGACCTCGAACTCAGCGTCAACGAACTGCTCGTCTTCTGCTATCTGCTCTGTCTCAAAGTCTGACATGTGACCCCCAAAGAGAAGGGCACATGTCAGCAAAAGTCTCCCAAGAAAGGCGGAGGACTTTTGTGCAAGGATACAAATAAAATAGTGCAACTAGCAGTTCTAACATGATATAGCATGACATTAAAAGAATGCAATAATTAAATGAACAAGATAATAATAATCAAGCACGGTGTAGCAGAAAGCTACAATTCACTATTTCACGATTCACGAATCACTGATTTATCACTTTGTGCACAGAGTTTCCGTCTTTTGGCTGAAGTGGCTGTACGGGCTCACTTCTACGCTCAAGCGATCGTTTAACCCTACCCCTCCACGTGTATATGGACTGGCGCCCATCTTCTGGATCACGAGCCAGGAAGTGTTATTGGCATAGGGTTGTGCCCGCAAAGCAGGTGCCTAGCCTCAATAGATAAATTGCGCACCGCAAACTAGATCAAATAGGGCGTCTAGGCGACTATCATTTCACCGCCTAATCTCTTTTACACAATTTTACAAATTGGCCTAAAACACGGCCTAAATAATTACTGGCAAGTATCACTTGCCTGTTTCTGGTGGAATCGGTTGTCGTAGGTTCGTCTGGACGTGTACTACGTGTCGATACTTCCGGTTCTCTGTTTTGGTTAAACATATATCTGGGTTAGATTTTATTGTGAAATACGTGCAATATTAAAAATAATGCCCGAATTAGGTTCGTCTAATAGTATCGGGTTCACTGGCTTGGGTGATGTCTGTATTGCGTAATAACTTATTTTATTACAGTGCTAGTTTAAGGAGTGCATTAACCTATTAACGTCCGTGTTGAATTCTGACGTTGAGAGATTACGGCATGTACTGCCATGGATTGCCCATACTTTTCCCTACATTCATGTCTCTCCTCTCTTCATAGTGGCTAGGGCTGGGAGAGAGGCTGATTCTTGAGAATGAGGGACACATTGTAATTAATGAAGTTAACGCACAAAAATATCCGGATGGAAATACGGACATACAATAATAATACGCCTAGAAAAATACCGGCCGTTACATATTTAGAAACTCTTCATAAGATATGTCTTCAATATCAATTTAAACTCCTTTAATTTCATCTAGGTTAAACATGTGCGTTTGACTAGTCAACCTGGTCAAATCTGCTCAATATAGAAGTTTGCACACTTGACACGGCTGTGTGCCAATTTGGCACGGCCATGTCGCTGTACACTGGCTTCTTCATAATTTTCGCACTTGTAACACAGTCGTGTGCTGATTCTGCACGGCCGTGTCGGCCTTTTATACAAAATGATTATTCTGTTGAAACAGTGACACGGTCGTGTCAGCCTACTTCAGAAAGTGGCAATCTGTCACAAATGTGACACGACCGTGTGCAAGCTTTGCACGGCAAAGTCCCGAGTAGTGTTTCTGTCTTTACAGTAACACGGTCGTGTGCGATGAGCTACAACGACCGTGTAATCTTTGGCTCCTCATAAGCATTATCTCTCTAGACACACACGGACGTGTCACTGATATGCAAGGCCGTGCAACCCATGTTTTGCACATATATTTGTCATTTGATCTCCAATTGACCTGAAACTTTCTAGATAGACATGTCAGACTTATATGACTTGTTTGGCATCATCAAAATTAAGTTTTGACCATTGTTAGTGGGGCCATCATCAAAATTAAGTTTTGACCATTGTTAGTGGGCTAACTTAGGCCAACAATCTTCCCATTTTTAACGATGACAAACAGTATAGAAAAATTGAGATATAAGAATAACGAGCAAGTCATATGTGCAGCTACACGACTGTGTAGCTGTGGCTCCTCATAAGCATTATCTTTTTAGACAAGCACGGTCGTGTCACTGATATGCACGGATTGCAACCCATGTTTTGTACATATCTTCGCCGTTTGATCTCCGATTAACCTGAAACTTTCTAGATAGACATGTTAGACTAGACCTATATGACTTGTTTGGCATCATCAAAATTAAGTTTTGACCATTGTTAGTGAGCTTAGTGGGCTAACTTAGGTCAAAAATCTCCCCATATTTGATGATGACAAACAGTATAGACAAATTTAGATCTAAGAATAATGAGCAAGTCATATAATGCACATGATTATGAATCATCATCCCTATCTATGTGCTCTGATGAAAGCTTGTGACAAGCTCCCCTTAAGTTTATGCATATCAATGTCTATCACTCCCCTTTGATCAATGCATCAGAATTTTTTTCATTCGTTAATTTTTCTACTCCCCCTTTTGTCATCAGTCGAAAAGGTCATCAAATAACAAGGATGTAATTGAGGATAAGACATGAAATAGTTCTAGCATATCAATGAAACATGAAATTAACAATGAAGATCATATCTATGTTCTCCCTACAAACTCAAGTATAAACAATGTCATGTGCATTGAAAGCATGTGTCCATGACACGAATATAATAATGAGATTTCATCGTATAATTTACTTTGACAATTGAAAAATGCTTGGAAACTAGAATTCAACGCTTAAAATTGTCTTATACAAATTGTTAACCTTTATCTCTTTGGAGGAAACATTAAACAACCCAACATAGGATACCATGGTGTTAAATTTCGGGTCCTTTGGAGTTGAGGTGCATTCACACGTTGCTCGACAAACTCCCGAAGTCTAGTTACTAGCCGCAGTATAAAACATATTTGGCATTTTTAACTTTTCTTTCTTTTTCTTTTGCTTTTGCCAATATATATATATTGTTTTATTTTCTATTTTCTATTTCTTTCCTTTTTTACTATGTTGGTGTCTTAGAATAGTGACCCATTTCTTTCCTTTTTTACTATGTTGGTGTCTTAGAATAGTGACACATGATGACATTTATATTTTCGATTACTACTACTTATTTTTCCAATGAGAATCATTTACACAAAAATGTAAAGACAATCCAAGTTTTAATTTCTATAGACTTGAAACACCTTCCAACTATCTCTATAAATTGCATAACTTAATCAAATCATTAAATTCAAGCAATGTAGCATGTAACAATTTACACTCTATTATTCATATCTTGAGCATGGGGATTATTCATAACTATGAAACATCATCAAAATTCTTTTCAATGTTTTCAAGATATCTAACATGCTTCATATTAAATACACAACAAGGCTCAATGAAATTAATGATGGGCATGTAGTCACATAAATACATACAATAAATGAACTAGCCTATAATGACATGAGATAGTGAGCAGTGTGTAGAGGCTAGATGAGATGTTTAGGCATATGTATGTGCATGGATGAGCGTGCTAAATCTTAACTAGTGACATAATACCCAACTCCCATCGAATATAACAAAATTGTTTTTGATCTAGATGTTTGATGAAGATGTCCGATGTTTGTTCTCAGTGTCTGCATGGTCTAAAGATATATCTTTCTTATCACCATGATCTCGAAGAAAGTGATGATGAATATCGATATGCTTAGTTCTAGAGTGTAGAACGGGATTTTAAGATAGATATATAGCACTCTTATTGTCACACAAACTAATTGTTGGTTGGAAAGTAAGACCGTAATCTCTGAGGGTCTGTCTCATCTATAAAATTTGAGCACAACCCGCCAAAACATATTCCACTTTGGTTGTACTCAATGCTATAGAGTTTTGCTTCTTGGAGAACGAAGAAACTAGAGACATACCAAGTAGTTGGCAAGTGTCTGTAGTTCTCTTACAATCGGTCCTACTTCCTACAAAATCTACATCACAATATCCAACAAGCTCAAAAGATATAGAACAAGAGTACCATAGACCAAAATCTAAAGTTCCTTTAACATACCGAATAATTCGTTTTACTAAATAAAGATGTGACTCTTTAGGACATGATTGAAATCGAGCTCATAAGCATACACTAAACATTATATCGGGCCTACTAGATGTCATTTATATAATAGACTACCTATCATACCTCAATACATATGTTCGTCCACTTTCCCTTTTCATCTTTATCCACTTTTGTCGTCGTTGGCATTGGGGTGGAGCATTCCTTCGCATTGTCAAGTCCAAATTTCTTCACCAATTCCCTTGCATATTTCTCTTGATTTATGAAGATTCCATCCATCCTCATTATTTTGATTTGCAATCCAAGCATGAATGTGAGTTCTTCCATCAAGCTCTCCTCGAATTCTCTGTACATACACTTAGCACCAAAACAATATCATCAACATAAATTTGCACTATAAGTAGATCTTTATTTTGATGTTTAACAAATAAAGTTTTATCCGCCTTTCCCATGGAAAAATTATTTTTAATCAAAAACTTACTTAGTCGCTCATACCAAGCTCTAGGAGCTTGTTTGAGCCCATATAAAGCTAGCTTAAGCTTGAAAACATAATCTGGGTGGATGGAGTCTTCAAACCCAGGAGGTTGTTTGACCTAGACTTCCTCAGATAAAACCTCATTCAAGAAAGCACGTTTGACGTCCATTTGGTAGAGTTTGAATTTCATGAAACTAGCAAATGCTAAAGCATCCGAATTGCTTCCAATCTTGCGACGGGAGCAAATGTTTTATTAAAATCAATTCCTTCCTCTATCCTTGGGCAACTAATCTAGCTTTATTACGAATAACATTGCACATCTCGTCACGTTTGTTTCTAAATACTCATTTAGTATCTATAATTGTTTGGAGTATGGGTTTGGTAACAAATTCCCAAACTTGATTTCTCTCAAATTATAGCAATTCCTCCTGCATTGCCATAATCCAATAGGAATCAGCCAAAGCACTATCAACATTCTTAGATTCTAAAATAGATATGAATGCAAAGTTAACCATCAAATTAAAGCTACTTCTAGTGCGTATACCTTCTGCACCAAGGATTTGGTCTTTAGGATGATCTGAATCGCCAATCCTTTGGGAGATCTTGTGATGTTGGTTCATCTTCTTCCTTGGCGCATCATCATTGTTGTCCTTTTGCTCATTGGAATTGATAATGTCCAACTCCAAGCCTTCGAGTTCACCTAAAATTTCAAGAGCTAATAGCACTTTTCTCATCAAATTTTACATGCACGGTTTCTTGGATAGTAAGGGTCATTTTGTTGAATACTCTATAAGATTTGCTATGTGAAAAATACCCAACAAAAATACCCTCATCAGATTTAGCATCAAATTTATCCAAGTTATCGCCTACTTTCAAAATATAGCACTTGCATCCAAATTGTTTTAAATGTGATAAGTTGGTAGTCAACTCTCTATAAAGCTCATAATGTGTTTTCTTCAAATTGGGTCTAATTGACACACGGTTTAAAATGTAGCAAGAAGTATGTATGGCTTCAGCTTTTTTTCTCATCCCACTCAACTTTTTTTTTTGAATTTTCTCATCCCACTCAACTTTATAGAGAGTTGGTAGTCAACTCTCTATAAAGCTCATAATGTGTTTTCTTCAAATTGGGTCTAATTGACACACGGTTTAAAATGTAGCCAGAAGTATGTATGGCTTCAGCTTTTTTTCTCATCCCACTCAACTTTTTTTTGAATTTTCTGGCATGCGGGTTGAAGCACGCAACCAATAATTTTTTTATAAGTTACGACGAGCAAAAGGCCCACAGTTGAATTCGCTGGGGGCTGTAGACCGCAGTTGTATTGTGCTGCGGGCTGTAGCCAACAACCAAGTACTCCGTTTTTAAGAGGGTCGGAGCCAATTTCGCCGGCGAAGCTTCGGCCTATCCTGCTATTCATTTTTTTAAACTGAGATGGGCTGAAGCCCAACTTGTTTTTGGGCTTGGGCGGCCCACCCAACCCTTTAGGGTTTAGCGCGGGGCGCGCTACACCGCCGTCGACGGCGGATTTGTTCTGTCGTCGTGTAGTGGCAAAGGGTGGGTGGGTCGGCAATGGAGTAGTCATGGTTCCAAGGAGGGGGCAGGCGGCCGTGGGGGCCATCGGCAAGTTATTTGTTTTTTTGCGATATGAGGCAGCGGCTATTACGGCCGCCGCCCTTCTATGCCGATGGGATGCCGCCCCTCTGAGTCATTGGGGCAGGCGACCGTTCGGCCGCCACCCCTGAGGGTTTGACGGCCCGATGGCCGCCAGCCTCTCCCCTTGGATTTTTTTGTGATTTGATTTTAATCATGTTTTTATCTAGAAAAATAGATCTATGGCACAAATTGCCCATGATAGTTTTAAAAAAAATTGTCGGAGTAACTTAAAATCGAAAAGAAAACTTCCCATTGCCCTACAAATGTCAGGGAGTTGCCCATGAAATATTCATGATATCTCTCACCCCCACCAACTCTTATCACAATATAATGCCATTAAACACACCCTCATTTTCACTCGGTCACACCCTCTCTTCCTCCACTTTCCTGAGAACTGTCGTGGATTCATATGGTTCTACATGCTCAGATAACAGTTATTCGGATAACAGTTATAATGGTTCCATAGACTCGAAGAAGAATTATATGGATGTCCAAGATGATGACTTTTCTGATCCTGAGTCCAGGAAAGAGGATTATGCCAAGGAAACCAAAAGCACCACTGTGGATAGCAATGGCTGCTCCAAGAAGTACTCCAACAGCTCCTGTCAAGGAGCAACGAGTGAATACCGTGAGGAGGTGTATGAAGGGGACGAGGTAACCAGCCTCACAGTGGAAGGTAGGGAGCAAAAGCATGAGGCTAGCAGCAGCAACGTTGCCGTTACCGATCCTGCTTCTTCAACAGTTGAAGAAGTGAATGAGAGGAGGGGAGAAGAAGAAAGAGTAGACGTTGCCGCGTCCGTTACTCCGCTGCTTTTTTAGGACTGCATGTTTTTATGTTGTCTAAGTTTGTTGTTTATTGGTTAGCTTGTATTCTAGTTTCTATATAGTGTAAGGTTGTTGCATTTTAATGAAATAGAATTCTCAGTTTACATTACCTTAAATTGTTTTCTCTCTCTCTCATTTTGCTGCATAACCATTTTCTTCCCCTCTAATACCATGAGGAGTGAATACCGTAAGGAGGTGCATGAAGGGGACGAGGTAACCAGCCCCACAGTGAAGGTAGGGAGCTCTCTCATTTTGCTGCTGAGGAGTGAATACCGTAGGTGCATGAAGGGGACGAGGTAACCAGCCCCACAGTGAAGGTAGGGAGCAAAAGCATGATGCTAGCAGCAGCAACGTTGTCGCTACCGATTCTGCTTCTTCAACAGTTGAAGAAGTGAATGAGAGGAGGGGAGAAGAAGAAAGAGTAGACGTTGCCACGTCCGTTAGCTGCTTTTTTAGGACTGCACGTTTTTATGTTGTCTAAGTTTGTTGATTATTGGTTAGCTTGTATCCTAGTTTCTATATAGTGTAAGTTTGTTGCATTTTAATGAAATAGAATTCCCAGTTTACATTACCTTAAATTGTTTTCTTTCTTTCTCTCATTTTGCTGCATAACCATATATTTCTTCCCCTCTAATACTTTGGTTTTTATCTTTAATACCTTCAGCGTCAATTTATGTAGCATGGGTCAGTTTTTAGAAGCCCGCCTCAGTTATTAAAATTTTACTGAAATATTACAGCACGTCAACAAGTAGCCTAGTGGATAGCCTCTGATTCCCAAGCAGAAAGTCGTTCCTTCGACTCTTGCCTCTCGCGCTTCTATTCTTAACTTGTCATCTATTCAGAAATTCAATTAAGATAAAATTTCTTGGGCTCATCACCTACACATGGCGGCGCACCAGAGGAGGACCGGGCCTAACCGCATGATTCAGGGGCATTTTTGCGACTTTTGGCATTCTTCTATTATTTTATTTATTATAAGGGCATATTCATAATTTGCAAATTTGTGGAATTGTATTAGAAGGGGTAGAGGCCGGCCGGCCCTAGTTTATGCATGATTTGATTAATTTGTGAAAGAGGAGAGATAGTTCTTCGATCTACAGGAGGGTGCGGACGTTATCTCAATTTATTTTTAGTTTTATTCAATAAATTTTCATATCATTCGAGTTCTATCAATTTGGTATCAGAGCGACGATCTTGGAATCCATGGAGGCAGCTACTACCAAAAAGATTAAAACTTTGAGGAAAAATTCAATGGCGAAATTAAAAAATCTGAAGAAGTCTATGGATGATCTCAGATCTGAGTTCAAGGCGTCGATAAAAAGGCTTGAGGCGCGAATGGATGAAAAATTTGAAATCTTCATGCAATTCATAATGCAACAATTCACAGATCTAAAGGCGGCAACATTGGCAAAAAAAATTCAGATCTAGATGAACATTCAGATATGGATGAAAATTCAGATCTGGGGCAAACGGCGGCAACTTTGGCAAAAAAGAAAGAGAAGAAAGAAGAGTTCGAAGAAGTCCATCCATCTGATGCGGAGGAAGGATCCGACGGAGCGGAAGAAGAGCCCATGGAGCAAGGAAACCCTAGCCATCGTGGGAGGTTCCGCGACACCCTGCAGGGCCAGTCGCCTGCATTAGGACTGCATGGCCTGTACAGATGGACTACATGGCCTGCAGCCCAACTGCAGCTGGACTGCAGCCCACTGCAGGGCTTGCCGGACCCCTGCAGCCAACTGCAGGGCCTGCAATGGGACTGGCCCACTGCAGGCCCCTGCAGAGCCCGTGCAGGTCCGTCGGAGGCTCCTTGAGCCTTGGAAGGATGACCCGGACCCCGGGACATGCGGGGAGCCTGCTGAGACTTCAATGACAAATTTGGACTTCTTCTGCGTCGGAGGCTCCTTAAGCCTTGGAAGGATGACCCGGACCCCGGGACATGCGGGGGAGCCCGCTGAGACTTCAATGACAAATTTGGACTTCTTTTGGGGCCTGAGGATGACGTGGATGAGGTCCCTGGACTTCGTGGACCTCGGTATGCGACAGAGAGGTAACGTCGCAAAATACTTCCAGCCTACGAGGAATTTCAGGCCGATTATGACTAGGATCTTGGCTTTGAGAAGAATGTTGATGATTATGCTCGGAATGAGCATGATTGGGGAGGCAATGGCGATAGAGGCGATAGCCTTATGATGGGTTATGAGAGACGCAGGGAGGTACGACACGACAATTATTATCCTCACTCTGACTATCGACAGGCAGGAGGACGAGTGGACAAGGAGCGGCTTGGGGCTGAAGGCAGAGTGAGAACACTGAAAAGGTCGTCGTTTGATGGGGGTGATCCTTATGGCTGGATCTGTCAAGCTGAGAAATTCTTTGTGTAAGCATATCTGACAGAGAGGCAAAACTGGAGGTGACTGGACTCTGTTTCAAATGAGAGGCACTCTCTTGGTTCCAATGGAGGGAGTAGAGATGACTTATACGTTCGTGTGAGATATTGAGATGCCCAGGAAGGAAATTTACAAGAAGGATATGCTTGGAGGGGCTCCACTTTTCGCAATCCGTCAACGAAATGACTTTGGCGACCCACTTGGAGCAGCACCGTACATGAATTTCATACACCACCTTGAGGACAAGGTGGTTTTTCAGGGGCGGAGTAATGATAGATCTGCACTTTTGCCCTATTAGACGTGTTTTGGGACATGAGGGACATTTTGGGAATTTTCAGATTTTATAGGGTCTTTTTGTAATTTTCATTTATTAAGGGCCTTTTAATTTTCTGTAATTTTTCTTTATTTAAAAGCTAGGGCCGGTTAGGAGAGCGGGCATGCTTGATTATTATGAAGAAGAAAACATTGAGGTGAGATTATCCGTCCCTGCAAGCCATACCGACCACAGGCAGGGCCGCAGGGGGACAGGGTCTGACAGGGCCCAACGGCCCTTCCCCAGGGCCGCCCAGGCCCCGCCGAGCCCAGGCGGGCTTTCCACGGCCCTGAATTGGCCCACAGCAAGGGGGTTACGGGCCCGACTGGGGTTTCAGCCACTTCCTGACGTTCAGACAGGCGCGTTCGATGATGATTTCTATCTTGGAAATTTTTAGAAATACTACGACGGAGTATGGTTCCGAGACCCTCCAGACCCCCGGTATGATGATGAGAGACGACGACACCCACCATACACCTATGAGGGGTACCTTGGAGAGACTGGAGGAGGCTACAGAGGGTGTTTACAGGGGCTGATCAGACCACCAAGGAGAAGAGTAGAGAGAAGAGCAGTACACCGCTGGTGACAGTTTAGGAGGATGACTGACGCAGAGTTGAGGGAGAAGCATCAGAAGGGGGCTCTGCTTCAGGTGCGATGAGATGTTCACTCCAGGACACAAGTGCGCAGCGCGCAAGCTCTAGGTGCTGTTACTAGAGGACGATGATGATGAGGCTGATGTGGAGGATGAGGCCCTCGAGGAGGATGCAGAGCACCATCAGCTGGACGTGGTGGAGGTTTCCCTAAACTCCGTGGTAGGGTTCACACCGAACCATACCTTGAAGTTGAGGGGACATATCTATGACCATGGGTGACGGTACTAATTGACAGTGGGGCTACATATCTATGACCATAGGTGACGATACTAATTGACAGAGGGGACATATCTATGACCATGGGTGACGGTACTAATTGACAGTGGGACATATCTGGACGTGGTGGAGGTTTCCCTAAACTCCATGGTAGGGTTCACACCGAACCATACCTTGAAGTTGAGGGGACATATCTATGACCATGGGTGACGGTACTAATTGACAGTGGGGCTACCCATAATTTCATCTCCAGGAGTGTGGTGGAGCAGCATGGACTTTAGCTGATAGACAATGGCAGTTTCAGTGTCATTATGGGGACTGGCAAGAAGGAGAGCAGTCGAGAAGTGTGCCGCGGGCTGGTGCTGACGCTGCAGGGGATACAGGTGCTAGCAAACTGATAGGAACCAAAAGAAAATCTGCGATTTTATTAACTAAAACTGAAAATAAAAGGATAGTTGATTACAATTGTAGCGGTAATCGCCATCCCAAGACGTCGATTGATAAGGGACGTCCGTGTTGGATCATGTGGATGGCAAACAATATTAGAAGAGGGGTTGAATAGTGTTGTGCAAATAGTAAAATTTTTCGTTCGTTGATTAGCACAATTTAAAAACCTTCTAATGTTGCCTAAGAAACCAAGTAGAGTGATCTACGCTTGGTTCTTAATCAACAAGGTAATCTTACAATGAATATATATATATGAGTTACAAGCAAGATAAGATTACAAGCAAAAAATCTTTTACACAAGAATAGACCTTTTTACACTGCGGAAATAAATCAATTAACTTTGCAATAATATGAACAAATTACATAGATACAATTGTTAGCAGATAGAATAAAATGCTAGAGCAAAGGTAAACAATCACAGAAAAATGCAAACGCAAAGACAAGGAATTTTTATCCTGGTTCCTCACAACTTGGGTACGTCCAGTTCCCGACCAATCCGGTACGAGATTTATCCACTATGGCCTTAGCAATACAATTATCTAACTCCACTCGTTAGGATTTCCAAACACCTAGCCTTGACCAGGATTTCTAGCCACCTAGACTTGTCTAGGATTTCCAACATCCCTTTCAACAAAAGGGGAATCCACAAAGAAAACAAAGTTTCCAAATCACCACAATATTGGTGGAGATTGGATTACACCCAGAATTCTATAGCCAAAGTAAATATAACAAATGTGTGTTACGTGGCTAAAAGAATTCAAAACGATCTTTAGATCACACAAAAATATAAGATGATTCTTTGTGATCTAGATTGTTAGTTTTCAAAAATTCCTTTCAAGAATGAAAATTGAAGAACAAGGATTTTTAAAAACTCTTTTTGAAAAATAGCCAAGCTTTAAAATATAGATCTCAAAAAAGAATAACTTCAGAGCAAGATTAGAGATCAGAAATTACAAACAAAGCTGGTTATAGCGTTGAGAGCAATAGAACGACGAGAGATCTTTTAAATTTTAGCTCAATAGAGAATAGAGAAATTAGATGTGTATAGAAATGATCTCATATGAGTCTATTTATAGAGTTTCAAGAGATGAATTTGAATTTCAAACGATTTGACTTTCAGCCCAAACAAATATGGAAATGGAGTGAAATCAGGAAGCAGAGTCGTTGGAAAACGACAGCTGGTAGTTGACTCCCTCAGGGAGGTAGTCGACTCCTAGAGAATTTCAGTAGAAATTCTGCTTCCAGCTGGTAGTCAACTCCCTCCTCTGGTAGTCGACTCCCAGAGCAGTTTTCTCTGAAACTCAGTTTTCTCCCAGAGCAGTTTTCTTCGAAATCATTTGTGCGTGTGCGGATATCTACTTTGGCTTTGACATAATCCTAAGAAACAAAAACCTCACACACTTAGACTAAGACGAAATCTTTATGAAGCCGTTTAGATGATTGAAGTAGATGTGCGCTTCTCCTGAATTTTGAATTCCTTCTTCATCAGCTAGTTGAGAAGTGTAATCAACTCCTGGTGTATTGGAGGTTGACTACTGATAATAGATCGACTAGCTTTTGCTCTCAAGAGTTAAAAAGGATTTTTAAAACATTTAAAACATTTTTCTTCGAAATCATGTGTGTGTGCGATATCTACTTTGGCATTGATATAATCCTAAGAAACGAAAAACTCACACACTTAGACTAAGACGAGATCTTCAGGAAGCCGTTTAGATGATTGAAGTAGATGCGTGTTTCTCCTGAATTTTGAGTTCCTTCATTAAGCTTGAGCACGAGCTACATCTTGTGATTGACGTAGAACTAGCAAATTCGTCTTCGTCTTTCGAGTGTGGTTGAGCTTCTTCGGAGTATGCGTAAAGTCACCGTTCACACAACCTGCACACTTGAGTTGTAGTGTAGTTAGTACACTAACATCATTTGGTGTGCTCATCATCAAAACCACTTAGGGGTGGGATTCAATTTTCCATCAGTCCGCACCTTCCCGAGGACTAAGAGAATTCTCTCTTTTATGAAAATAATCAAATTAATAGCATGCCTAGGGCTGGCTAGCCTCCCCTTATTTATAATAATCCAACTCAACGTCTAATGACCAATGCAACTATATTAATCAAAATAACATAAAGCCCCTAAATTGCCCCTTTAATGGGCCGGATCTATCATTACTCCGCCCCTGAAAATTCACCTTGTCCTCAAGGCGGTGCATGAAGTCCGCGGCGGTTCTACTCAAAGTGCTGCAAGCCTCCTCCAGGGTAAACAGATGGGATTGATCTCCACCGCATTCAACGACGTCCTGACGAGAGCCGCGGTAGTCGTCCAACAGATTTGAAGGTCCTTCATGACTCAAACTGAAATGCTGATGCTCGGACGGACATCCAATTGAAAACTAATGGGTTTGGGGCAATTTGAGAGTGTCGACATGCCAAAACGGGTCCTGAAAAGTATCGTCGGGCCAAGGCGGGGGCCCAAGGGACGTCGTCGGGCCCCCACAAGTACGCAGGAGAGTCGTCGTCGTCGTCGCACTGCCAAGGGCTCTGTCGTAAGCTGTTTTAGGCCAAAAACGACAAAACCTCGTTGTCTGGTGCCTCGGAGGGGCCGTCATCGTTGCTGAGGGGGTGACATCCCCCCAAGGGACCCCAGGAGGGGCTGGCACCCCTTCCAAAGGGGCGGCAGCCCCCCTGGGGCCCCAGCAGTGGATGGCGCACTGCTGGGGCCCCAGGGTCCTGAAAAGTATCGTCGGGCCAAGGCGGAGGCCCAAGGGACGTCGTCGGGCCCCCACAAGTACGCAGGAGAGTCGTCGTCGTCGTCGCACTGCCAAGGGCTCTGTCGTAAGCTGTTTTAGGCCAAAAACGACAAAACCTCGCTGTCTGGTGCCTCGGAGGGGCCGTCATCGTTGCTGAGGGGGCGACATCCCCCCAGGGGACCCCAGGAGGGGCTGGCACCCCTTCCAAAGGGGCGGCAGCCCCCCTGGGGCCCCAGCAGTGGATGGCGCCCCTGTAGTTGGGGCGGCAGCCCCCCAGGGGGCCCCAGGAGGGGCTGGTGCCCCTTCCAGAGGGGCAACAGCCCCCTGGGGGCCCCAGCATGGGCTAGCGCCCCTCTGGAAGGGGCGCCAGCCACTCGTGGATGCCCTGTTTCGAGGGCCCTCCATGTATTGCTGCCGAAAAAGGTGTCTTTCGCTGTTTCGCCGCCGAAAAAGACCTCTTTTGCCCTAGATCTGAGTTTTCGCTCAGATCTGAAATTTCCACCTCCTTCAAATTTGAAACTTCCAATGCCTTCGGATCTGAAACTTCCGCAGCCGCCGTCAGATCTGAAACTTCTGTTGCCAGATCTGAAACTTCCGCCGCCTTCAGATCCAGATCTGAAACTTCCGCCGCCTTCAGATCTAAAAATTCCGCCGCCGCCTTCAGATCCAGATCTGAAAGTTTCAGATCTGAAACTTTCAGGGCCTTTAGATCTGCCGCGAACTCCTTTAGATCTTGTCTGTATTCTTGATATGACTGCTGCAACTGTAGGCACAATTGCATGACGATCTCCAACCTTTCCTGCCTGGATCTCCTCCAATCCGCCATGAATCGTTGCTCTGATACCAAAATGATAGGAACCAAAAGGAAATTTGTGATTTATTAACAAAAAGTGAAAATAAAAGGATAGTTGATTACAATTGTAGGGATAATCGCCCTCCCAAGACGCCAATTGATAAGAGACGTCCACACCTTCCCGAGGACTAAGAAAATTCTCTCTTTTATGAAAATAATCAAATCAATAGCATGCATAGTGTCGGCTAGCCTCCCCCTTATTTATAATAATCCAACTCAATGTCTAATGACCCAAATGCCCCTACATTAATCAAAATAACACAAAGCCCCAAAAGCCCCTTTTAATGGGCCGGATCTATCACAGACTTCCTGCCCTTAGACTTGGGGAGTACGGATGTGATCTTAGGCATGAAGTGACTACATACACGGGGAGAAATGAAGGTGAACTAGAAGCTGCTCTGGATGGAGTTCCAGGAGGACGGGAGAGTAGTGGTACTGCAGGGGGACCCCAGTCTATGCAGCGCCTTGGTCTCGCTAAAGACTATAGTGAGGACCGTCCAAGCAGAGGGGGATGGTTTTCTGGTGGAGCTACACATGTTAGCGGGAGAGGGTGGTGCTGAGGCCGGTAGTAGACATCCGCCCCCAAAAGGCCCTTTAATGGGCCGGATCTATCACAGACTTCCTACCCTTATACTTGGGGAGTACGAATGTGATTTTAGGCATGAAGTGGCTACAAACACGGGGATAAATGAAACTTCCGCTGCCTTCAGATCTAAAAAATCTGTCGCTGCCTTCAGATCCAGATATGAACGTTTCAGATCTGAAAATTTCAGGGCCTTTAGATTTGACGCGAACTCCTTTAGATCTTGTCTGTAATCTTGATATGATTGCTGCAACTGTAGGGATAATTGTATGACGATCTCCGACCTTTCCTGTCTGGATCTCCTTCAATTCACCATGAATCGTTGCTCTGATACCAAAATGATAAGAACCAAAAGGAAATCTATGATTTTATTAACAAAAACTGAAAATAAAAGGAGAGTTGATTACAATTGTAGGGGTAATCGCCCTCCTAAGGCGCCGATTGATAAGAGACGTCCACACCTTTCCGAGGACTAAGCGAATTCTCTCTTTTCTGAAAATAATCAAATCAATAGCATGCCTAGAGTTGGCTAGCCTCCCCCTTATTTATAATAATAATCCAACTCAACGTCTAATGACCCAAATGCCCATACATTAATCGAAATAACACAAAGCCCCAAAACCCCCCTTTAATGGGCCGGATCTGTCACAGACTTCCTGCCCTTAGACTTGGGGAGTACGGATGTGATCTTAGGCATGAAGTGGCTACAGACACGGGGAGAAATGAAGGTGAACTAGAAGCTGCTCTGGATGGAGTTCCAGAAGGATAGGAGAGCAGTGGTACTGCAGGGGGACCCCAGTCTATGCAGAGCCTTGGTCTCGCTAAAGATTATAGTGAGGACCGTCCAAGCAGAGGGGGATGGTTTTCTGGTGGAGCTACACACGTTAGCGGGAGAGGGTGTTGCTGAGGCCGGTAGTGGACAGCGGCCCCAAAAGACCCTTTAATGGGCCGGATCTATCACAGACTTCTTGCCTACACACATTAGACTTGGGGAATACTGATGTGATCTAGGCATGAAGTGGCTACAGACACGGGGAGAAATGAAGGTGAACTAGAAGCTGCTCTGGATGGAGTTCCAGGAGGACAGGAGAGCAGTGGTACTGCAGGGGGACCCCAGTCTATGCAGAGCCTTGGTCTCGCTAAAGACTATAGTGAGGACCGTCCAAGCAGAGGGGGATGGTTTTCTGGTGGAGCTACACACGTTAGCGGGAGAGGGTGTTGCTGAGGCCGGTAGTGGACATTCGCCCCAAAAGCCCCTTTAGTGGGAGAGGGTGGTGCTGAGGCCGGTAGTGGACAGCCTTGGTCTCGCCGTTAGCAGGAGAGGGTGGTGCTGAGGCCGGTAGTGAGCAGCCTTGGTCTCGCTGAAGACGTGTGTAGCTCCACCAAAAAACCACTCCTCCCTGCCTCGGTACTAACTATAGTCTTCAGCGAGACCAAGGCCGGTAGTGGGCAACCTTTTCCAGGGAGGTGCAGATGTTGCTGGAGCAGTTTGAGGAGGTTTTTCACGGGCCTCATGGCCTTCCACCGCCTAGAGACCAGGAGCATGTCATAGTTCTACGGGAGTGTGACATCCCATCAGCGTGAGGCCCTATCGCTACCCGCATGCGCAGAAGGATGAGATAGAAAGGATGGTGGTGGAGATGGTGCATGCTGGTGTTATCCAGCCCAGTGTGAGTCCTTTTTCGAGTCATGTACTGCTGGTGAAGAAGAATGATGAGAGTTAGCGCTTCTGCGTGGACTACATGGCCTTAAATAAGAAGACGATGACTGATAAGTTCCTCATATATGTGATTGACGAGCTCCTGGACGAGTTACACAGTTCCGCCATTTTACAAAGATTGACATCAAATCAGGCTACCATCAGATCAAATGCGAGAGGAGGATGGGCCCAAGACTGCCTTCATGACGTATAAAGGCCATTATGAGTTCCTACTCACGGCTTTTGGCTTGACTAACGCATCTGCCACCTTCCAGACCTTGATGAATAAGGTATTCCGCCCTTACCTTAGACGATTTGTACTTGTGTTTTTCGATGTTATCCTTGTATATAGTCGTTCCTAGGAGTAGCACTTGGACCATCTGTAGGTAGTCTTTCAGTAGCAATATCATCAGGTATATGCAAACGGGAAGAAGTGTCTATTTGGGCAGCCACAAGTTAAGTACTTAGGGATTGTCGTTTCCTTAAGGCTGTGTTTGGTTGCAGGGAAAAGGAAGGAAAGAAAAGTGAAATGAAAAGGAAATAGAAAGAAAAAGAAAAGGAAAAGGAAACCGATTTCTTTTTTATGTTTGGTTAGTGATGAAAATTGTAAAGAAAATTAAAAGGAAAATGGTAAGGAAAATGATTTCTCATGTTTGGTTGCTTATGAAAATGAAAAGGAAAACTAGAAAGAAAATATGATTTTATTTATAATTAATATTTTAAAGGGTCTCATTTTTCTATTAAACTCAATCCAAACCCATTCTTCTGAAATAAAAAATGAGCAATAACAAAAAGATAAATTTTATTGTCGATAAAATTTTTGGCTCGGAAAAGGGAAGAAAATTTTTGGGAAAGAAAATGGTTTCCTTCCGATTTGGGAGAGAAAAGTAGAGAGAAAAATTCTATATGTTTTTTTCTTTCATTTTCCCTCTCACTTTTTTTCCTTTTACTTTTCTATACAACCAAACAATGGAAATTAACTTTCCCATCACTTTTCTTTCCTTTTCTTTTCTTTTCCTTGCAACCAAACACAGCCTAAAGGGATTAGCAGCTAACAGGTCAAAGAGAGCGGCAAGGCTGGACTGGCAGCACCCCACCACTCTATGGGGGTTGAGGGGGTTCATGGGTCGTACATGCTACTGTCGCAGGTTTGTGCAAGGTTATGGTATGATCGCTTGGTCACTCATTGAGCTGCTTAAGAAGGACCAGCTCTTGAGCTGTTTATGAGAGGGACCTGATAGTTATAGTCCTATTCATTCAGAAGTTGAGGCCATATTTGCTGGGGCGGAGCTTCTTGATTCGCACAGATCGGAGGAGTCTCAAATACCTGTTGGAGCAGCGCGTGGTAGCAGAGTAACATCAGAAGTGGTTGGAAGCTTATGGGATACAGATTTGAGATTGAATATCATCCAGGGCTAGAGAACAAGGCTGCAGATGCACTGTCACGGCATGATGAGGGTGTACCAATTGGCAGTTTGGTCGGTTTCAGTATTGCAGGACTGGGAGCCATTGCAGCGGGAGGTTGAGGACCAGGAGTTGACAGAAATCTAGGTAGCACTGTTGCAGGGTTCAGAAGATCACCCAGGATATGCTTTACAGGATGGGAGATTGTTATATCATGGGCGCCTAGTAATACCGAGGTATCCACACATTCCAACTATTCTCCAAGAACAGCAGTGTCGTGGGCGGATATTCTGGTGTGACGTTTGCCAACGTCACAAATACATGGTGATGGCCCCTGAAGGTTTGCTACAACCATTATACTTGCCAGAGCGGGTCTGGGAGGATCTGTCCATGGATTTCAATGATGTGTTATCTAAGTCTGAAGGGTTCACAGTAATTCTTGTGGTAGACCGCCTCAATAAGTATGCACATTTTTATACCACTTAGACATCCCTACAGCGCGGTTTCAGTGGCAGCGGTGTTTCTGAGAAAGGTTATTCGCTTGCACGGGCCGCCTAAGCCCATTGTCTCAGATAGGGACAAAGTATTGTTGAGAATGTTTGGCAGGAGCTCTCTAGGCTGCAGGGTACAGTACTGAAGCAGAGCATGGCATACCATCCTCAGACGGATGGCCAGACTGAGCTCGTCAATAGGAGTATTCAGACCTAATTACGATGCTTCATTTCAGAGAGCCCAAAGGAGTGGACCAGTTGGTTAGCTTGGGCAGAGTACTGGTACAACACGTCTTATCACACGGCAGCCCAGACGACTCCTTTCAGGATATTGTATGGTCAGGACCCTCCACACTTGCTGCATTATGGACAGGAGACGACACCAATATCGGAGGTGGAGCATGTAACGGCCAGTATTTTTAGGCGAGTTTTCGATTGTGCGTGCCAGTATTTCTTACGTCTGTTATTCAGTTAACTTTTTGTCCGTACGTGTCGATGCGAGCGCGTCAATGTTTTCGTTTTACTGTGTCGTCAATATTTAACATCAAGTTTTAACTAAAATAATTTAACTTAATTATTCTGCTAATTACAATTTACTAATTACAAAATCTTAATTACTTTAATTAATTTCACTAATTACTTTTCCATTTTTAATGATGACTAATTAAATCTACTTAATTGTGTTTTTACCTTAACCCTACCCAAAACGACAACACACACGTTGCCAATCAAAACTTCAGTTAGAATTTTCGTTTAAACAAGCAACACGTTTCTCTCCCCATTAGTCTAAAGATAGAAATAACTTCTATCCTAATCATATTGATGAGGAGTTTGACAATGGAAAAGGATGTCCCCCTGCTGAATCTCCTTAAGACGTCTTCTTCCTGCAGACTCCTCTGCAAAACAAATCATCACCAAAATTGTTTTCCCAAACAAAATTTCTCCCCTAATCTTCATCCCAATCAGCCCCAAATCAATTTCACCAATTCACCTACAAACCCAAATCAAAACAGAAACCTACAAACCCAAATCAAAACAGAATTTGCAAACCCATTTTCATCAATCAAACAAATCACCAATTTCCCAACACCAACTTCCTCAAATCAAAACCCAAACTGATTTTGAAATCAAGAATCAGATTTGGAACAAAATTTCAGATTCAATTTAATCCCCCCTCCTCCTAGCCATACCAGCAAGCAAGCATTCCCTATTTCCGAGATCTCCTCTCGCAGAAGGACAGCCGCCCAACGTCATGGATCGCCGCCCAGACACGGAACCGCCGGCCGCCGGAAACGCCAGGCGCGCGCCTCCAGCCCAACGCAGCGCGCGCGTGCGCCCAGGCCGTCGGACCGGCCGCCGGAGAGCCCCTGACCGCCGGCGCCCCTCCTTCCTCCCGTCGTAGCACAAAGGTGAGGTTTCCTTCCCTTGCTCCTTGCGCGTGAGATACTACCTGCAAGAAATCGTTGAACACAAAAAAGGGGAAGAGACAGACAGACTTTAAAGAGAAAGAGAGAGGGGATGAGAAATATTAAAGAGAATGTTGTTTAATAAAGAGGTGACAGAGACTGAGGAATGGGAAGTGTCAGCCTTGTGAGGAATGGGGAAGTTAGTGTTTTTGTGTGTGTGTGTAAAGGATAAGTGACAGCTTGTTTAAAAAGAAGTAATATTTGATAAGTATTATTATAGGGTTGTAGTAGGTGGAGTTTTTGTAACCGTACCCTTATGATGCCATTGTAATTAGTTTAATAATGTTAATTAGAAGTTAATTAGTGGGTTATTATAAGTATAAATGATAATCGTTAAGTATTGGATAATTCAGCATGTTATTAATTATAAAATAATGTTAGGTTAATAATATTTGAATAAAATGAGGTGTATCAGGTTATTTTAACATAAAATAAACACCACCCTAGCCAGAAAACCCAATAAAATTAGACGAACCCACTTTAAGGATCAATTTGATATTTTGACTATCTCGCAAAAAATCTAACTCGGTGATTTCTTTAACCAAAACAGAGAATCGGAAGTACCGTTACGTAGTACCCATCAAGACGAACCTACAACAACCGATACCATCGGAAACAGGCAAGTGATACTTGCCAGTAATTATTTAGGCCATGTTTTAGGCCAATTTGTGTAGTAATGTAAAAGATCTAGCTTGACAACGAAGCTAGATCTGACACCTTTACCATGCTATCTTTTCATGCTGCCATGTCACGTTTACTTTCAATTAACTGTACGCACTTTAACTGCTCATTGCCATGTCATTTCATGCATCAAATTGTTCTATCGTGATTGCGTAGCACACGCTACAATAATTGTAACTATCGAGGCTAGGCACCTGCTTTGCGGGCACAACCCTATGCCAATAACACTTCCTGGCTCGTGATCCAATGGGCGCCAGTCCATATACACGTGAAAGGGTAGGTTTAAACGATCGCTTGAGCGTAGAAGTGAGCCCGTACAGCCACTTCAGCCAAAAGACGGAAACTCTGTGCACAAAGTGATAAATCAGTGATTCGTGAATCGTGAAATAGTGAATTGTAGCTTTCTGCTACGACGTGCTTGATTATTATTCGTGAAATAATGAACCTAGCAGTTCTAACATGATGGTATGGCATGACATTAAAAGAGTGCAACAATTAAATGATAATCGTGAAATAGTGAATTGTAGCTTTCTGCTACGACGTGCTTGATTATTATTATCTTGTTCATTTAATTGTTGCACTCTTTTAATGTCATGCCATACCATCATGTTAGAACTGCTAGGTTCATTATTTTATTTGTATCATTGCACAAAAGTCCTCCGCCTTTCTTGGGAGACTTTTGTTGACATGTGCCCTTTTCTCTTTGGGTGTCACATGTCAGACTTTGAGACAGAGCAGGTAGCAGAGGACGAGCAGTTCGTGGACGCTGAGTTTGAGGTCACTGCAGAGACTGAGTTCGAGGACACTGGTGACCAGTCCTAGACTCATTTGGAGTCTCCCCTTAGTTGTTACTTTTCCTTAGTTGTTGTTAGGTTTCGGTGCGTAGCACCTATCTTTTTTAGTTTTGTTTCGGCCATGCTTTAGGCCTATTGTTAAGACTTGTACTTTTATGACTATTTTGTGATATTGTAATATTTGTTGGATGTTGTTGGTGGATATTCTTTTATCTGCTTTATTATTATTATTGTTTCGTCGCAATGCAAGGACCTGCTACTTTTCGAAATTTTTACAGACGCTTATCAGACTGCAGCTTCACAGCTCCACGTCTGAGCGGACCTCCTCATGTCTCGCCTTCCATATTAGGGAAGCGGGGCGTGACAGGTTTTAGTGGTGGCCCATTAAGGTCTCTTTGCATCTGTGAAATATCGGAACAACAATAATGAGAACAACATCCATTTAAATATTCAAAACATTCGAGTCATGATTAAGTCTAATCTGAACATTTCCTTGTCTTAGATGGCCGATAGACGCGTTACTCGATGAGCTGGTAGTGGACCTGGAGCTGGTGGTGGAGCAGGACGTGTTGCGGATGCTGATAGAGAACCCACCACGGCTGAGATGATGAGGATGATGCATCAGATGATGCAGGTTCAGCAGGGCATGCTTCAGAATGCCCCTCGCTTCGAGCCGGGAGCGAAGCAATTTCGGGAGCTGGGCCCGTCATATTTCACTGGGTCAGAAGGATCATTAACTGCGGATGAATGGATGAAGAACACGGAGGATAATCTGCTTCTCTCGAAGGTTAACCCGGCTGGATGGGTTGACTTGGTAAAGAAGCAACTGAAGGACAATAACCGCAGTTGGTGGGAGTCAGAAGAGCAGATGTTGGTGAAGCCTATCCCCTAGGCCACTTTCAAGGCGAGATTTAATGAGTATTTCCCTCGAGCTGCCAGGAGGGAGCTGATGCAGCATTTTATCAATCTGAAGCAGGGGAATCTGACGGTGGATCAGTACCACCAAGAGTTCATGAGACTGAGCTGCTTTGCGCCAAATTTAGTTTAGACCGCTGAAGATAGAGCCTAGAGAACCTTGCAGGGTTTTTCCTTGGAGCTGCAGAGTCTGATGTCCTCTTCGGACTTAGACTCTTACCAGAAGTTGTTGATAGCTGCCAAGAGGCAGGAGCTAATTGCCAATCAGAAGAGAGGGCAGTATTCAGGAGATGAGAAGAGGCATATGGAGCAGGCCAGAGTTGTGGTTAGGACTGGGTTCAAGCCTAATCAGTCCGTGCAGTTTAAGAGGCCAGGTGGGCCTAGTCAGAAGACGTGCAGTCATTGCGACAAGACTGGTCATGTGAAGGAGCAGTGCAGGAGGCTTCTGGGCCAGTGCCTGGTTTGTGGCGACGCTTCGCATACTTTGAAGGATTGCCCGAGTGCTAAGCAAGCGTGGAAGGCACCAGTCGGAGTTCAGCAACAGAGAGCTCTAATGGCTGCCGGACGTGGAGCGCCTCTCATTCCCCAGAAGCAGGCTTTCCAGCAGGCCATTCAGCCTAGGAGGCAAGCCTTCACGATGACTGCAGTAGAGGCAGAGACTGAGGACGGAGTTATTGCAGGTAACATCTATACTAGTCTTCCTTATTTTGCATTATATTTGTTTAGTTAGATCCATGTTAATCTAGTTGCATGTTACCCTTAGGTGTCATCTTAGTTTCATCTCACCCGGCCTTGAGCCTATTCGATTCTGGAGCTTTCATGTGCATACTATCTCGGAAGTTCGTAGTCGAACACTCGATACCCACATATACACTTCCCAAGTGTTGGAACATTACAACTGGGAATGGTGTAGTGAAGGTTGCACTGGGATTAGTGGACACTCGATACCCACCTAGACCATACCCGTTGGTGATTAGTGGACACGAACTATATGCTGATTTCATCGTCCACGACCTACCCAACTTTGATGCTATTCTCGGCATTGACTGGTTAGAAACTTTTTATGCCACGATCGACTGTCATCGGAAGAAAATGGTCTTCGAAATTCCTGACCACCCAGTGTTCGAGTTTGTTGGCGGAGGATGTTCGCTTGGACCTGTCAAGTTCCAAGCCCAGCCTTACCGATTGACCGTTGCATCAATGATTGCTGAACCAGAAAAGCCTGCAGTAGTGAGAGATTTCGAAGACGTCTTTCCAGAAAACATTTCTAGACTGCCGCCCGATCGAGCGTTGGAGTTCGGCATCGATCTTATGCCAGGAGCTCAACCAATTTCGAAGGCGCCGTACTGTATGGCTCCTGCAGAATTAGGCTCCTGCAGAATAAGAAGAGTTGAGGACGCAATTGGATGAGCTACTGCAGAAGGGTTTCATTCATCCCAGCGTATCTCCCTGGGGTGCACCCGTCTTGCTGGTAAAGAAGGATGGATCGAGGAGGATGTGCATTGATTATCGGGAGTTGAATCAGATCACAGTGAAGAACAAGTACCCGCTGCCCCGCATTGATGATATCTTCGATCAGCTTGGTGGATCGAGGGTATTTTCGAAGTTGGATCTCCGGAGCGGATACCATCAAGTCAGAGTCAAGAAGGAGGATGTACTCAAGACCGCTTTTCGGACTAAGTACGGGCATTATGAGTTCGTTGTCATATGCCGTTTGGTGTGACCAACGCTCCTGCTGTGTTCATGAATCTCATGAACCTTATCTTTTACGACTTCCTCGACAAGTTCGTAGTGATCTTCATCGACGACATACTGGTGTACTCGAAGAGCGAGGAGGAGCATGCAGAACATTTGAAGCTAGTGTTGGAGACGCTCCGTCACCATAGAATATATGACAAGTACAGCAAATGCGAATTCTAGCTGGACAGAATTGCATTTCTTGGGCATGTAGTATCGGGAGCTGTTATCTCAGTGGATCCGGAGGTCAAAGCAGTTAGTGAATGGCCTACACCTCGATCGGCATTGGACATCAGGAGTTTCCTTGGATTGGCTGGATACTACCGCAGATTTATCAAGGATTTCTCGAGAATAGCTGAGCCGATGACGAGATTGACGAGGAAGGATGTCAAGTTCAGTTGGACAGACTCTTGTGAGCAAGCTTTTTCTACTTTGAAGGAGAGACTGACCACTGCACCAGTCTTAGCTATTCCGGACAGAAGCGGAGGCTTCGAGATTTTCTGCGACGCATCAGGCAAGGGACTTGGATGCGTTCTGCACCAGCACAATCCTGTGGTCGCATATGCTTTGCGACAATTTGAGCTCCATGAGAAGAATTATCCGACCCAAGACTGTGATCTTTGCACTGAAGATCTGGCGACATTTCTTACTGAGTGAGAAAGTGAAAATTTTCACTGATCACAAAAGTTTGAAATATATATTCACTCAGAAGGAGCTGAATATGAGACAGCGCAGGTGGTTGGAATTGATGGCAGACTACGACATCGATCTTCAGTATCATCCAGGAAAGGTGAATGTCCTACCGGATGCCTTGAGTTGACTGCTCGAAGTGATAATTCTCACAGCCCAGTGGAGATTGCAGCAGGATCTGCGAAGGATGGATGTTGAAGCTGTTCTACCGGGAGTCACATCTTCGTTGATGAACATGCAGATTCAATCGACGATCGTGGATCGAATCAAGACTGCTCAAGCGGGAGATGCTAAGTTGAAGAAGATCAGAGAACAAGTTGAAGCAGGATTTCGGACAGATTTTCTGATTCACGCGGATGGATCTTTGAGATATGGTGGTAGGATCTGCGTACCTGCAGGAGATATCAGAGAAGAGTTGATGAATGAGGCTCACAGCTCGCCTTATTCTATTCATCCTGGAGGTACTAAGATGTACAAGGATCTTCGACAGAATTACTGGTGGCATGTGATGAAGAGAAGTGTGGCACGTAGCGTTGCCAAGTGCCTCGTGTGTCAGCCAGTGAAGGCTAAACATCATCGCACTGCTGGACTACTACAACCTCTGTCGATTCCCGAGTGGAAGTGGCAGCACATCACGATGGACTTCGTGACTGGCTTACCTCGGAGCACCAAGCAGAATGACGCAATCTGGGTCATCGTTGATCGATTGACCAAGTCCGCGCACTTTATACCTTTCCGAGTTGGTCAATCCACGGTGATATTAGCAAGGAAGTATATGGAGGAGATCGTGCGCTTGCATGGAGTCCCTGTGAGCATTGTATCAGATCGTGATACGTGATTCACATCTCAGTTCTGGAAGAGTCTGCAGACCAATCTGGATACCCGTCTGAAGTTTAGTACTGCGTATCACCCGCAGACAGATGGCCAGTAAGAGCATACCATTCAGACCTTGGAGGATATGTTGAGAGCCTGTATGTTGGATCTCAAGGGTTCATGGGAGGATCATTTGCACATGGTGGAGTTTTCCTACAACAACAGCTATCAGGCAAGCATTGGCATGTCGCCTTTTGCTGCTCTCTACGGTAGAAAATGTCGATCACCACTGAGTTGGGATGACGAAGGTGATAGAGAGCTCTTGGGACCAGAGATGATAGTGGAAGCAGTTAATGTTGTGCGAGATATCAGAGACAAGATTCAGATCGCCCAGGACCGTTACAAGCATTGGGCAGATGGTAAACGGCGTCCCCTAGAGTTTCAACCGGGAGATCATATGTTCCTGAAGATCTCACCAAATCGAGGAGTGATTCGATTTGGAAAGAGAGGCAAGCTTAGTCCGAGATATATTGGACCATTCGATGTGCTAGAGCGAGTGGGTGAAGTAGCTTATCGCTTAGCTTTGCCACCGTCCTTGGAGGGAGTTCATGACGTCTTTCATGTGTCCTAACTGCGTCGTTATATCAGCGACTCTTCTTATGTTGTGGACTACTCGGAGATTACAGTTCGACCAGATCTGACGTACGAACAGCAACCGGTGGAGATCCTAGATCGACGTCAGAAAGTCTTCAGGAACATGACTGGATCTAGTCAGAGTGATGTGGCGTCACGACTCACCAGGAGAGTCTACCTGGGAGCGGGAAGATGAAATACGAGAGCGTTATCCATATTTATTTTCTACTCCTTAGTTGATAGGAATTCCGAGGACGGAATTTTTCCTAAGGTGGGTAGAATGTAACAGCCAGTATTTTTAGGCGAGTTTTCGATTGTGCATGCCAGTATTTTACGTCTGTTATCCAGTTAACTTTTCGTCCGTACGTGTCCGTCGCATCTTCAAAGTCCGGCGATCCGGCGTTCATTTTTTCCCTTGGTTGGCATCGTTTCAGGTAATTTCTAGACTCAAGTTTTCAAGTAATGAATATTTTTGTGTTTATTGTACAGCATGAAATTTAGGGTTTATGAGATAATTTCTATAATTGAGGAAATTTGTAGTGATATATTTCTATAATTGTATGTTATATGGTTTCATAAAATGGAAGCTGGACCCATAACTAATGTGGTCGTGTATGACCAAGCACATCATCGTTCTGCGGATGTAGTGCAAGGGCATGTATTTAGAAATAATGTATAGTAAAAGTAATTAATTATGATTGGAAGTAAAATAATTAATCTGTGAATTATATGTTTGCAAGGAATGATAGGAATTGTGGATCATGTGCAAAAACATACAAAGTGGAGCTCAGATGAGCGTGCGAGAGATTAAATCGAAGCCGCCAGATTACACCTATGTGCGAGATTGCGTTGGGTACGGTTGGACCACACCCTGCAGACGGCTTTGGTTGAAAGATGGAGGCTAGAGACAAATACATTTCACATGCGCCAGTGAGAGATGACAATCACGCTTCAGGGCGTGGCAGTCATCACAGGCCTACCCATTGATGGGGAACATATGGCAATGTGAAATGCGAGATAGCAGCTGGGGTCCGTTGTTAGAGAGGCTACTTGGCTAGGAGGATACCCTCATCAAGGAAAGCAGCCAAGGAGAAACTTAGTTGGCTACGTGATACATTTAAGCAGTTGCCTGATGCAACGGACGAGGACATTCAGCAGTATGCACGGGCGTATATGCTTCATATGATTGGAACCTTACTGGTTCCGGATCCAAGCAAATGATCTATAAACCTCCGTTGGTTGACCAAGCTAGAAAATTTTGAGGAGGCCGGTGCATATTCATGGGGAAGTTTATAAATTTTTTTCGTTAGCTAAAATAGAGATATATCTACATATATCTATATATATTTCACATCTGGGAAAAATTCATATTACAGGCTTGGTCGTGGGAAGGTGTATGTAGGAAGACCAAGGATCCTGCAGGATGTATTCGATGTCACGGTCTGTTTTCGATCGTACGCTTTTCGTGCACGCACTCTTGTACGTACACGTATTTATTTTGGACCTTTCTTGTATCCTAACCCTATGATGTGATATGCCGTTGTGATCCTCTGGAAGAGTATTAATTTGTGGAAATATTTTGGAACGTCATTTCACAGGTCGTTCTCCCACAATTTGACTTTGTTTGAAGAGGCGTCGTGATTTTCACTTTCGTCGTGAGACCTTTTTATTTTTTTAGTTTCGTTTCTCGTCGCCCAAGCCATGATCAATCCCCTTAGTTTCGTTTCTCTCGTCGTCACGGACGCTCCAGTATTTTTCTCGTAATTATCGGGTTCCGTTTGACCCACTTGTGCACTAATTTCCTCATTGATCGATAATTAAGCCTTTTAACATGATATATTTCCTAAGACCCTCTTTTTCCCTTAACTGAACCCTACCCTCTCACTTTCTCTCTCCCATTTACCCACAACTACCAAAATCCCATTGTTGAATAGCAAAAGGGAATCAAATCCCTCATACGTAACAACAAATCTCTCATCCTCTATTCATCACCAAAATCCTACATTTCCTTAACTCCACTCTCTTCTATTTCCTTAGGTGCACCCTTAATCTAGCCCTAAATAGCAACCCAGCCCAATATAACCCGATAGCCCTAGGGTTATATTATTTCAATGCGTGAACCTCTAAAGCGCCGCAATCTTCTTTTTTCTCCGACGTTGCTCTAACCCTCGACCTTCTCACTCCGCCTGCCCCTCTGGTCGTCCGCCGCCCCTCGTCGGACCTCCCCCGACCTGACCCCGGCGACCCCCGATGTCGTTCCCGCCTATAGCACCGACGAGATCCCCCTCCAGGCGCTACAGCGGCGCTGCAGCGGCAGCGGCAGCGGCTGTCAACCGCCGCTCCCGTCGCCCTCAGCCGCCGACCGCAGCTCCGACCGCCGCAATCGCCCCCCTCCGACACTTCCCCGACCCTCCCCCGCCGTTATCTCGTCGGAGAGCGCCTCCCCAGGCGATGTCAAGAGCAGCAGCCGCTGTTCTTCGCTGCAACAACGTTTTCTTCGTGCGTAGCGACTTCTCTTGGCCGTAGCAACGCACATCAGCCTCCCCTAGCCGTTGTCCACACGCACGGCCTTCCCTCTAGCCATTGACTCACGACGACCCCCGGTAGCTTCGTGAGAACGTTTCTTCGTAACGGTTCTGAGTTAGAGTTAGCCGCTGAGGACGAGCAGTTCGTGGACGCTGAGTTCGAGGTACCTGCAGAGACCGAGGTCGAGGACACTGGTGACCAGTCCTAGACTCACCTGGAGTCTTTTTAGTTGTCACTTTTAGTAGTTGCAGTTAGTTTTCGGTGCGTAGCACCTGACTTTCTTTACTTTTGTTTAGGCCATGCTTTAGGCCTATTATTCAGACTTGATACTTTGTGACTCTTTCTGTGATGTTGGAATAATTGCTGGATGTTTTGTTGGTGGATTTTCTTTTGTCTGCTTTATTATCATTATTGTTGTTTCGTCGCAATACAAAGGACCTGCTATGATTTGAAATTTTTACAGACGCTTATCAGACTGCAGCTTCACAGCTCCACGCCTGAGCGGACCTCCTCACGTCTCGCCTTCCATATTAGGGAAGCGGAGCGTGAAAGGTTTTGTTGGTGGCCCATGCAGGTCCTCATCTTTGCATCCGCGAAATATCAGAATAATAATGATAAACAACATCCAATTAAATATTCGGAACATCCAAGTCATGATTAAGTCTAATCTGAACGTTTCCCTATCTTAGATGGTAGTAAGACTTAGGTAGATGTCCAGGTTTGATAGTCAGGGCCTTCGTCAAGATTAAGATGTACTCGTCTTAGGTTGCCTTAGCAGTCCCTCACCCAGCCCTGACCATATTAGACCTCTAGAGCTTCTCTTTTAGCCGTTCGATTAAGTCCAACAATTTCTGGCCCAGCAGAACGCGATCTTGTTACTCTTAGGACCCCACCCTGAGGCCTCTATTACAGTCTAGTCTATTAGAGAGTCTTAGCGCTAAGTTTTCCTGGTCTCTAGTTGGCCCGGTGAATAGAACCACTGATCTTTATCTTTTCCTAATCATTGCACTTCTGTGTTATCGGCCGTAGAATTCCATCGTAGCTCTTCTTGAATCATATCTTAGGTGTATTTTGTATAGACCACGCGATCTTATTCTTTACCCTCGTTTCACGTGATCGCTTCATGACGATTATCGTTAATCTTTCGAATCTTCTCCGTTGCAAATCTTGATTCTTTCAAAGTCATGTTCGATTTTCCTAATTAAAAGTTTTCGCTCAGTTTAAATTTTGTTTTTAAATCCCCTTCTTATATATTTAAATTCCTTACTTTTCGATTGAGTTAAAATTCTTTCGTAGGTTTTGAAGTCTATTGGTTGTAATTTTAATTACTATCTCGTAATCATTTCCTGACGAAGATCTTTCGTATTTCGGTTTTAAAACTCTATTACCATTTTGAAAATTCAAAATAACTTTCCTTCCATGTCTACACTACTCAGTTTATTATTATTAATATTTTTCACTTACCGTACATACTTTTAGAGTATTTTCCTAAGCTAAATAGAACTTCAATATTTTTATATATGTCAGTTCTAAGTTCATCGTACTCATACTTCAAAAATCTTTGTATAAATCCATTTCTTTTGGTAAATCCTGGTTTCTCTAAAAGTATTTTCAATATTATTTATTTTAAATTCCTCCCCAGTTTAAAGACTTTGAAAACATTTAGCATGAGCTTAAATTTCCTACACTTCAGTTGATCTAAATTCATTTTTTGAATTTCGAAACTCTTACCGAAATTATTAAATTACTGCCGTATAATATTTTCTAACCTACATCTTTAATGTTCGTGTGAATGTTTTACTTCTTTCTTATAATGATTTTTCAATAAGCCGGTAAACCATTTTTCTCTTATTATGTATATACGACTCAAACTTGTTTTGAACAACTCATTTTGTCGACCTCCAAATATTTTTCTATGCCAAAGAGAACTCAAACTTTTAAAGTACGACAGTTTTATACTTTTCGTATTTTAACTTATGTCATTTACACTATTTTCTGTATCATATATAAGGGTATTATTACATCTTCCTTTCCTCTATCTAAACATTCACAATTATATCCCCGATTCACCTAACTAGGCTGTCTTCTTATCCTCGCCCTATCTAAACTCGTACTTTCCGATCTTTTCTTTGTTATGTTTTTTGTTCCGGTTTGCTTCTATTGTTTAGACCTAATGCTTGTCGTTGTCTGTGTCGACTCTAGTTTAGTAGTGGGCCCATTGGTTTTTGGGATGTCGTCGTAGTGCACGTATATAGGTAGAGTGTGTGGACCTATATGAGTGTGCTACCCTTAACCATATTCAGTTACGCGACGCTATCTTAGGGATCAGAATCCCACGTTAACACATTAACGTATTTCAGTTAAGCGACGATATCTTAGGGATAATATCTTAACGAGATACGATATCTGACGGTTAAGATATTTCACCTTATTACGAATTTCAAATCATATTCGAAATTATGTTTAAACCATATCCTATCCAATTCGTTCTTTGTGTGCGACCCAATAGGCTCATATTAAATTGGCAGTGGGCCTAATCTCATTAGAAGCCCACAAGTCATAATTGGTCTCTAGCAAGACATTTTGACTACCCAATTAATATGAATATCGTTAGTCCGATATTAACCTAACCAATAGAACATGTCATTATCCTTTTGTCACACGATATCTTATTTGAACATAAGTCATGGGCAATGTCATACTTATATAGTTCAAACATTTAATTTCTCGCTTTCTAAGTAGACTGATAAAATCAAATGACATTCATTTGAGCATGGCCATGCATTTCTCAGTCCTACTTATCGAGGGGCCCATTAGATATCTCTCATAGGGGAGGGACAAATTCCATCTTGCTCATTCACTTTCCTCTGCATAATTCACATCATATTCGATCATAACCTTTATGATTATCTGATTAAAGATAACGTTTGATTATGTCAAAATATGATGTTCCTTATGTAGGAAACTGTGATGAGCTCAGGTCGAAGGATTCAATGACATAACTATTATGAGATCATTTATGACACTAATCCATGTAATGATCTCATAGCGAGTCTATCCAGTACATGTTCTCCAACAAGTACCTATAAGTTTGATTTGTATCACCATACATATAATTATCTCATAATTATCTATCAAACTCATACTAGTCTTAATTCTTCATTAAACCATTACTGATGAATGACTAGGGATGCTTAAAATAGCATAAACAACTATTCAAACATTATTATAAAGAAACATGCAAGCAATATAATAATAACAATAATAAGAGAAACATTTTATAAATGAAAATGACATAACATAAAGGTCCAAATATTTGGCCTAGTGCACAACCACTAACAGACTCTAGTTTAGTAGTGGGCCCATTGGTTTTTGGGATGTCGTCGTAATGCACGTATATAGGTAGAGTGTGTGGACCTATATGAGTGTGCTACCCTTCGGATATTAATGATTGACTCTTGTGTTATGTATGTATAGTCAGTGTTATTCGTGATACATGTGTGAAGTTGTATGAATTGTGGTGTTATTATATATGTGTGAATAGCTATATCACTTAGAGATTTGTGTTGGAATATCTGCTAGTTGAGTATGTGGGCCCATTGGTTTTTGGGATGTCGTCGTAATGCACGTATATAGGTAGAGTGTGTGGACCTATATGAGTGTGCTACCCTTCGGATATTAATGATTGACTCTTGTGTTATGTATGTATAGTCAGTGTTATTCGTGATACATGTGTGAAGTTGTATGAATTGTGGTGTTATTATATATGTGTGGATAGCTATATCACTTAGGGATTTGTGTTGGAATATCTGCTAGTTGAGTATGTGGTTTGAAAGATACTTGTAAAAGCTTGAAATAATATACTAGTAAGTCTTGTGCATGTTAAGTGTAATGATAATAGAGTATTTATAGTTAAAGGTGTGTGCCTAATATTTGATCTATATGTTAGTACGTATGAGCGTGTGTTCGTACATAGATATGAATTTGTTGCATGAATATGGGTGATATACGTATGGTAATAGGATTATAATTTTGTTTGGTATTGCTTGTCTTTATGGGATGTGTGTGTACGTGTATACCGTGAGGTATACACGATTATTGTATGTCGTGGCGATGCATGGATAGTTATATGTATAAGTGCATTGATTATATTTAGTATTGCTATGGCATGAATATATATTACATGTATGTGACTATACGATGAATGCATGTATTGGAGAGTGTATTATAATTACACGTGTGCTGATATTGGTAATATTATTATAAGGTGTAAAGTGATTGCATTATGTGGGCTTTCCTTGACTAAATATAGTGATTGATATTATGGTATGTATGTGGTTATGTTGGTAGATGTATATATTGGAGTGGTATTGGTATAGGTATAGATATCATGTTATGTATATAGAGTATTCTGATATGGGTTTTGAGCCTCACTCAAGCTTTGGGTATACTCTAAGTGTATTGTTACATATGTGTGTGGTTTGCGTGTAGAACTATGAATATAGTAATGGATGATGTATGTATAGTGATAAGATTGGTTGTGACTGGTTGTGTTACGCACATGATTGTGGGTGGCTATACCATTATATAGTTATAGATGTCGGTCTGGTTGTATAGTTATTTACTAAGGTGTTACAGGTTGAATGTATATCTGTTAGATAAACTTGGTGTGTAGAATGTGCTAGGTATATAGTGATATGAAGGAATGTTATATGTGCTTAGTTATAGATGTCGGTCTGGTTGTATAGTTATTTACTAAGGTGTTACAGGTTGAATGTATATCTGTTAGATAAACTTGGTGTTACAGGTTGAATGTATATCTGTTAGATAAACTTGGTGTGTAGAATGTGCTAGGTATATAGTGATATGAAGGAATGTTATATTAGCGTGTGTGTGTGCACCATGCATGGGTAAGTATGTGCTTAGTTATAGATACTGGTAATTATGGCATGTGTGGTGTGCCTTGATAATAGTTATAGGACTGTGTGTGAGGTGAAAAATATGGTGAAGTATCTGCGTGCATTTGAATAACTATATATCTGTGAATTTAATGTAGTGGTGAATGTATATTAGATATAGCAAACATGAGTTAATGTGGTATGGTGTGATTACATGTGTTGTTAAGATTGAATGTACACTAGGAGATATAGGGAGTAGTGTATCCTTATTGTTTTGTTCATAGGTAGTTATCTAAACGTGAAGAACTACAATTGTATTTGCTGGTGTGAGCTATTTAATTGTATGAAAGTATGTGTGACTTGGTTATGAGATAAGTGAGTAATAGCTATATAAGGATGTACGTGATTATATGAATGATTGAAGTACATGTATGAATTTGTATGTCTAAGATAAGTATAAGTATAGAATGTGCGTAAATATATAAATGTGTATAGTATTAATGTTTGACTAACTAGTGCATAGATAAGCACTTGCAGTGATTATACCTAATTGAATTATAATGGAATATGATTGGGGTAGCTACTAGAGTGACTAGATATATTTATAGTTAGAAAGTCCGAGGACGGACTTTATTCTAAGGTGGGTAGGATGTCACGGTCTGTTTTCGATCGTACGCTTTTCTTCGTGCACGCACTCTTGTTCGTACACGTATTTATTTTGGACCTTTCTTGTATCCTAACCCTATGATGTGATATGCCGTTGTGATCCTCTGGAAGAGTATTAATTTGTGGAAATATTTTGGAACGTCATTTCACGGGTCGTTCTCCCACAATTTGACTTTGTTTGAAGAGGCGTCGTGATTTTCACATTCGTCGTGGGACCTTTTTATTTTTTTAGTTTCGTTTCTCGTCGCCCTAGCCATGATCAATCCCCTTAGTTTCGTTTCTCTCGTCGTCACGGATGCCCCAGTATTTTTCTCGTAATTATCGGGTTTCGTTTGACCCACTTGTGCACTAATTTCCTCATTGATCGATAATTAAGCCTAAGTTTAACATGATATATTTCCTAAGCTAGGCTCACCCTCTTTTTCCCTTAACTGAACCCTACCCTCTCACTTTCTCTCTCCCATTTACCCACAACTACCCAAATCTCATTGTTGAATAGCAAAAGGGAATCAAATCCCTCATACGTAACAACAAATCTCTCATCCTCTATTCATCACCAAAATCCTACATTTCCTTAACTCCACTCTCTTCTATTTCCTTAGGTGCACCCTTAATCTAGCCCCTAAATAGCAACCCAGCCCAATATAACCCGATATCCCTATGGTTGTATTATTTCAATGCGTGAACCTCTAACGCGCCGCCATCTTCTTTTTTTCTCCGACGTTGCTCTAACCCTCGACCTTCTCACTCCGCCTGCCCCTCTGGTCGTCCGTCGCCTTCGTTCCCACCTATAGCACCGACGAGATCCCCCTCCAGGCGCTGTAGCGGCGCTGCAGCAGCACAGCAGCAGCGGCAGCTATCAACCGTCGCTGCCGCCGCCCTCAACCGCTGACCGCGGCTCCGACTGCCGCAGTCGCCCCCTCCGACACTTCCCCGACCCTCCCCCGCCGTTATCTAGCCGGAGAGCGCTTCCCCAGGCAATGTCAAGAGCAACAGCCGCTGTTCTTCGCTGCAACAGCGTTTTCTTCGCGCGCAGCGACTTCTCTTGGCCGTAGCAACGCACATCAGCCTCCCCTAGCCGTTGTCCACATGCACAGCCTTCCCTCTAGCCGTTGACGACTCACAACGATCCTCGGTAGCTTCGTGAGAACGTTTCTTCGTAACGGTTCTGAGTTAGAGTTAGCCGCTGAGGACGAGCAGTTCGTGGACACTGAGTTCGAGGTACCTGCAGAGACCGAGGTCGAGGACACTGGTGACCAGTCCTAGACTCACCTGGAGTCTTTTTAGTTGTCACTTTAGTAGTTGCAGTTAGTTTTCGGTGCGTAGCACCTGACTTTCTTTACTTTTGTTTAGGCCATGCTTTAGGCCTATTATTCAGACTTGGTACTTTGTGACTATTTCTGTGATGTTGGAATAATTGCTGGATGTTTTGTTGGTGGATTTTCTTTTGTCTGCTTTATTATCATTATTGTTGTTTCGTCGCAATACAAAGGACCTGCTATGATTTGAAATTTTTACAGACGCTTATCAGACTACAGCTTCACAGCTCCACGTCTGAGTGGACCTCCTCACGTCTCGCCTTCCAACTAGGGAAGCGGGGCGTGACATTCGCTGACACCATTCCCTATGGGTTCAGGTGGAATGCAGGGAAAACATTCATCGAAACTGCTAATGGGAACATGGATACGTATAAAGACCAGTTTGACATATTAGAGAGTACACAGGTATGTGTATGTAAATTTTATAAAGTCAGGTGAACAATTGATATATAATGCAATACACTGATAAATTTGTGTCATTCATGCCTAATAGGTTACCTGGAAGCCTTATGTAGAGCGACTCGAGCAGCTGTCGATGTTATGTCACGAACATCCCGAGTTATGGGGTGCGAGGGTTCCCATATTCTACTGGGAAGCACGGGTGATGCATGCACCAGACCGCGTCATGCGGCAATTTGGTTTATATCAACACATCCCAGCTGCACTCCCAGTCTTGTCAGGGAAGACAAGACCATCACAGTCAGCAGGTGTTCGTGTAATCAGGGATCCACTTGCGCATTGGATCACATTGTGCATGAGGGTGATGTGGTATCGGTCACTACCTATTTGGATTGGTATTGGGGGATTACCAGGATGTTGATTTTTCAAAGGCTTTAACCCCCGTTCTCACAAATGCCCCGCGGACCCATCGAGCGCCAACACCCATGATTACACGAACACCTGCTAACTGTGATGTCTTGTCTTCCCCGACAAGACTGGGAGTGCAGTTGGGATGTGTTGATATAAACCAAATAGGGCAGATCACATTGTGCATGAGGGTGATGTGGTATCGGTCACTGCTTATTTGGATTGGTATTGGGGGATTACCAAGATGTTGATTTTTCAAAGGCTTTAACCCCCGTTCTCACAAATGCCCCGCGAACATGTAAGAAGATGTTCAAATTTTTTTTGTTTTAATAGTATTTTTTATAACTAATATGATTGGTACTTAATTTGTTTTACATGTTGGAGGATATGTTACATTATACGATATGGCGAGCCAAGGAATGCAAACACATGATCAGGGGTATTTCGGTACGATGAGGTCACATATCGATGAGGTGCTACAACGTACACGCCATCGGCCACAAGGTGTAGATACGAGCATGCTGAGGCGTTTGTGAGGGTGACGCCGGCACTTCTCAGCAGCAGCATACAGGAGATGACGTCGGCATTTCTCAGCAGTAGCATACAGGAGATGACGTCGGCACTTCTCAGCAGCAACATACAGGAGCAAATGATGCCGGCACTTAGCAGCTGGAGCAGCCCGGAGCATATGTCGTCACTTGGGAGCAAACTGGCAGTTGGCAGCAGCCCCCTCATGGAGCATATGACGCCGGCAGTTGGCAGCAGTCCCCACCCTATGACGCCGGCAGTTCGCAGCAGCCCACTAGATGAGATCCTGTATGGGACGTTCCCAGCCATTGGCAGCCTACACAGTGTACATGGGATGACACCGGCATTTGGCATCCGCAGCAGACGGAATTGGTTGAAGGAGGCATTTCACAGCATGGTGGCACGTCGCATCCGCATCAGACAGTCTGGGATGACGCAGGCATTTCACAGCAGCATGAGGAAGTGGATGTTGGCACGTCTCAGCCACCTCAGATACAATGTGATGATGTATGCGTTTCACAGGAGCATGCGGAAGAGGATGTTAGCGTGTCTCAGCCGTCTCAGTATAAAAAGGGAACTTCATCGGCTAGGTTATTGTATGAACGTGTATTTAGTCGACGCAAAGGGGGTCGTCGATGATATGTGTGTTTGAAATGTGTTATGTATGTTTGCTGAATATGAGACATGTGTTATATATAATTTCGTCAATGAATTTGATATTTTATATATGTGTTATGTATGGTTTCAAAACAATTCATTCATACACCCCATATTCATTCAACATATTCATTCATACACCCCATGTTCATACATTACATTTCACTACAAGCTGATACGTGCCAGCAAAGTTGATACTCCACATATACATACATATCCACACAAGCTAATACAAATTGATGCACACATATCCCCTAGAGAGGTTGTGTTAGGGCTTGATGGAGGTATTCAGTCAGCGGGTTGGGCTATGCTCCAGACGAGAATTTTCTCCTCCTGAACTATACATGCCCTTTTGCTGCTTCGGTGACAGTTTGAGCGACTAGATTTCTCCACATCTTACAGGAGGAAGACATCGGCTCAAGCGGCCAACGAAACAGCAAAAGAGCACGTAGATGAGATCAGGAGGAGGAAATTCTCTGCTGGAGCAGAGCCCAACCTATTGACAGAATACCTCCATCATTCCGTCAACAATCTTTCTCAAAATAACGTGACAACGTTATCCCCGTCGAGCAAGCGCCATCACTCCAACTGCTTCTGGCCTGAGCACGTTATGAAGTCGACAGGTGTGTGATACGTATCACATCAGCAGGGTGTGTGATACGTATCACATCAGGCTGCGAGAATTTATAGCCCCCAGTGCCGCACTCCACAGGTGCGGCCCTGCGCCGCACTTTCAAAGTGCGCGCTGCGTCGCACTTTCAAAGTGCGCTCTTTGAAAGTGAGGCGCAGGGCCGCACCTGCGGAGTGCGGCCTCAAAAACGACAGCTTGCTTGGAATCTTGCAGCTGCTTGTTTTCAAGCGTGGCTTGTTTCTTTTGCGTCGGCGTTTTTTTCTTTTGCATTCCGATTCCGATTCAACTTAGCTGAAATCCGAACCCACTTGCCCCACGGGAGCCGATCCGTCAGATAGAGCAGATCTCCTAACATGTATTCATCTTTTTTTGTTCATCGTTATGTTATGATTTAGGGATTTATATTGGTGCATGTACAGGTTGTTGGATATGGCAAGTGATTCAATTTTTGCCATATGCTATTTTACCGGTGAATTATATTGATGGAAATCACGAACCACGATATGTCGGAGAGGAAGTTAAATCGATGAAGCTGAGACGTGGTTCGACGTATAATGATCTAGTAGATCGGACATACAATGTCACGAAGATTCGACGGGAGGAATATGTGTTGAATCTGGTGTGCAACTGGCCAGTAATGGGAGGAAAGACTACCGCTGTGAAAATTTCAAATGACGATGATATGGAGAATCTTTTTGATTTATCACAAGGTCACCGTGGAGTTGAAATATATGTGGGTATGGATGCAATAAGCACCGACCAAGAAAATATGACGGGAAAAGGGTGTTCACAATATCCGCAAGATGATGATAACCTAAACGTGTAAGTCTAGATTTCAATCAAGTTTTCCGAATAGTTATATGAAATATTTTAAATATTAGTAGTAGTATCTAAAATTTGTAACTTTCTTATGTCAGTAACAAGTTGAATGATGAAGCAGTGGGAATTGAAAACCAATACTCAACTTACATGGAAGGCCCTTTTGTACCTGAGTCGATGCCTGATGAGATTTGCATACCTGGAAATATTGATGAAGAATGAGATGAGAGCGATGACGAGGAACATGTCGGGGCCGGAGAGGATATCATGCATTATACGGAAGATCAAAACAAAGATGATATAGCATGGATACAACAATCGGTTGCCGTTAACACAATTGTGGAAGATGAAGAGGCTTTGCTAGATGAAGTTGAAGATGAAGAATGGCTAAATGCAACAGTTATGAGAAACACACTCGAAAGGAGAATGGAAGAGCCTCGACATCAAAACGTTAGGGGGTGTTCAATGTTGGTGGCAATATATATGATACAAAGGTCGACTTGATAAAAGCAATAACAGAGTGGAGCATTAAGCGTAATGTTTCATTTAGGCCAATCAAGACAAACAAGACAAGTTATAATGTGATATGTGGCCTAAATGCTTTGGTCAATCCGGATATACAAGATGAGGCTAGTAGAAGATGTCTGTGGCGTATCCATGCAGCCGTGCGGAATAATTAGCATTGGGAAGTTCAAGTTATCAAGGGATGTTGAGGAACATACTTGCAATAATCCAACCCTCAATACAGATCACAAAAAAGCCTTGTAACATGATTATGCCAATGGTGAAGACAAAGTTAGATTTGACACCGTCAGAAATCCAAGAGGCCATAAAAACACCATGTTAAGGATCCGAATTTCATATTACAAAGAATGGAAGGCAAGATCGAAGGCGTTAGAAATGATTTTTGGAGATTGGGAGGAGTCATATAATCGGCCACCTCGGTATTTAGAGGCCATTTCAGATACTAATCCGGGTACAGTTTACAAGATCACTTATGACACCATCGGGGAAGGAGTGGCACAATTTTCTGCGATCTTATGGGCATTGTCGGCCGATCCTAAGTATTGATGGCACCCATTTGAATGGAAAATATGGTGGGTGTTTACTTGTGGCCACCGGAGTGGATGGAAATGGTGGGTTGTTCCCATGGCATTTGCTGTTGCAGCTGAGAACCAAGAAAATTGGAAGTGGTTTTTTGCATGTATATATGAATACATACCAAGTGTCCATGGACGAATGATTATCTTCATTTTAGATAGAATGAAAGGAATTCCACGAGCACTAGAAGAGGGCTGGCCAGCACATTGTCACCATAGGTATTGTCTTCGACATATTATTGCAAATTACAAGTCAAACGGATTCCTAACACGTACCTTGGAGTGAAACTTCTGGATGGCTGGCACTTCATCAGACTTGCTTTCATACAATGCCTTTCGTTCCAAAATCAGAGACACGTCCATTGAAGCAGATCAGTGGATACCTGCAGATTTACATGGGTCAAAAAGCATGTGAGTGATGCATGCCGATCGTGAGAAACGCTATTGTATCATGACAACAAATTGGTCTGAGAGCTTTAATGGTGTGCTCAAAGGTGCTAGAGCTCTACCGATACAAGCGTTGATAGGAAGAACATTTTAGAGGTTAAATAAATATTTCTACCATCGAAGACTGAGTGGGCAAGGATGGACGACAGATTTTGTACCCACAACAATGGACATTATTGGGGAACGGAGGGAAGAAGCCCGAACATTTATGCTCACAAGGTTTAGTGACTGTGAGTGGCAGGTGGCGGACAACAATGGCCTCGGTTATACTGTTAAGTTACATGGCGAGAAATGCAGATGTACTTGCAATATTCATATGTTTTAACACATGCCATGTACCCATGTGATCGCCGCAACGTCTAGACAAGAATATGGTGCCAACATATCATATATGTCATTCTGTTCGCCATGATATAGGGTTAGCAGATATAGCCTTGCATATGAACATTTATTTCACCACATACCCGATGCACGGTATTGGAAGACTTGGGATGGTCCTAAATTACTTCCACCCGACAAAAGAAGACCTCCAGGTCGGCCTACATCTACACATATTCGTGGGGCAATTGATATTCCACGTGAAGGTAGCCAACAGAATAGATGTGGCAATTATCATCAACTCGGGCATTACAAATCACGCTGCCGAAATCCTCCTCTTACACAAGCGTATGTTGATTTTGCAATTCATATATTTCTTGTGGATATATATTACATTTGAGGGATGTTATCAAGAGTAATTGGATATGAGAATTTGGATAAGGGTTGATAAATTGGGTAAGACAAGAGAAATTGGATAAGATACTTTGGATAAGGGTTGAGAAATTGGGTAATTGGGTAATACATTGGGTTTGGGTAAATCTAATACCAAGGGTAAGAGAATTTGAAGATGAGAAATTGGGATAAGAGAATTCGATATTGGGTTTGGGTTTGAACTCAAAGTTTTGTATTTGAAATCAGGTTTAAATTTTGAACACAAAGTTTCACCATGTTGAGATTAAGATGGGGGGATTGTTAGAGGGAAATGGTGGAGGGAAATCCTTGGAGGGAATTGTAGGAGGGAAGGGTTGAAATTTTGATCACATCGCAGATCACATCGTACCTTGGAGGGAATTGGATGGTAAATGAGGAGAGAAACTCTCGCAGCCTCATGGAGAGAAATTTCTTGCAGCCTCACACATTGGTGGAGAGAAATTGGTGGAGGGAACTCACAGATTGGTGGAAAAATTTCTCACAGACTCGCACAGATCCTCAACCTCGCCTCCTCCTCAACATCCCTCGCATCTACTGGAAGCGAACCTCACCCTCATCCTCCTCACCCTCATCTGCTGGAGGGAACAGTAATGTTTGCTTTTTTTGTTTGATTTAATTTTTTTCACCCTCATCATGTACACCTAGTTTGATTGAACTTGCAGATCAAACTGAGTTGAAGTTTGTAGAGTTCATGGATCTGAACAAGGAAGAAGTGCTCTAAATCTTGCATCATTTGGTATTAGTCATTCTCTCAAATTGAACAAGGAAGAAATGATTTTATATTCATCAAAGGTAATGTTCTGTACTGAGTTCCAGTTTTACATTAAGCATTGTTTTACAGTTAACTAAGAATGATACATATGCCTAGGGGAACAAAACAATTTCTTACGCTGTTATGCATGTCATATTCAATGTGTTAACCTGTAATTGTTGTTACTTGGGTTGTTTTTACATCTGATATTCTGAAGAATACCAGGACTCCTCCAACTCCCAATCATGCAGTATAGTATCCATATGTAGATTCTGATCATATATCCAAAAGAACTAGGCTCATTGGTACTTCTGACGAGGTACTCTGCTCTGCCTTTGGCTTGCCCTTTTATTTAAAAATGTCATTATACTAAGAAATTCTTACAAATCATTAAAGCATTGCTTTTTTATCTGTGAAGTTGTCCTGACTATTTGTGTGATTTTTGTACTGGAAATGCACTGTTTACATCTTCAACTTGGTGCCATAGATTGCACTGACATTTATATTCAACTTATCTTAAGAGGTGCACATGACTCCGTACACCAATGAATATAGATTACTTGAACTTAACAGGCTGAAACATTGAGCTGCAATTTGATATGCACACCAGATTGCTCTAAATTTCTGTAATCAATTCAATTCCCAGGCCAGATCTTGACAATGAACCCGGGATAGCAGCTTATGCACTCATGGATTTTGAGAATTCTTTGCCTGTAACATTTCATCCCAGCTACACGTATTGTTTTTCTGTTTGAATAAAGTATATCACATCCCAGCTACACTAATTTCCATGTCAATAACAACTTTTCAGTCCCTTCAGGGCCAATCTCCCTCCTACCTGTCCCTTAGTCCTCAGAGAATGCTACTTTGAAAGTTGATATATTTTCAAAAATGCAGAGCGGGAAGTTGTTGGAATTCAAAATAAAACAAATTGGATATATGAGAAAAATCCAAAATACCAAACCCTAGCCGCGCCGATCCGGTGGTCCGACAAGTTCGTTTTCGTCGTCGCCTAGATCTTCGCGCCTCGAGGGTCATCTGTCTTCGTCGTCTGCGCCCAGTGCTCGCCTCGGAGGTCATCGCCGACGATCAGATCAGATCTTCGCGCCTGTGGGCGTGCCTCGGAAGTCATCGCTCGTCTCCCCCTTGTTCTAGGTCCGCCAAGTGGCAGATCTGCTCCGCCTCCCCTCGTGGTCATCGCCTGCGCCTCGATTTCGACGATCAGATCTGATCTTTCGCGCCTCGATTTCGTGCCTCGGAAGTCATCGCCTGTGGGCGGTCGTCGCGACGATCAGATCAGATCTTCGCGCCTGTGGGCGTGCCTCGGAAGTCATCGCTCGTCTCCCCCTTGTTCTAGGTCCGCCAAGTGGCAGATCTGCTCCGCCTCCCCTCGTGGTCCTCGCCGCCGTGACAGCCCGACGCCGCCGCGATCGACGTTGCTCCGGCGTTCCCAACCCCGAGCGACCTCCCTGCTGTGCCGCCTCGCTCTCCCATCGCCCCATCACAGATCTCCTCTCCTCCTCCGCAGAGCGCAGCCCGCTGCGTCGCCGCCGCTGCGTTGATCCCCGCCACCGCCGCAGTCAGTAATCCGTAGCGCTCCTGCGCCGCACCGCTGCGTTGATCCCCGCCACCGCCCGCTGCGCTCCTGCGCCGCGCCTGCTGCGCGCCCAGATCCGGCTGAGATCCGCCTTCGCCCTCTTGCCGCCTTCGATTGCGCGCAGTGCTGTTGCTGTTGCCCCCTGTGCCGCTGCCGTCGGCCGTCTGCCGCAATCTAGTCTCCGTCTCCTACGGATCTGATCTCTTCATATGGCGTCTCCTACGGATCTACCTTTTCATCATCATCATGTTGCTATCCCTCGGTGTTCATTGATTTTTGATGGCCTCAATTATAAGGAGTGGCTACCGCACATTCGTCTCCATATGCGCGGTCAGCGCCTTTGGGACCTTCTCACCGGCGATCGTCCTTGCCCACCCCAACCGGTGTTTCCCAGCGAGACACCACTCCCCCCACTGCTGATGACGCCGCCAAGAAGGCGGCAACCGATGCGTATGTGACTGCTGTTGCTGCTTATTCCTCTCAGGATGTTCTCTATCGGCGGTGGTGTGATGACGATGCTCGTGCCGCCAACATCCTCATCGCTAGCATTGATGTGTCCCTGACTGGCGACATTGTGAGTTTGGCGACGTCTCAGCTGATGTGGGATCATCTTCGCTCTCACTATGAGCCTACCGGTGACTCCCTCTACCTTGCTGTCGTCAGACAGGAGCAGGCTCTTCAGTAGGGTGATGCCACGGTCGATGAGTTCTATGCACAGATATCTTCTATCTGGCGTCAACTCGACTCTTTGGGACCAGCGATCTGTCGTATCTGCCAGTGTTGCCAGCATCAGCACTCCCACCTGCAGCTTCGTCGGGTCTATGACTTTTTGACCCGACTACGGCCTGAGTTCGAGCAGATACGTGCCCAGCTGCTTGCTCGTCACCCACGCGTGACGTTCTTGGAGGTTCTTACTGCTATTCGTACTGAGGAGACTCGTCTTCGTACTGCTGGTCTATTGGCACCTTCTGCCTCTGTTTTGGCTACCCGTGCTCCTGCTTCTTCTGCTCCTATCACACCAGATCTGCCTTCTGTTACAGCACCTGTGCGAGGTGACACCAGACGCTGCACCTACTGCCACCGAGACAGACATGTGGAGGCGCAGTGTCACAAGAAGCGGAGGGATCAGGCTGCTGCCAAAAAGAAGGAGACTGACACTGGGGGTTTCACATCTCAGAGGAGGACTACCCCTTCTGATACTGAGCAGGAGCTTCTCACGTTATTTCGTCGGATGTCTGCTTCTGGGTCATCAGGCTCTGCTTCTTCTGCCAGTCAGCCTCCAGGTACTGCGACACCATCTTCCACCACCTCAGGTACCTCTCCTTGGATCCTTGACTCTGGTGCTTCATTTCATATGACTCCGGACCCTTCCACTTTACATTCCATTAGTACTCCCTCCCGCTCTGTTACAGTTCTCACTGCAGATGGCACCCCACTTTCAGTTACAGGACTAGGCACACTTTCTAGTCCCACTTTTCATGTCCCTGCTGTGTCCCTCGTTCCAAAACTCACTATGCAGCTTATGTCGGCAGGCCAACTTACTGATCATGGCTGTCGTGTTATTCTTGATTCTGACTCTTGTTCTATCCAGGATCGTCGTACGGGCACTCTAGTTGGTTCTGGCCCCCGCAGGCGTGATTCTCCACGTCTTTGGGAGCTTGACTGGCTTCATCTTCCTTCCGCTGCCTCTGCCAGTCCTCCCATCACGACTATTGCCTCTGCCTCTGCTGCATCGTCTACCGGATCGTTTGCTCAGTGGCATCATCGCTTAGGACATCTCTGTGGTTCGCGTCTTTCTTCTTTGGTTCGTAGAGGTTTATTAGGGTCTGTCTCTGGTGATATGTCTTTAGACTGTATAGGCTGTAAACTAGGTAAACAGTTACAGTTACCTTATCCTACTAGTGAGTCTGTCTCTCAGAGTCCCTTTGATCTTGTGCACTCAGATGTATGGGGTCCGGCCCCCTTCGTTTCGAAAGGGGGTCATCACTACTATATTATATTTATAGATGATTTTTCTCGCTATACTTGGATATACTTTATGTCCTCTCGTACTGAGGTTTTGTCTATCTATAAATCTTTTGCTACCATGATCCGTACACAGTATAGCACTCCCATTCGGGTTCTTCGTGCTGACTCTGCTGGAGAATACTTATCTCGGCACCTTCGTGCCTTTCTTGATACTCAGGGCACTCTCTCACAGTTTTCCTGTCCTGGTGCTCATGCCCAGAATGGCGTTGCTGAGTGCAAGCATCGTCATTTACTTGAGACTGCTCGTGCCCTTATGATTGCTTCCTCTGTTCCCCCTCAGTTTTGGGCTGAGGCTGTATCCACTGCTACATATCTCAGCAACATGCAGCCTTCTTCTCCTCTTCAGGGTGCGATTCCACTTGAGCGCCTTCCTACACCACCTCCAGATCTACCGTCCTATCCTGAGCTTCGTCTTTTTGGTTGTGTCTGCTATGTCTTGTTGGCCCCTCGTGAGCGCACCAAGTTGACAGCCCAGTCTGCTGAGTGTGTCTTTCTCGGATATAGTGCTGTGCACAAGGGATATCGGTGTTGGGATCCTGTAGCTCGACGGATGCGGATTTCTCGTGATGTGACTTTTGATGAGTCTCGTCCCTTCTTTCCTCGTCCTTCTTCATCTTCCGGTCCGGCTTCTATTGTTGAGCCTCTTTTGTTTCTCACTTTTCCTGATAGTCCGCTATCCACCATTCCACCACCCATACCTCCATCCCCTGTGCCCTCGCCTCCGCCACCAGTGTCTCCGGTCGCCTCTGCACCTACCCCAGGACATGTTTCTCCCTTTCCTCTTCACTACACTCGTCGTCAACGAGTCGAGGATCCTCATGCAGTACCTTCTCCTGAGTTGCCCTCTTCCTCCAGTGACCCTCCTCGTTACCACCTTCGTGATCGTGAGTCACTACGCCCTCCTGGTCGGTTTACTTCTCTGGGTGCTATTCTTGCCGAGCCGACCTCTTATCGCGATGCCGCTGCTCACCAGGAGTGGCAGCATGCTATGGCAGAGGAGATTGCTGCGCTTGAGCGTACTGGTACGTGGGATCTTGTACCCCTGCCTGCCCGTGTTCGTCCTATCACGTGCAAGTGGGTTTAAAAGGTCAAGACCAGATCTGATGGTACTCTGGAGCGCTACAAGGCTCGTCTTGTAGCACGCGGTTTTCAGCAGGAGCATGGGATAGATTTTGAGGAGACATTTGCCCCTGTTGCTCATATGACTACTGTTCGCAGTCTTATTGCTGTTGCTGCTGTTCGTTCATGGACTATTTCCCAGCTTGATGTCAAAAATGCTTTTCTCAATGGCGTTCTTGATGAGGAGGTTTATATGCGACCACCACCTGGTTATTCTGTCCCCGAGGGCATGGTTTGTCGCCTTCGTCGCTCTCTCTATGGTCTTCGGCAGGCTCCCCGTGCTTGGTTTCAGCGTTTCTCTTCTGTCGTCACTGCTGCTGGTTTTATTGCGAGTGATCATGATCCTGCTCTCTTTGTTCATACTTCATCTCGTGGTCAGACGCTTCTCCTTTTGTATGTGGATGATATGATTATCACTGGAGATTATCCCCAGTTTATTGCTTTTGTGAAAGCACGGCTGAGCGAGCAGTTTCTTATGACGGATCTTGGACCTCTTCGTTACTTTCTGGGGATTGAGTTTTCCTCCACACCTGATGGCTACTATCTCTCTCAGGAGAAGTATATTCAGCAGCTTCTTGATCGGGCTTCTCTTGTTGATCAGCGTACCGCTGATACACCGATGGAGCTGAATGTACATCTTTGATCTACTGATGGTGAGCCTCTTCCGGACCCCACTCGTTATCGCCATCTTGTTGGCAGTCTGGTCTATCTTGGGATCACCCGGCCGGATATTTCATATTCCGTGCACATCCTGAGCCAGTTTCTTTCTGCACCTACTCAGCTTCACTACAGCCACCTTCTTCGTGTCCTGCGTTACCTGCGCGGGACCAGCCACCGTCGATTATTCTTTCCACGCTCTGGCCCTTTACAGCTCCATGCTTACTCTGATGCGACTTGGGCCAGTGATCCTTCTGATCGTCGGTCTCTATCTGCCTATTGCGTCTTCCTAGGCGGCTCTCTCATCACTTGGAAGACCAAGAAGCAGCAGGCGGTTTCTCGATCGAGTGCAGAGGCTGAGTTGCGTGCTATGGCCTTGTTGACAGCAGAGATTATTTGGCTACGTTGGTTACTCGAGGATTTTGGCGTGTCTATTTCCACGCCTACTCCTTTGTTGTCTGACAGTACAGGTGCCATCAGCATTGCTCGTGACCCGGTGAAGCATGAGCTCACCAAGCACATTGGTGTGGACGCCTCTTTTACGCGTTCACAGGTACGTGATAAGGTTATTGCTCTACAGTATGTGCCTTCTGAGTTTCAGCTCGCGGATTTCTTCACAAAGGCCCAGACCAGAGCACAGCACAGTTTCTATCTTTCCAAACTCAGTGTTGTTGATCCACCATAAGTTTGAGGGGGGTGTTAGATGTATATGTCCCTTTGTATAGGGTCTTTTGTCCTTATTTACAATACCCTGTACTCTATATATATCGGGCTATTGCCCTTGGAATAATACAAGAGAGTTTATTCCTAACAGTTGGAATTCAAAATAAAACAAATTGGATATATGAGAAGAAGAGGATTACACTACAAGTCTAATCCGAGGATGCATAAGAGAAATTAGTGCTAATTGCTTCAAGTGGATACGATATTTTGAACCTACCTCAGGCCAAACTTGAAACTGTCATAAATACTACGAACACATTTTAAATCAATATCTTGCAGACGGGGAATGCCCTTGACTTTGATATTAATTCTCCATAAATATGTTAAAATTTCAGTAAATTTCCTCAATGTCAATATAGACGTCAATATGAATTAGTAAGTTATTGCGCGCATATTAAACATAAAGGAAGTATATTTGAAGAACTGCACACCATGTTCTGTCAGCATTTGCACACAATTACTCTTCTTTCACCTGTGTATCATGTGATATTCTTTATACAAGTGAGACTGAGTATATATTTTTGAATCACCCTGCTCACGAAATGACTAATGCAATAGTATATATTTTTTGTACTGGAAAGGCACCTGAGTATATACTATTTGGTTTATTTCCAAGTTTGTTGCACTCTGACACCCCATGACTTATTCTACCAAGTGCACCATATTAGAAATTTTCACATTAATTTTCACATTAGCCTGGATTCTAACAGTTTCAAAATTTTCACATTAGCTTGGATTTCATTGCATTCAAACAGTTTCATTAGCCTGGATTCAATCATTTTTTGAATGGCTAATGTTTGAAAATTAAGTTATTTTTTACCATACATTAAGTTATCCTGGATTCAAACATATTTTTGACCCAACTGACATTAAGTTATTAGCCTGGATTCAAACATTAAGTCATTAGCCATACATTAAGTTATTTTTGACCCAACTGACATAAGTTCTCATAGCATTTAACTTGCAGACGGAATGCCCTTGACTTTGATATTAATTCTCCATAAATATGTTAAAATTTGAGTAAATTTCCTCAATGTCAATATAGACGTCAATATGAATTAGAAAGTTATTGCGCGCATATTAAACATAAAGGAAGCATATTTGAAGAACTGCACACCATGTTCTGTCAACATTTGCACACCATTACTCTTCTTTCACCTGTATCGGGAGTAAAGTTTTTGGTTGCCCTCTTGACACCCCATGACTTATCTACCAAGTGCACCATATTAGAAATACTGCATGATTTGTTGCAGTAAGAATTTTGTGGTTTCATTGACAAAAGTATACTCAATGCAACAAGAAAATTTTACAAGACTTTTCGTTCGCACAATTATCTATAATTTGGTATTTACTGAAATACATGACTAATGCAATAGTAAATGTTTGAATCACATGACTCAAATTGAGAATGTATCATGTGATATTCTTTATACAAGTGAGCCTGAGTATATATTTTTGAATCACATTGCTCACAAAAGGACTAATGCAATAGTATATATTTTTTGTACTGGAAAGGCACCTGAGTATATTTTTTATACTATTTGGTCCATTCTAAGTTTGTTTGTCAAAAAGTTCATTTTAAACCTACTTTTATACTCTTGACACCTCTTGACACCAGAGTATATACTATTTGGTTCATTTCTAAGTTTGTTGCCCTCTTGACACCCCATGACTTATCTACCAAGTGCACCATATTAGAAATTATCACATTAGCAGAATTTTCACATTAGCTTGGATTCTAACAGTTTCAAAATTTTCACATTAGCTTGGATTTCGTTGTATTCAAACAGTTTCATTAGCCTGGATTCAATCATTTTTTGAATGGCTAATGTTTGAAAATTAAGTTATTTTTGACCATACATTAAGTTATCCTGGATTTATTTTTGACCCAACTGACATTAAGTTATTAGCCTGGATTCAAACATTAAGTCATTAGCCATACATTAAGTTATTTTTGACCCAACTGACAAAAGTTCTCGTAGCATTTTATCAGACCACCCATAGAACAATTAAAAAAACTTGTCATTTTCTTTTTTTACTTTGAGTTCAAACATATTAATTAGTTACATACTGCTAAAGCTTTACAATGAGTATGTTTGAACTCATCTCATTTTCATTTGCAAGCTTTTTCGTTTTCTTTCAACATTCTTTTAATCTGAATGCATTAATGCCTAAAGGAGACTGAACCCCCAGGTTTTAGTAACATTTTCAACATTTTGACTTGAATCATTTTGGGTAGTTTCATTATTCAAACATTTTGGAATAATGCAACCTGAATTTGTTACTTGAATGAGACATTTTCAACATTTTAAATTATCAACATTTAAATTAGTAACAGTTTCAACAATTCATTATCCAAACAGAATGAGACATTTTCAACATTTTAAATTATCACAAGCTGTTTCATTATTCAAACTGTTAATGCCTAATGTATTAACATTTTGCATTAGGTTTTGCCATGAATTAACTTGAATAAGCTTTTTCATGATGTAACTAAAACCTGGGGACATGATTAACAACTTTTCAACATATTAAAACCTGATGTAACTGATGTTAACAACTTTTCCTGGATGTAATTAATGTTAACAGGTTTTAATATGTTGAATGCATTCAACATATTAGTACAGGATAGTTGAGCATAGTTCCCAAGATAAAATGAGTGTTTGATATGTATTATTATATCCATTCCTGATATGTATTATTAGATTTAGAGGACTATATTATTACATGATTCTGTTTAGAGATAACTTAGAAACAGAACCGAAATCAGCATTTTGTAGTTCTGTTTTTTTATAATGGATTATCACATTGATAACTTGCTGATTTGATAACTTGGATTATAAACAGAACTGAAATCCAATTTTTTTGATATCAAAAAAATTGGATTATCACATTGAAATCAGCATTAAAAAATTGTATAACTTAGAATCCATTATCACATTGTTTAGAGATAACTTAGAAACAGAACTAAAATCAGCATGTTATAAACAGAACTGAAATTGCATTATCACATTGTTCTGGAGCATTCATGTTTTAGTTACAGTATGATATAGATATCTGAGGATTTCATTTGCATTTGCATTATAATATTCAAACATTATAATATTCAAAAATCAAATATTACAGGACATATTGGATTTCTCATTGGATAATTGTATCAGGACATCCAATCATATCAAAAACAATTGGATGTCATGGATGATGTTACAACTCAAACACTCCAACTCAAACAAGGTTCACATGAAAGATAATGTTTTTGATATAAAATTTTTTTGATATTAATTTTTTTATATAACATTGTTCTGGAGCATTCATGTTTTAGTTACAGTATGATATAGATATCTGAGGATTTCATTTGCATTTGCATTATAATATTCAAACATTATAATATTCAAAAATCAAATATTACAGGACATATTGGATTTCTCATTGGATAATTGTATCAGGACATCCAATCATATCAAAAACAATTGGATGTCATGGATGATGTTACAACTCAAACACTCCAACTCAAACAAGGTTCACATGAAAGATAATGTTTTTGATATAAAATTTTTTTGATATTAATTTTTTTATATACAGTTTATGATATAAAAAATTCAGGATATAGAGTTCATGATATAAATTTCTTTATACTTGTCATGTTTTTATAGATTGCATGTGAACTGTTTCATTGAAATGTTTTCAATTGGTCCAATGACATGTACATATCACTTAAAGGAAGAAGCACATAAAGAGGAAAAGCTTGGGATGGACAGGATGAGAGTGTTTTTTGAAAAGCAATTTGGAATGTTGTAATCTGGGATGTTCATGATATAAAGTTCAGGATGTTACTTGAATCATATCAAAAACTAATGTTAGCAGCAAGCTATATATGATGTTACCTGAAACTAATTTTATCCAACAGACATACCACTTATTAATTATATGATGTTACTTGAATCATTTTGGGCTGGGAAAAGTCTCATTCTGTTTGGATGTCCTGAATTTGTTACATTCTCAACCTGAATTTGTGATAATTTCCATCTTCAGGTTTGTTTAGACTGAAAACCCAAATGATAATTTCCATCGTCATTTGTGATAATTTTCATATTCATGTTTGTTTGGATGTCCATATTCAGGTTTATTGGTTTGTTTGGATGTCAATACCACTTAATAATTGCCATCCTGAATTTGTTTGGATGTCCATTTTCAGTTTTTTTGTGATTGAATTTTTTGATGTTCAGGTTTTGATGAACTGAAGGAAATAGGGGATACACTACAATAATTCTAGGAAGCACTGACCACTGAATCTAAGATTGATATGTCACTTCTTTTTTCAGCCAAATGATTCAAATATGTTGGGAAAATAATATATCTGAACTTATATCAGAATATACATTAGCTAATTTATATATTCAGTCAAAATTAGGTAGCATATCAGAACTTATATCAGAACTAATTAGCTAATGTATCAGAACTAATACCGTATAAAATTGTTAAACTTGGCTACATTATGAGTTAACATTTGGAATGATATGAGTTAACACTTCTAATATCACAAGCTATCACTTCATTGAAAAATCCTATAATTTGAAATGGTTGTCTTGCATTCATATTTGTTTACAATTATTGTTTACCATTTGGAATGTAATATTATTTTACAATTAAGTTTAAATGATTCAGTTGTACGTTGGCATTCTTTGACCAGCCTAAAGCTTTTATCATTCCCATTTGTTTCACACCAACATGTGAACGGTATGGAATTTGTTAGTATAAACTAATGTATTTCATGCTTGATTTACCATCATTAATCACGCTCATACTATGCACTCAATTTAGGCATCTGTTGATAGAGACTTACCAGCCTCACGGAAAGGACAAGAACAACATAGCACTCTTAATGAGCCTATGATTAGTTCTTCACTACCAAGTGTTCGTCGCATTTCACCCTTGCGACAATGGAAAACTTAAAAGGAATCATAATGAAACAATTTTTGAAGAAGACGCTGAACCATCTGCCAGGTTATTATCCACATGACTGCGCCAAAAATCTAATATACTCTAACTAACGTATTGTAATTGTAATTAGTTTGGGTTTAATTTGGATAGAGTTTTAGCTCAACGCAAAAGGAGAGAACCAAAACGTGAACCAGAACAACGAAACATATATCACGCTCTGACTTCTGAGAGTGTACTTGGTATACATCAAATAACACCAATCTTGACAACTTCTCCGGTTGAACAAGAAGATGATGTCTCAGCCTCACGTACCGATATGATTTCTGGACAAGTACATGGACCATCTGCCAGGTTATTATCCACCCGACTGTGCCAAAAATCTAATATACTCTACTGTATTTTAATTGTAATTAGTTTGGGTTTAATTTGGATAGGGCTGTAGATCAAAGCAAAAGGAGAGAACGTGAACAAGAACAACGAAACATATCTCACGCTCTGACTTCTGAGAGTGTACTTGATATACCTCAAATAACACCAGCCTTGACAACTTCTCTGGTTGAACAAGAAATGATGTCTCAGCCTCGCGTAACGATATGATTTCTGGACAAGTACATGTACCATCTGTCAGGTTATTATCCTCATGACTGTACATAAAATCTATTCTGCTCTCATGTATTTTAATTGTATTTATTTTTAGGTTTAATTTGGATTGGGCTTTAGCTCAACGCAAAAGGAGAGAACGTGACCAAAAACAAGGAAACATATCTCGATATATGACTCCTAACAGTATACTTGATATGACTCAAAGCACACATGCATTAACAACTTCTCATGTTGAACATGAAGATGAGGTCTCAGCCTCGCACAATGATACAATATCTGCTGAAGATGCTGAACTATCTGCCAGGTTATTATCCATAAAATCTAATCTACTTTAATGTAATTTAATTTTATTTAATTTTGGTTTTATTTTGGCTATGTGTTTAGCTCAATGTCAAAGGAGAGAACGAGAACAAGAGCAACAAAACATATCTCGATATATGACTCCTATCAGTATACCTCAAATAACACCTGCATTAACAACTTCTTCAGTTGAACAAGAAGACGATGGCGCATCCTCGATGTTACGATGTCGGTCAACTCAGCATAGATCTGGTCCACCAACTCAGGTTGATTATGGTCAGCACTATCTTGGTTTAATGAACATTCCATGCCCTCATTGTTCAGCCTTACACTGGTTGGATGAACAATTGTCGATGTCAACTTTGAGAACTCATCTTTTTGGAACATGTTGTTTGCAAGGATAAAATCGGAGAAACTTAATGAACCCCCTCCAGCATTTCAAGAATTATATGAGGGTGACAGTGAGCAATCATTTCGAAAGTATACTCAGGAGTATAATGCAGCTAATGCATTTACCAGCCTTGGTGTGACACTGGATCAAAGATTGATTGCTGGCAGAGGCCCGATAGTATTTTATTCATGGAGAATTACGCCATCGAACAGGATCACTTCTGCCACAACTGGATCAAACAGCAAGGTATTGTCAACTTTACATATATAATCCGGATTCTGCTATAGAGTTACGAAGTAATAGAAATCCACATTTGAGAAAGGACGTCTTACAAATTATTCAAAATTGTCTATCGGGCATAAACACATTCATCCAACTATATTGTCAGGTTTATTCTGTTTTAGCTCAAGCAGATTTAGTTGATCATGATCTTCCTGTATATCTGCACTACAATTCAAATAAGGATCGTCGCCGCTATAACCTCCCAACCGTAGATGAGATTGTGGTTATTTTACCTGGAGATGGCTATTGACCTTCTGGGATGCGAGATATTGTTTTACATCTACGAGGAAATAATCAATTAATGCAAATCAATGAGGCTCATCCTGCATACGTAACACTACGTCTTATTATTTCCTGATGGTCAGCTTAGATGGGAACCTGAGTTGAAGCAGTGAGATCCAGTTCAAAACAAATCTTCAAGTAGACGCCTTACCCTGTGTGAGTTTTGGAGATACCGTCTGTTTGAAAGACATAATGAGTATTCAGGGTCTTGCAGATATCGATGCATATGTCAGATGTGACCAAATTGGACAGCGCATGATACTTCCATCATCTTTCACTGGCAGTACACGTCACATGTTTGAAATCTTTCAAAACTCAATGCTATCACACGTTATAACCAGCACCCGGATATTTTTCTTACCATGACTGCAAATCCAAAGTAGCCAGAAATTACTTCGTCTCTACTACCCAATCAAAAGGCTACCGAACGTCCAGATTTAGTAGCACGTGTATTTAAGTTAAAAAGAAAGGCGTTGTTGATGAATGAGATTGTTGTTAATAATGTATTTGGAAAGAAAGTAGCATATGTATTTACAATTGAATTTCAGAAACGAGGTCTTCCACATATGCATGCTCTTTTCTTTCTTCGTGGTCCAGATAAAATTCATACATGTGATCAAGTGGATAGAATTGTTTGTGCTGAATTTCCTGATCCTGCTCAAGATCCTGTATTATTCGATACTGTGTCAAAATGTATGGTACATGGACAATGCGGTTCTCGAAATCCAAATGCTTCATGTATGGAAAATGGTAAATGTACTAAGAAATACCCTCGAAATTATGCAGATGAAACAACCATGGATCATGATGGATATCCTATATATCGTCGTCGTAATAATGAACATCTATATACTGTAAGGGGGAATCAGGTTGATAACCGAGTGTTGTTCCGTACAACATGTATCTCTCAAGACGCTTTAACTGCCATATTAACGTCGAAGTTTGTGCTGGGGTAAGATGTGTCAAGTACATTCATAAGTATATTTATAAAGGTCCTGATCGAACCACAATGGTATTGGGCGCAGCAAATGAGATCCAACAATACCTTGATGCAAGATATATTGGACCACCTGAGGCAGCTTGGCGAATATTTGAGCATCCTTTACATCAAGAGATTCCGTCAGTTCAAAGATTGATACTTCCTTTACTATGGTAACACCGTGTTATTTTTGATCCAGATGAAGATGTAGATGCAATAAGGTCTAGGGCTGAAAACAAGAAGACAACTTTGACTGAATTTTTTACATGTTGTGCTTTACATGAGTCTGCACATGATCTCACATATCAAGAATTTCCTTAAAAGTTTGTGTGGAATTCGTCAATAAAGGTCTGGACTCCAATACAATCTGAATATGCAATGGCAGAATGTATTTTGCATCCCCTAATTCTTGTGAGCGATTTTATCTACAGTTGCTACTAACAGTTGTTAAAGGGCCAACATCGTGGGAAAATTTACGCACTTAAATTAAATTTATTTCAAGCCTAATTCAATTTTACTTACTATTTTTATGCACTAATTCAAGCCTAATTCAATTTTATTTCAAGCCTAATTCAAATTTACTTACTAATTAGTGCATAAAAATAGTAAGTAGATGAAGACGCGCCCCGGCCTTGAGATGAAGACGCGCCGCGTCCTTGAGATGAAGACCCGCCGCGTCCTTGAGATGAATACCTACAAGATAAGCATAAATTAGAACATCATATATATTATCCACAAGAAATATATGAATTGAAGAATCAACATACGCGTGTGTTAGAGGAGGATTTCGGCAGCGTGATTTGTAGTGCCCAAGTTGATGACAATTGCCACATCTATTCTGTCGGCTTCCTTCGCGCGGAATATCCATTGCCCCCGAATACGTGTAGATGTAGGACGACCTGGAGGTCTTCTTTTGTCGGATGGAAGTAATTTGGGACCATCCCAAGCCTTCCAATACCGTGCATCGGGTATGGGGTGAAATAAAGGTTCATATGCAAGGCGATATCTGCTAACCTTATACCATCATGGCGAACAGAATGGCATATATGCTATATTGGCACCATATTCTTGTCTGGACGTTGCGGCGATAACATGGGAACATGGGATGTGTTGAAGCAAAGGAATATTGCAACTACATCTGCATTTCTCGTCATGCAACTTAACAGTATAACAGAGACCATCATTGTCAGTCACCTGCCACTCACAATCACTAAACCTTGTGAGCATAAATGTTCGGGCCTCTTCCCTCCGTTCCCCAATAATGTCCATTGTTGTGGGTACAAAATCTGTCGTCCACCCTTGCCCACTTAGTCTTCGACTGAATAAATATATATTTAACCTGTAAAATGTTCTTGCAATCAACGCTTGTATAGGTAAAGCCCTAGCACCTTTGAGCACCCCATTAAAGCTCTCAGAACAATTTGTTGTCATGATACAATAGCGTTTCCCACGATCGGCATGCATCGCCCACATGCTTTCTTCTCCATGTAAATCTGCAGATATCCATGCATCTGCTTCAATGGACTCGTCTTTAATTTTGGCACGATAGGCATTGTATGTCAGCAAGTCTGATGCAATGCCGGCCATCCAGAAGTTTCCCTCCAAGGTACGTGTTCGGTATCCTTTCGCCTTGTAATTTGCAATAATATGCCGCAGACAATACCTGTGGTGATAATGTGCTGGCCATCCCTCTTCTAGTGCTCGTGGAATTCCTTTCATTCTATCTGAAATGAAGGTAATCGTTCGTCCATGTGCACTTGGGATGTATTCATATAAACATGCGAAAAACCACTTCCAATTTTCTTGGTTCTCAGCTGACACAACCGCAAATGCCACCATTTCCATCCACTCCGGTGGCCACAAGTAAACACCCACCATATTTCCCATACAAATGGGTACCATCAATACTTAGGATCGGCCGACAATGCTTGAAACCCTTGATTGAAGGGCCAAATGCCCAGAAGACCCCTGAAAATTGTGCCACTCCTTCACTGATAGTGTCATAAGTGATCTTGTATACTGTGCCTGGATTAGTCTCTGAAATGGCCTCTAAATACCGAGGTAGCCGATTATATGACTCCTCCCAATCTCCAAAAATCCTTTCTAACGCCTTCGATCTTGACATCCATGCTTTGTAATATGAAATTCGGATCCGTAACATGGTGGCTATGGCCTCTTGGATTTCTGCCGGTGTCAAATCTAACTTTGTCTTCACCATTGGCATAATCATGTTACAAATGAAAGATGCTGTGGCTTTTGGATGATCTGTATTTAGGGTTGGATTATTGCAAGTATGTTCTTCAACAACCCTTGAGAGCTTGAACTTCCCAATGCTACTCTTCCGCACTGCTGCATGGATACGCCACGGACAATTCCTACTAGCCTCATCTTGCGTTGCCGGATTGACCGCAGTATTTAGGCCGCATATCACGTTATAACTTGTCTTGTTTGTCTTGATTGGCCTAAATGAAACATTACGCTTAATGCTCCACTCCGTTATTGCTTTAATCAAGGCGGCCTTTGTATCATAAATATCGCCGACATTGAACACCCCCCTAACGTTTTGAGGTCTAGGCTCTTCCATTCTCCTTTCAAGTGTATTTCTCATAACTGATGCATTTAGCCTCCTTCTTCATTCCTCCTCCCTAACGTTTAATCAAGGCGGCCTTTGTATCATAAATATCGCCGACATTGAACACCCCCCTAACCGTTTTGAGGTCTTCAACTTCATCTGGCAAAGCCTCCTCATCTTCCACAAGTGTGTTAACGGCGACCGATTGTTGTATCCATGATATATCTTCTTCGTTTGGATCTTCCGCATAAAGCATGCTATCCTCTCCGGCCCCGACATGCTCCTCGTCATCGCTCTCATCTATTTCTTCATCAACACCTTCAGGTATGTATGGATCTTCAGGCATTGACTCCAGTACAAAAGGGCCTTCCATGTAAGTTGAGTATTGATTTTCAATTCCCACCGCTTCATCATTCAACCTGTTACTGACATATGAACGGTTTCAAATTTTAGTTACTACGACGAATATATAAAAAATATTTCAAATACAATTCGCAAAACTTGAGTGAAATCTAGACTTACGTGTTCATGTTATCATTATCTTGCGGATATTGCGAACACCCTACTCTTGTCGTATTTTCGTGGGCGGTGTTTATTGCATCCATACCCACATATATTTCAACTCCACGGTGATCTTGTGATAAATCAAAAAGATTCTCTATATCATCATCATCTGATATTTTCACGGCGGTAGTCTTACCTCCCATTACTGGCCAGTTGCACACCAGATTCAACATATAATCTTCCCGACGGATCTTCGTCATATTGTATATCCGATCTACTAGGTCGTTGTACGTCGAACCACAAATTAGCTTCATCAATTTAACTTTCCCGCCGACATAACGTGGTTCGTGATTTTCATTAATATGTAATTCACCGGCAAAATAGCATATGACAAAAATTGAATCACTTGCCATTTTCAACAACCTGCACACACACCATTATAAATCCCTAACTCCCTAAATCATAACATAAAGATGAACAAAAAACTCTTAATAACTATTAGGCGAGTTGAATCGTCACGGATCAGTTCTCGTATGGCAAAGGGTTTCAGAGGGCAGTTGAGTTGGATCGGAACAAATCCCGCCGTCGCAAAAAAAATAACACATCAGTCGCACAAAAACAAACACAGCAAGAACACAAGCCGCGACCGACGATGGGTTTCTATCGTCTACTGGACGCTATCCACAGGTGCGGCCCAAGGCTGCACTTTGAAGATGCGGCCTTGGGCCTTGGGCACCTGACAACTGCGGCACGGGGGGCTATATATTTCCAGCAACATGTGAATCAGAATGTGATATGGAGTTTGATACGTATCACACTCCCGCCGACTTCAAAACGTGGCTGCCCAGAAGCAGTTGCTGTGATGGCGCTTGCTTGACGTGGATAATGTGGTCAAGCTAGATGGAGAAAGATTGTTGACGGAATGATGGAGGTATTATGTCAGTGGGTTGGGCTCCGCTCCAGTGGAGAATTTTCTCCTCATGATCTCATCTACATGTCTTTTTGCCGCTTCGTTGGCCGCTTGAGCCGCTGTCTTCCTCCTGTAAGCTGTGGAGAAATCCCGCCGCTCAAACTGCCACCGAAGCATCAAAATGGCGCGTAGGTGAGTTCGGGAGGAGAAAATTCTCCTCTGGAGCGCAGCCCAATCCGCTGACAGAATACCTCCATCAAGCCCGAACACAACCTTTCTCGTATGTATATGTGATGTATAAATATTGGGTGTATGAATGAATTCGTTGAATAAATACGGGGTGTATGAAAGATTTGTTTTTAAACCATACATAACACATATATTATATATCAAATTCATTTGAGAAACCGTACATAACAAATGTCTCAAATCCAGCAAATATACATAACACATTTCAAAGATACATATCATCGACGACTCCATTTGCGCCGACTAAATACACGAGAATACCAGGGCCTATCCGAATGCGTTCCCTTTTTACATGTTGGTTATAAAACAAATTAAGTAGTAAGCATATTGGTTATAAAATATACTATAAAAAATAAACTTGAACATCTTCTTACATGTTGGCGCTCGATGGGTCCTCGGGGCATTTGTGCGAACGGGGGTTGCTGCCTCAGAAAAATCCACCTCCTGGTAATCCCCCAATACCACTCCATATACGCAGCAACCGGTACCACATCCCCCTCATGCACAATGTGATTTGCTCTATTCATCCAATGCGCAAGAGGATCCCTGATTACAGTCACATCAACTGGCTGCACTGGTCTTGTCTTCCCCGCCAAGACTGGGAGTACAGATGGGATGTGTTGCCGTAAACCAAATTGCCGCATGCCGCGGTCGGGTGCATGCATCACCCGTGCTTCCCAGCAGAATATGGGTACCCTCGCTCGCCATAACTCTGGATGTTCGCGACATAACGCCGGCAGCTGCTCGAATCGCTCTCCATAAGGCTCCCAGGTAACCTATTAGGCATGAAGTACACAAATATATCAGTGTACTATATTATATATCAATTGATCACCGACGTTATAAAATTTACATATACACACCTGCGTACTCTCTAACGTGTCAAACTGGTCTCTGTATGTATCAAGGTTTCCATGAGCAGTTTCCATGAATGATTTTCCCGTATTCCACCTGAACCCATAGGGAACGGTGTCAGCAAATACATCCTGCAAGAGCCTTGGTCTGCCTACATACATTCTCTCCCAGCTCCAAACCTGTAATATGAATTTTTCCTCAGAATGTGAAATATATAGATATATATAGATATATCACTATTATAGCTAACGAAAAAAATTATACCTGCAATAATAACCTGCATGCATATAAAGCCTTTGTCTGCTTTAATGCCACCTTGCTGAGCTCAGTGTACAAGTGCACAAGCACTGCACTTCCCCATGAATATCCACCGGCCTCCTCAAAATCATCTAACTTTGTCAACCAGCGGAGATTTATAGATCCTTTGCTTGGATCCGGAACCAGTAAGGTTCCAATCATATGAAGCAGATATGCCCGTGCATACCGCTGAATATCCTCATCATCTGCATCCTCAGGCAAATCAGTAAATGTATCACGCAACCAACTAGGCTGCTTTTCTTAGTGGGGTATCCTGTCCAAGTAGTCTCTCCATCAACACACCCCAGCTGCCATCTCACATTTCACATTGATATATTGGTTCTCCATCAATCGGTAGGCCTGTGATGACTACGACGTCCTGTAACGTGATTGTCATCTCTCCCTGGCGCATGTGAAATGTATTTGTCTCTGGCCTCCATCTTTCAACCAAAGCAGTCAGTAATGCGTGGTCCAACCGTACCCAACGCAAGCAGGCACATAGGTGTAATCTGGACGCTTCAATATATGGTCGTGCGCGCTGATCTAATCTCCACTTTGTATGTTTCTGTCTATGATCGACAATTGCTATCGATGCCTGCAAACATATAATTCACACCTTAATTATTTTTCCTTTCAATAATAATTACTTTTTGCATATTATTTCTTTCTATTTACCCTGCCATTGCACTACATCGGCAGAACGATGACGTGCTTGGTCATACAAGACCGCATTAGTAATAGGTCCAGCCTTCTCCATTTTATAAAAACCTGTAAAATTTCACCAACTATATAGATTTATCTCAAAAACCCTAAATTTCAATCTATATTGTACAAAAATCACAAAAAACAGTCAATAACATAACATAGAGAGTAGAATTATCCTGAAACAAAGCAGAATAATCACCAAAAAAAATTTGAAACGTGGGACTTTGAAGGAGCGGCCGCGAGAGGAACGGAAAAATTTCAGCAGCAGCCCGCGATCTTGCGGGCTGCTGTGTGTTTTGTGTGGCCTTGGCCGCACTGTGCAAGTGCGGCCGAGAGCCGCACTCTCGGCCGCACTCTGAAAGTGCGGCTCTCAGCCGCACTGAAGGTGCGGCCGAGGCCACACACGTGCCCCAACGCCAGATCCCGACCTCTTTTGGCCCCAAAAGAGGTCGGTTTTGCTAAATAAAAAAAGAGGTCGGGTTTTCAAATTAATTTTTTAATTTGGCCTATTTGCAAAAATTGTCCTTGTTTTTATTTTTCAGAAGGACAATTTTTGCAAATAGGCCAAATTAAAAAATTAATTTGAAAACCCGACCTCTTTTTTTAATTTAGCAAAACCGACCTCTTTTGGTTTTGGGGCCAAAAGAGGTCGGGATCTGGCGTTGGGGCCGTGTGTGGCCTCGGCCGCACCTGCGGCCGAGAGCCACACTTTCAGAGTGCGGCTCTCGGCCGCACCTGCACAGTGCGGCCAAGGCCACACAAAACACACAACAGCCCGCAAGATCGCGGGCTGCTACAAGATCGCGGGCTGTTGCTGAAATTTTCCCGTTCCTCTCGCGGCCGCTCCTTCAAAATCCGGAGTTTCAAATTTTTTTTGGTGATTATTCTGCTTTGTTTCAGGTTAATTCTACTATCTATGTTATGTTATTGACTGTTTTTTGTGATTTTTGTACAATATAGATTGAAATTTAGGGTTTTTGAGATAAATCTATAGTTGGTGAAATTTTACAGGTTTTTATAAAATGGAGAAGGCTGGACCTATTACTAATGCGGTCTTGTATGACCAAGCACGTCATCGTTCTGCCGATGTAGTGCAAGGGTAGGTAAATAGAAAGAATTAATATGCAAAGTAAGTAATTATTATTGAAAGAAAAATAATTAAGGTGTGAATTATATGTTTGTAGGCATCGATAGCAATTGTCGATCATGGACAGAAACATACAAAGTGGAGATTAGATCAGCGCGCGCGACCATATATTGAAGCGTCCAGATTACACATATGTGCCCGCTTGCGTTGGGTATGGTTGGACCACGCATTGCTGACTGCTTTGGTTGCAAGGGCAGGTAAATAGAAAGAAATAATATGCAAAGTAAGTAATTATTATTGAAAGGAAAATAATTAAGGTGTGAATTATATGTTTGCGGCATCGATAGCAATTGTCGATCATGGACAGAAACATACAAAGTGGAGATTAGATCAGCGCGCGCGACCATATATTGAAGCGTCCAGATTACACCTATGTGCCCGCTTGCATTGGGTACGGTTGGACCATGCATTGCTGACTGCTTTGGTTGAAAGATGGAGGCCAGAGACAAATACATTTCACATGCGCCAGGGAGAGATGACAATCACGTTACAGGACGTCGTAGTCATCACAGGCCTACCGATTGATGGAGAACCAATATATCAATGTGAAATGTGAGATGGCAGCTGGGGTGCGTTGATGGAGAGACTACTTGGACAGGATACCCCACTAAGAAAAGCAGCCTAGTTGGTTGCGTGATACATTTACTGATTTGCCTGAGGATGCAGATGATGAGGATATTCAGCGGTATGCACGGGCATATCTGCTTCATATGATTGGAACCTTACTGATTCCGGATCCAAGCAAAGGATCTATAAATCTCCGCTGGTTGACAAAGTTAGATGATTTTGAGGAGGCCGGTGGATATTCATGGGGAAGTGCGGTGCTTGCGCACTTGTACACTGAGCTCAGCAAGGTGGCATTAAAGCAGACAAAGGCTTTATATGCATGCGGGTTATTATTGCAGGTATATTTTTTTCGTTAGCTATAATAGTGATATATATATATCTATCTATATATTTCACATTCTGAGGAAAAATTCATATTACAGGTTTGGAGCTGGGAGAGAATGTATGTAGGCAGACCAAGGCTCTTGCAGGATGTATTTGCTGACACCGTTCCCTATGGGTTCAGGTGGAATACGGGAAAATCATTCATGGAAACTACTCATGGAAACCTTGATTCATACAGAGACCAGTTTGACACGTTAGAGAGTACGCAGGTGTGTATATGTAAATTTTATAACGTCGGTGATCAATTGATATATAATATAGTACACTGATATATTTGTGTACTTCATGCCTAATAGGTTACCTGGGAGCCTTATGGAGAGCGATTCGAGCAGCTGCCGACGTTATGTCGCGAACATCCAGAGTTATGGCGAGCGAGGGTACCCATATTCTGCTGGGAAGCATGGGTGATGCATGCACCCGACCGCGTCATGCGGCAATTTGGTTTACGGCAACACATCCCATCTGCACTCCCAGTCTTGGCGGGGAAGACAAGACCAGTGCAGCCAGTTGATGTGACTGTAATCAGGGATCCTCTTGCGCATTGGATGAATAGAGCAAATCACATTGTGCATTAGGGGGATGTGGTACCGGTTGCTGCGTATATGGAGTGGTATTGGGGGATTACCAGGAGGTGGATTTTTCTGAGGCAGCAACCACCATTCGCACAAATGCCCCGAGGACCCATCGAGCGCCAACATATAAGAAGATGTTCAAGTTTATTTTTTATAGTATATTTTATAACCAATATACTTACTACTTAATTTGTTTTACAGGTTGCAGGATATGTTTCATTGTACGATATGGCAGGCCAAGTATTGCAAACACAGGATCAGGGGTTGTTGCATACGATGAGGACCCATATCGATGATGTGCTACATCGTACACGCCATCTTCCAGAAGGTGTAGATACGAGCGAGCTGAGTCGTTTATATAGGATGGGTGAGGCCGACACTTCTCAGCATGAGCATACCAGAGAAGATGACGCCGACACTTCTCAGCAGGAGCAGATCAGAGCAGATGACGCCGGCACCTCTCAGCAAGAGCATACAGGAGTACATGAGGCCTGCACTTGGCAACTGGACATCCCAGAGCTTATGACAACATATGGCAGTAGCCTCCTCACGGAGGTTATGACACCGACACTTGGACTGCACTTGGCAGCTGGACCATCCCAGAGCTTATGACAGCATATGGCAGCAGCCCCCTCACGGAGGTTATGACACCGACACTTGGACGCAGCACCCTCATGGAGGTTATGACCCCGGCACTTGGCAGCAGCCCCCTCCCATATCATTTGACGCCGGAGCTTGGCACCCGAGCATATGGGATGTTCCAGCCGATTGGCAGCAGCAGCCTACCCAGGGTACATGGTATGACGGCAGCACTTGGCCGCAGCACTTGACGCAGGCCGGTTGGCAACCTACCCAGGGTGACACGTCACAGCCGCAGCAGACAGAATGGGATGACCCATGCATTTCACAGCAGCATGTGGAAGTGGATGTTGGCCCGTCTCAGCCACCTCAGACACAAGGTGATGGTGACGGCGTGTCACATGTTGACGTGTCACAGGTTGGCGAGGTGTCACAGGTTGGCGAGGTGTCTCAGCGTGTCACAGGTTGGCGAGGTGTCTCAGCAGACAAAAAGGGAACGCATCGGATAGGCCCTGGTATTCTCGTGTATTTAGTCGGCGCAAAGGGAGTCGTCGATGATATGTATCTTTGAAATGTGTTATGTATATTTGCTGGATTTGAGACATTTGTTATGTACGGTTTCTCAAATGAATTTGATATATAATATATGTGTTATGTATGGTTTAAAAACAAATCTTTCATACACCCCGTATTTATTCAACGAATTCATTCATACACCCAATATTTATACATCATATATACATACGAGAAAGGTTGTGTTCGGGCTTGATGGATGTATTCTGTCAGCGGATTGGACTGCGCTCTAGAGGAGAATTTTCTCCTCCCGAACTTACCTACGCGCCATTTTGCTGCTTCGGTGGCAGTTTGAGCGGCGGGATTTCTCCACAGCTTATAGGAGGAAGACAACGGCTCAAGCGGCCAACGAAGCGGCAAAAAGACACGGAGATGAGATCATGAGGAGAAAATTCTCCACTGGAGCGGAGCCCAACCCAGTGACATAATACCTCCATCATTCCGTCAATAATCTTTCTCCATCTAGCTTGACCACATTATCCACGTCAAGCAAGCGCCATCACAGCAACTGCTTCTGGGCAGCCACGGTTTGAAGTCGGCGGGAGTGTGATACGTATCACACTCCATATCACATTCTGATTCATAGGTTGCTGGAAATATATAGCCCCCCGTGCCGCAGTTGGCCGCACTTGTGGATAGCGTCCAGTAGACGATAGAAACCCATCGTCGGCCGCGGCTTGTGTTCTTGCTGTGTTTGTTTTTGTGCGACTGCTGTGTTTGTTGGGGGATTAAAAGGCAGGGGGCCTTGTGTTTTTGGGCAACCGACAGCCAAAGAAAAGGCCGGGAGCATTTCATTTACAGAGGGCTGGCTGCTGCTTATTTCCAGAGAGTTCAAGGGGCTCTCATTTTTTCTCTAGAGAGAACAAAAAGAAGAGCAAGCTGCCTTTTGTTTTCAGAGGGGGGGAAAGGAAATCCAGGGAGAGCCAAATGGAGCTTGGATCTGAGATTGAAGGAGAGCAAAGCTAGGGGTTTTGGAGAGCCAAGAAGCTTGCTTTTGAGATCCATGGTGAGTGTCTTCGTGTCATCTTCCTTATTTGAGATCTAGAGTCCCATGAGGAGTGTCCTAGATTTTGGGAACTCAATTACCAAGGAGTGATCTCCATTGGTGTGAGATTGGTCCCTTGAGGAGCTCTACGTGTTGTAGAGGCTTTGTTATCAAGGATTCCCACTTGGTTGAGAGTGTGTGAGCTTGATGAGAGATCTAGGGTTAGGTCTTGTTGCTTGGAGCTATATTCTCTCATTATGGAGGAAGAAGACAATGGGGTCGGTGTTGCAAATGCATAAGATTGCAAATGCATGGAAATAAGATTGCAAATGCTTGAAAATTCCAACATAAGATTGCAATGATGATTGCAAATGCATAAGATTGCAAATCAAGGAAGAGAATCCTTTTTTTCTACCAAATTGTGCTGCAAGCAGACAATTGGTGGATTCAACAGTAAAGGATTCTGTTAGCATGCCTTCAGGAAGGAATAAAATATCGATGATGATGTATTTCAGAACTTGGAATGTGCGAGTGTGGAATATCGATGCTAGGCATTATTTGGGTAATAAGTTACATTATAATGACTTTTATGTGGTGAGTGCAAAAAAAAGCAGGTAAAGGTCAGGCAACTTACAAAGTAGAAGAGGAAAAGACACAGCCATTAGCCCGGTTCTAAACACCATCTAAAGAAGATCTAACAACTTTCAGTTGCATAACCTGCACTTTATCATTCGTAATACTTAATAAGACCTGGTCCACCTAATCACATAACCATCGACCAATTTCCCTCCCCCTCCAAAAACACCAACTCAACAAAAAAAAATAGAAGGAAAAAAAGCAGAAGAATGAAATAAAGGTTTCACTTCATTGAACTGATGACCATCCTTTATCTAATTATAAGACAGCAACAAATCATAAGAAGAACTTCTTTAACTATGTTTCGGACATCATCAAAACTAAAAAAATCATACTCACAACTTTTGGCTGCACTTAAATTACTAGATAATAACTACTCAAGCTTTCAACAAAAAACAAACAGACTCAGAAAAGGGGGGAAACGAGAGAAACACAGGTTAATGGCATATGTGAAATGCACGTGACAAGCCCCAAAAAATTCAACTAACTATTGAACGGATGCAAAACATGTCAGAACATGATCCACCAATTAAGTCAGTTGAGTATTTTTTTGATAAAAAAGCTGAGAGTCTGCATGCAATTTTCTTAAAGAAGACAACGGGGAAGACAGCCTATTGCAAAGAAGATAAACATTTCTTAATGCAAATATTAATAATTGAGTATTCCCTTTTGGAAAAATGAACGGTTTTGCAAATTTCTTCTGCATAGGGACACACTGGAGACAATGTATGCACGTATTTGTTTGAAAGCTAACACATTAGTATGTGAATGGTTAAATAATTTGACATATAGAGTTACCTACTTCAGTGCTTGTATATGCATTTGAAGGAAAAAAATACCATATAAGCAAAGACAGAAATTAATTTGTTTGTCTTTTAACAAACTAAGTCATACGCTATATACCAAGATTCATTTATTCCAGGTAATTTTAATTCCAGTTACAAGGACTTGCACATGTGAGAGTTATTGAAGGGTGTATGTATCAGAATGCATTTGACATATAAAGGTATTAAGTAGTGTAAAATTCTAATATTTTGGAAAAGAAATGAGTGCATGTAAGTAAACAATTGGGCAACCACAGAAGGCTGTTGCCGATATACTTCCAAAAAATATCGGTTTAGAGCTACTCATAATCAAGTTATTTCCGTATATTAAATGTTGGTTATCACAAATATAGCTCATGATATACAAACTCAACTATGTGTAATTGTCTAACATGCATACTTAGATATAAATCCTTGTCTAATGATGATACAAATTAGTCATCATGAAGAAGGAGTGTCATTCTTTACTCAAGGGTCTTCGATGAAGCGGTTATGCAAACAAAGCTTTACAGTTCATCAACCATGGTAGCTAAATAGGCCTAGTGCCTGCCTACCTGCCAACCCCAATAAGAAGGTGGCAGTTCTATCAGACAACCACTCAAAATGGACATGACCAAGCTATAGAGGTTAATCAAAATGGTTAAAGCAAGAGTCTTGTGGTCATTGGTGATCCGGCAAGAACATCAGTAGGCAATAGCCATAACGGAGATGGATTATTACAAAGTTAAGGTGGCCTCAAGGTTGAGCGGATCATTGGTTGTCCACACTCGACACGTTCATGCCCAATAAACATACCATATCAGATTGGTTGCAGACCGTGAGTGACAAAGAAACAAAGCCAATGATCATTATATAAATTAGTCATCATGCCCAATAAACACACCATATCAGATTGGTTGCAGACCGTGAGTGACAAAGAAACAAAGCCAACGATCATTATACAAACTCAACTATGTGTAATTGTCTAACATGCATACTTAGATATAAATCATTGTCTAATGTTGATACAAATTAGTCATCATGAAGAAGAAGTGTCATTCTTTACTCAAGGGTCTTCGATGAAGCGGTTATGCAAACAAAGCTTTACAATTCATCAACCAGGGTAGCTAAATAGGCCTAGTGCCTGCATGCCTGCCAACCCCAATAAGAAGGTGGCAGTTCTATCAGACAACCAATCAAAATGGACAAGACCAAGCTATAGAGGTTAATCAAAATGGTTAAAGCAAGAGTCTTGTGGTCACTGGTGATTCGGCAAGAACATCAGTAGGCAATAGCCATAATGGAGATGGATTATTACAAAGTTAAGGTGGCCTCAAGATTGAGCGGATAAGTGGTTGTCCACACTCGACCCGTTCATGCCCAACAAACATACCCTTGAGTAAAGAAGTGTCATTCTTTACTCAAGGGTCTTCGATGAAGCGGTTATGCAAACAAAGCTTTACAATTCATCAACCAGGGTAGCTAAATAGGCCTAGTGCCTGCATGCCTGCCAACCCCAATAAGAAGGTGGCAGTTCTATCAGACAACCAATCAAAATGGACAAGACCAAGCTATAGAGGTTAATCAAAATGGTTAAAGCAAGAGTCTTGTGGTCACTGGTGATTCGGCAAGAACATCAATAGGCAATAGCCATAATGGAGATGGATTATTACAAAGTTAAGGTGGCCTCAAGATTGAGCGGATAAGTGGTTGTCCACACTCGACCCGTTCATGCCCAATAAACATACCATAACAGATTGGTTGCAGACCGTGAGTGACAAAGAAACAAAGCCAATGATCATTATATATCCTAGCTAAGTTTGCATAACGAGTATGTCAGGTTGCATATAGGAGTATGAAAAACCATTGTTCAGAAAACCCTCCTCGGGGATAATAGGGGAAAAAGTTGCATAAATATTTTTCAGGTTCTGGAAAACTTTGCATTTTTTATATGGACCAATGAGAACTTTCCGCCACAGCAAGTTTGGAAAGTTTGTTTCCTCCGGAAAGAAGAGGAAAAGTTTCAAAGACTACATTGCTCTTCACTTAGGGTTTCTTTTTCAAAATTTATCAAAATTTATTTCCAATGTTTTCCATCAACCAAACATGCCCAAAGTGAAGACGATTGCGGTTCTCAAAATGCAGGTAGAAAGTAGATGAATGGAAATGATTTATTATCAGATGCTTTGCGTGACAGGGGCTCATGTAATTCAACTATCTGGTTGGATGTTAGGTGTTTTCACAGCATAGTGAGTGCAGTACTTGGTGGAAAATGTTCACCTTCTACTGGAGGACGGTGCATTTGTGGGTGTCATATTGGAGGGCAGTCTTGGTTGGATGTTAGGTGTTTTCAAATCCACATTGTTCCAAGTTGGGAAGCAATTGACAAAACTTAATAATGGAAGCTTTACGCTCATTGCAATAGCAGACTTCTAAATGCATCCGTCAGGTTATTACTGAAATTAAAGTGAATTCTGGAAAAAAAATCGCATGAATTTTCTAACCATGGAGGTGTCTTGTATTTTTGATAATTCATCACTATAAATAGCTCTCCATGGCCTTTGCCTCAGAGTATAAAAATACACATGGTGCAAACTGCAATGTGTGTAGGATGCATATGTGACAAAACTATGGAATGCTAGATAAGCTAGGCTTAAATGAGCATAGCTTCCAACTGTATGGTTCATTCAATCACTTAACTAGGCTTAAAACTTTTCCAATTCAAATCATCTAATATTAAGCAACAAGCCCAAGCATCTCTGTGGAGTCAAGGTGAGAATTGACGCAAGTCAAGCCTCCATACAATCCTATCCATGGGTAGCAACCACATTTCGAACTATAAACCTTTGATGAAACGACCAGTGAAGATCTTTTGCATTATGTGTAATAACAAAAATACTAAATCTTAGGGAAAGTTTACTGTTTGTCAAAATAATTATTATGGCACTACAACTATCAATGTTTTGCAAAAGCTACAGCCATAACTTAAATGTAACTATAGAAAACAAACTCTTCAAGCCTAAACATCACGAAGGCAACATAGGTTATAGAAATACAAAATTCGTCCTCTTTTACATTACATATGACTTTGGTTTAGTTTGAAATTTATCCAACACTGCAATCATTGCACTCAGACAAGTATAATGGGCAAAATAACAGTGAAAGATATATCATACTTAAAATACAAAGCTAAAATACCAGAGTCCCCGCAACAACTCTGTGCGCACTTATCCAACCCCCTCCCACCCGGATAGAGAAATGGAGTTTAGAGAATTAGAGTTTAGAGAATTGGTGTGTAGAGATTTTGTGAGTGTAGGAATAAGGGGGGAGGGGGTTTTTTATAGAGGGTGGGATGTTAAAAAAATTTTAAAAAATTAAATTGTTGCCAAACGGGCAAATTTCTGCCGGCCCGGGCCTGGCCGGGGGGTCGCTCCAGCCCGGCCCCAGGGCTGGGCCCGGGCCGCAGCCCGGCCCGGGAATGGGGTCCCGAACCCGGGGCCGGGCCGGCGGGCCCCCGGGCCATTTTGCCATGCTAACTTAAAATACAAAGCTAAAATACCAGAGTCCCCGCAACAACTCTGTGCGCACTAATCCCAACAAATCATGCAAGATATCAAAACTACCAACAGATCAAATAAAAAATTAATATTATATAATTTTAAAAAGAAGATCATAACTAGTACAATTAAAAAAATAAGAGCTTGAAACATCTGTACCTCAAGCAGGGCCAACCAATGCTGAAGGCACGCAAATAATTATAGGCAGATGGACCGAATTGGAGCTCTTCACCCTCTTCCAATTTACCAACTCCAGGCTGCCAACCCTAATTTTATTAGCATAATTTATTAAAAACGATTGAACAAATTTACAACTGAAACCACGCCACCATCTTGTCAATCGAAATAACAATATTAATAAGTTAAAATTACCTGAGAAGGATCGGATGGGACAGAAGAGGACTATCCCTTCTTCTTCGATCCCTGCGAAAGAGAAAGCCGAAGGCATCAAATTCGTGCGAGGAGATGGCAATCAAAGAGATGAGAGGGAATACCATGTTCTTTCTGTTGATTCTCTCTGGATGTTCTTCAAACTGCGAACCATTTTATTCTTTTTCTTCATGCTCTTTCGATTTGATTATTGGTGAGATGAAGCGGGGTTGAAAAAAGGAGACAGCTTTTTGTTTTTGTTTTCGGTTTCGGTTTTTGCGTGTTGCTAAAACAATAAAAAAGGAGACAGCTCGTCAGGTTCTCGATACGCGATTTTGTCGGATGTGGCTATTGTGCCGTTGGAAGCGACCGTTGGGACTGAAGCTGCCGCCGTTTCACGTGACTCCTGCGTCGTTCTTATCCCTCCGCAGATCCAACCCTCAGTCGAATGGGCTTCTGTCGGCCCATCCGCTGTAAAATCTAAAGCGCTGAATAATTCCTCCGGAAAAGCCCGTGGGCTCCTGCCTTCGTCTGAACGTTTGGGTACAACTGGGCCGCCTCAGGCTTTAAATTCTGCTCCCTCGGTTGGCCCCATCGGACATTTCTCTGCAAGGAAGGCCTAGGGTTGTCCCATCGGACAATGCTCTGCAAATGGCATATGAATAATTGAAATGTTTAGCATATGGAATTTACTTCATACAAATATAACATAAACGTATTTAGTACATCAAAACTTTCTATACTTACGTATCCTCTTGTTGGTTATACGAACATCCTTCTCCCGCCATATTCTCTATAGGCATAATAAAGTCAGCCGAATCATTACCAATATCCAGCATACGAGTAAATGTGCCATGTGGTTCGCTCACTCTGTTGTTGATTATTGCTTCTTTTTCCACATATATTTCAACTGATCGTTGAACTTCACCCAAGCTAAATAGAATCTCCATGTCCCCGTCATATGATATCTTAACCGCTGTAAACCTTTGATCAGTTATTGGCCATTTGCACACCAGATTCAATGCAAACTCCTGCCGGTTTATCCGTGTGCCTATGTATATCCGATCTACTAGCTCAGAATATGTTGATGGTCTTCTCGCAATAATTGGTCTCACAGCACCCCCGACATACTTCGGTTCGTGATTTTCATCAATCATTAAATCTCCATCAAAATAGCATGTAACAAACATCCTATCACTTGCCATTATTTTAACCCTACACATAATTGACATTCATTAATTTCTCTAAAACCATCAAAATTTGAATTATTTCAAGAACATATATCTTGTTATGAAGTAGATTTCTCACCTCAAAATCACCTAGGAGACGCACCAAATCGCCAAAACCTCCGTGAGATGGTTAGAATTTTACTATACCCAAGGAGTAAAAATCGCTTCTGTCCGAGGAAGAAACAAAGGAAAGTAAGATGCTCCAGGGCAGCAGCTGGCGGCTGTCGTTATCTTGGGCACTGGACGCGGTTTGAAACCGTGTCCAAACCGCGTCCAAAGCTCAAAATGCTCCCTACACGCGCGCGACCAAAACTTGGTCGGTTTTGGTAAAATGTTTTGAAGTTGGTTGCTTTTGTTAAAATGTTTTAAAAATTGGACTAAATGCAAAAATTGTCCCATTTAGAATTGATGTAAGTCAAGCCTCCATACAATCCTAGCCATGGGTAGCAACCACATTTCGAATTATAAACCTTTGATGAAACGACCAGAGAAGATCTTTTGCATTATGTGTAATAACAAAAATACTAAATCTAAGGGAAACTTTGCTGTTTGTCAAAAAATTATTAGGGCACTACAACTATCAATGTTTCGCAAAAGCTATAGCCATAACTTAAATGTAACTCTTCAAGCCTAAACATCGTGAAGGTAACAAAGGTTATAGAAATACTAAATTCATCATCTTTTCATTACATATGACTTTGGTTTAGTTTGAAATTTATCCAACACTGCAATCATTGCACTCAGACAAGTATATCATACTTAAAAGGACGATTTTTGCATTTAGGCTATTTTAAAAAAATATGAAAAAAACGACTAACTTAAAAACTAATTACCAGAACAGACCAAGTTTGGTCCAGCTCAGCGCGCATGCGTGCTGGAGCGATTTTTAAGCCTGGCCGCGGTTGGAATGCAATTTGGCCGCGGTTTGCATGCGTGCGGAAGCGATTTTTACGCATGGTCGCGGTTGGAATGCAATTTGGCCGCGGTTGGAATGCAATTTGGCCGCGGTTTCAAACCGCGGCTAATGTGATATGAATGGGCAGCCACTTGCGTCTGCCCTTTCTTTCTTACCTTTCTTTCTTTCTTCCGCATGCATCCTATTTTCCTCCTTCAATGAAGTCTCCCTCTCTATCTCAAGTAAAAATATCCACCTCTCAAGTAGATTTTGGCGATTTGGTGCTTCGCTACCCTTTATTAATTCTCAAAACGTGGAGGAATCGCCATTTTCAGGTATCTAACCTTGCTTTTATATAAAACTTATATGATTCTATGCTATGTGTTTACATGATTGTTAGGATTAGTATAATTGTAAGGATTATATGATTCTATGCTAAAACTTATATCATATTTAATGAGAACATTAGTATGATTAGTAGGATGTTTTGATTTAGTTGGTTTTCAATTTCGATTAGGATTTAGATCAATTTAGTAGTGGATCAATTTAGATCAATTAAATTTACATCAATTTAATGAGATTATTTAGATCAATTTAGATTTAACTTTTCAACTAATTTTTTGAATTTTTGATTTTGGTTGCTTAATGAGATTATTTTTTAGTTAATATCAATGGTATTCTTTCGTATATTAGAGGGAATAAATTACAATTTCTATTTTCAGTACTTCATGCCCATAATATCCTCTTTATTAGTTAATATCAATGGTATTAACTTGGTAGAAATCCAACAAGGCACGAGCGATATAAATAGGTGGATGCCGATTTTCCAAACCATCGTGTAAATTATGGTCATGTTAGATGATAGAAAAGATATTAGAATTGTTGTTGCTTGGTATGTCGATGTATGTATGCATTTTAATTGTAAATACATGGAAATTGGATTGATTATGATACAACTTCAAATTTAATACCAACATATATATTATCAAATTTCAATGAGTCATGTGCTTCATCTTATAATTTTTTTTAAGCAGATATGGATCCAGGACCCGTATCAAATTCGGTCCTGTATAACCAGGACCGACATCGTTCAGCACATATACGGCCTGGGCAGGTATGAACAAAACTAGATATTTTAATTTTGTATGCAAGGCATCTATCTTCGTAATCTTGCATGAGGTATATTAACATTTCGTATTTATTGGTTGCAGGCAGAGATTATATTAGTAGTGGACCACACGCGGAAACATACTGCATGTGATTTAGATGATCGTGCGGCACACTACATGGAAATTACCAAGCTTGACGTATATGCGAGGTTGAAGTGGATACGGTTGGACTGGGCACTACTTACTGCATTCGTGGATAGATGAAGGCTCGAGACCAATACCTTACATCTTCACCAAGGTGAGAGGACGATCACACTGCAGGATGTGGCAGTCATCACAGGCCTTTATGTTGAGAGCATTCCCATATGGAGAATGCCAAGCCGTCCCAATTGGGCGGAGTTGATGGAGCGGCTCCTTGGACAGACATCCACAGAAAACCAATGAGCTAAGGTAAAACTGAGCTGGTTGCGAGATACGTTTATGGAGGTGCATGCAGAAGCAACCCCTGAGGAGATTCAGCAATATACTCAGGCCTATATTCTATATATGATAGACACATTATTGGTGTCAGATCCAAGTAAAGGTTCGATGCACCTCCGATGGTTGACAAAGATGGAGCATATAGAAACCATTAGAGATTATTCCTGGGGTAGTGATGTGCTTGCTCACCTGTACTCAGAGCTAAGTAAGGTGGCAAGAAGTGAAACAACTGGGTTATACGCATGCTCTACCTTGTTGCAGATATACAATTTGATACTTAAGTTTTATTGTAATATTTTTTTATATATTAACAGTCACTGACAAATACATATTCATATGTATCGTCATGGGAGAGATTGTATATAGGCAGCCCGACTTTCTCTCAAGACATATTGGATGGCACTCTGTGCCGAGATCATTCCGAGAAACCCCTCAGCGGAAACTAGATTTTATAGAAACGAGCTTCACATATTAGAGCCTACGCGGGTAAGAAGTTGTAAATTTTATACATTGATGTGATGAATGATGGATTAATATTACGAATTCTGATGAGTTATTTATAATTTTCATTCCTATTAGGTGATCTGTGAGCCATATCTTCAGCGATATCAGACTCTTCCTTATTTATGCGTTGCAGAAAATCAGAGCTGGCATGCACGTGTACCTCTAGTTTGCTTTGATATCTTGGTAATGCATGTCTCAGATCGAGTTATGTGCCAATTTGGTGTACCAAACAGCATATTCCAGTAGCGGTTCCAGTCATGCCGGTGAGGCCCGGCATGACCCCTCGAGCGTGGAATGAAGCCACTGTGGAGCCTCTCATGAAGTGGTACAAGAGGGATGCACATATTGTTGAGCAGGGGGGATGCCGTCAGTTTAGACGTGTGTATGGAGTGGTATTGGAGGATCACACGGAGGTGGATATATAGTAGGCAAGAACCCCCTTATGGTTACATGCCTCGTGGTCCCATCGAGTGGCAAATGGTAAATAGTAGTGTAGCAGTAAAATATTTTTGTGTTTATTTCATACAGTGGTTTCTAATATAAATCTTATCCATTGGTTTTGCATATTGACGCATTCAGAATATTAGAGGATACACGTACACGTGCTTACAAAGCATGGGACCCAGAGCGGACCCTTCAAATTAGGAATATCGGACAGGTGCTCTGCGGTACACGACATAGAAGTGAGTGTTGGATATGGAAGACGTTAGTACACCCTTGTAGGGGATGTACGAGGGAATACGGACCTCGAACGTCGCGTACACGAAGTCGTGCGCAAAGGGAATATGTTCCCTTGCGGAGAGGATCTCTAGATTGATGGGAAAGTCGCATTATATGTGCATAAGTGCATGCGACATATGGCTAATAAAGGGGTAATATCTTAAGCTTATATTGTACCATGCATATGGTACAACTTAAGCTTATAATATGCCATGTACAATGGTACACCTTAGTTAAATTGTTCCAAAGGAACAATTGCTCCTAAAATAACTACCTTGGGGGCTATAAATAAGACCCACGGGTTAGCCTTTTTCCTTACACTTTTGCATGGCATTCATGCATGCTTTTTCATTCTAGCGAAGCTCTGCCGAAATACTTCCTCTCCCTCTATCCAAGTTCTTAATCTTAAATAGAGATTTAGATTGTGGATTTAGTAGCCTTACTCCGTTCGTGAGAAGACTCGATCCGTCGTGGCGAATCCGAAGGCAAAGTTCTGAGACTACCGTGCCGCATACGCAAGCGTAAGTCTCAACTTTAATTATCGATCCTAACTCTGTTTTGGCAGGATCATACATTGGTATCAGAGCCATACGGGTTCGCCCCGGTCAAACCGCCGCCCCGTCGAAACTATGAACGAGTCGTTGTCTTTTTCACGAATGGGTCTCCTACCATTACGGATATGGTAGGAACGCTTCGTGACGGAGAGAACGCGGCGGTTGTTCTTTTCACGTTAGGGTCTCCTATCATTACGGATACGGTAGGAACTCTCCGTGACGGGAAGAACCGACCGTTCATGTAGTATGTTATTTTTCATTTTGGCACACGACCATTAGGAAATAACTAATTTCTCGACGAACGGGTGCTTCATCGACGAACGGGTGCTTCATCGAGGAAGATGATGGTAGTTATCTCCATCGGAGAAGATGAATTTTAGTGCATGTGCGCCATGGCCAAATGGGCTATGAAGGCCATGCACCCCCCTCCCCATGCGGAGGGGGTTGGCTACGGCCAATAACCACCGGCGACCACCCCATCAAGGGGGAGGAGTGCATGCGGCCACCCCATGAAAGAGGGGAGACCGGCCATGGCTAAAGGGCCATGGCCGGTCAAGGCAAATAGGCCATGGCCGGCCACGGCCAGGGCCAGGGAGCCCTGGCCGCGGCCTGGCCAGGCCAGGCCAGGGCCAGGCCGCCCTGGCAGAGGCCAGGGCAGCGCCCTGGCCTCAGGCCGGGGCCCTGGCCCCGGCCAGGGGCCAGGCCGCCCTGGCAGGGGCCAGGGCAGCGCCCTGGCCTCAGGCCAGGGCCTGGCCGAGGCCAGGGCAGGGGCCCTGGCCCCGGCCAGGGGCCAGGGCAGCGCCCTGGCCTCAGGCCAGGGCCTGGCCTCAGGCCAGGGCCTGGCCGTCCTGGTCGAGGCCAGGGCAGGGGCCCTGGCCGCCGGCCAGGGCCTTGCCGGCCCCGGCCCTGGCAGAGGCCAGGGCCTGGCCGCTGCCAGTGCCACGGTCGGCCCTGGCAGCGGTTGTTCTTTGGCCAAGGGCCGGTCTGATCGGCACTGCCGAGAGTGATGAAGACCAATTTTTGGTCGACCAATTTGGGTGTTTTGGTCGACCAATCCGGCGAAAGGTCTAGGTCGATCACGAATTTGCCGACTAGCCCATACGGGGTGTCAAAAGGCCTTGGTCAAACACGAATGTGCCGATTAGCCCATACGGGGCTAACATTTTATGAAGTTTTTTTAACTTGGGCTCTACTCCTTGAAGACTAGCCATAGTGCTCTACTTCATGCGAGATTAGCCAAGTCATTGTGCTCTACTCTACGGAGATTAGCCAATGTACTTATGAAATTGTGCTCTACTCCTTGAAGATTAGCCGTAATGCTCTACTTCATGCGAGATTAGCCATGTCATTGTGCTCTACTCTATGGAGATTAGCCAATGAACTTATAAACGTTGTGCTCTACTCTACGGAGATTAGCCAATGTATTTTCAAATTTTTGAAAAAGGCGTTTTCAAATAGGTTATGTCCCGTCCTTAATCGGGATAGCGCAATTTAGAATTCCAAGTCCTACCACGAACCGGCCATGGTTATCTAAACCATGGGTGTGTAGAACAGGTCTCGTGGCTTGGCAATTGTTGCGCTAAAATTCTTTGCGCAAACTCTCACCTATTCTATTTTGAAAGATATGTTTTTCAAAAGTATTTTTTCCGCTGCTGGTACCATACGGGTATCATTTCTGATTTCTTTTTACTTGAGATAAGTAAGAGGGATACTTTGAAAGTTACTTCTAGATGGTAGTTGGGAACGTAGTGAACTTCTCGATTCTAGAGTAACATTTCAACGCATCCAAGGAACTTATCAAGTGTTTAAAGAATCGAAACTTTATGCATAGAATTTTGATCGTGTTTATCATCTTCTTTGCAGTTTTTTGAATCGAATATGTCTACCGCTTCTAAGAACATTGTTGCAGAGCTTAACAAAGGTGAAAAGCTCAACGGCGACAATTATAAACTTTGGTCAATAAAAATCCAATATGTTTTGGAGGAGCAAGATGTGCTTGAAACACTCCAAAACATAATGGAAGAACTTGAGTTGGGCAATACGGCCCAACACAAGAGGGACCGAGAAGCTTATGATACTTGGACTCGAAAGAACAAAATAGCACGTATTACGTTACTGTCCGCAATGGACAATGACATAATGCGTCTATTTCGGGAATTCGACCTAGCCAAAGACATATGGTCTGAGCTAGAAATAAAGTTTGGTGGAACTTCGGTTACCAAACTCCGCTCCTTAAATATTCAATTTGATTCATACAAGATGCGGCGAGATCATTCTATGAAAAAGCATCTCCGCCACATGGCGAATCTCATAACTGAATTGAAAGATGCGGGTCTTACGCTGTCTGACGAACAGCAGATCCAAGCAGTCATTCGTTCACTCCCAGATAGTTGGGATAACATGAAAATGCACCTCACTCATAATGAGTGCATTAAAACTTTAAGCGATGTATCTAAACACCTCGAACTCGAGGAAGAGCGGATTCAAGCCGCAAAACCTAGTGCAGAAGTGCACATGGCCGCTAGTTCCTCACATGGAGGAAATAAGCTGAATAATAAACGCTTAAGGTTTGTGAACGAACGAAAGCAAGAACCGGAAACCTCAAAGAAGACTAAGTGGCAAAAGAATGTGCACTCAAAGAAGAAACACTTGAAGAAGATCAAGTGCTTTAAGTGCAACAAGTACGGTCACTTCGCCCGTACGTGTACGGATGGAAGTGACAAGGTAACTTGTAGGGCTAGTTACATATGTGTTTCTAGTTCCATGTTTCTTGCTGAATCTAACTATTTTTGGTTGATTGATTCAGGGGCCACAGACCACGTAGCGAAGGACAGAAGGTTCTTCGTAGAGTATCAAAGGATAACTCAAGGAACAAAGTGGATATACGTCGGCAACAACACTCGTGTTGAAGTCAAGGGCGTCGGAACATGCAAGCTTGTTCTCGACAACGGCCGGACTCTATTATTGCACGACTTCCTCTTTGTTCCAGATATTCGAAGGAATATCGTATCCGTGGTCATGTTAATGTCTTTAAGTTATGAATGGAGGTTCTATAAACAAAATGTTGACCTTGTTTGTAATAGTTCTTTAGTTGGGTCGGGTAATGTTTGTAATGGATTGATTGTTTTAAACACTATGTGTGATTCTTCTTCTATTAATGAAAGTTTCCATTTGACAAATGCTTCTAACTCTGAATCTGAGATCAGTTGTTGGCATGCAAGACTTGGTCACATTGGACCAACTAGAATGGATAGACTTGCCAAAAGTGGCTTGCTATCTAATGTTTCAAAAGTTGAAATGTCAACTTGCGAACATTGTCTTGTAGGGAAAACTTGTCGCAAGCCATTTGGAACTGGCACACGGGCCGAAGTTCCATTACAGCTTATCCATTCGGACATTTGCGGTCCAATGAATGTTAAGACAAGACACGGGAAGTCCTATTTCATTGATGACTTCACCCGTTTCGGTCACATTTATTTGATTTCCCACAAACATGAAGCTTTAACTTGCTTCAAAAACTATATGAGTTTAGTGAAAAATCAACTAAATCGCAAGATAAAGGTCTTGCGAACCGATCGGGGTGGAGAATATCAGTCAAACGAGTTTTAAGGAACTCTGTGATGAAAAAGGCATAGTTCATCAAATAACTATGCCTTATACTCCGCAACAAAACGGTGTTGCGGAAAGAAGAAATATGACATTGATGGAAATGATCCGATCAATGATGTCTCAGGCAAATTTGCCTATCACCTTTGGGGGTGATGCATTATTGACGGCATCATTCATCTTAAACCGTGTACCCTCGAAGTCGGTAAGTTCTACTCCTTATGAGTTGTGGAACAATAGAACTCCAGACTTAAACATTCTAAAACCTTGGGGTTGTGCCTCTTATGCACATTTATCCTCTCACAAATATGGCAAACTTGGGCCACGTGGGAGGAAGTGTATCTTCATCCGATACGCTGAAAACTCCAAAAGATATGTTTTCGTCGGTCAAGAGGACAATGGGGGTCCTATAGAATTCGAATCGAGGGATGTTGTCTTCTTGGAAAACGAGTTTCCAAGACAGGGTAAGATAAGTCAAGACTTATCCTTGTTTGAGACTTGGGATCAAGAAGGATCGGAACGTTCGAGTGGGAGAATTCTTGGTGAAAAAGAAAATACGTTTCAAACTTCACCTATGGATGATACGAACGATACCAATCCTATTCCGAGTGGGAGTGATGTTATTCCAAGTGGGAGTGATATCATTCCAAGTGGGAGTGATCAAACTCAAGCAAGACGTAGTAATCGAACGAGGCTAACACCTCTGAGATTTGAGGATGAATTTCCTCAAACATTCATGACATTACTACAAGATGATGACGAACCTGTAAATTTCAAACAGGCCGTCACATGCCCTGCTAAAGATAAATGGATAGCGGCGATGGAAGAAGAACTTCAATCCATGAAAACAAACCAAGTCTGGGACTTGGTTGATTTACCTAAGGGACGTGAGCCATTGGGAACAAGTGGGTTCTCAAAATCAAGCATAAGGCTGATGGCTCCATCGAGAAATATAAAGCTCGCCTTGTTGCGAAAGGTTTTACGCAACAGGAAGGAATAAACTACGAAGAGATTTTTTCTCTCCTGTCGTGCGTTTTACCTCCAAAGGCGAGGGTCTATGTTTGGAAATGTGTCCCAAAGATCCAAAAGAAAGCTATGGAAAAGGTTCCATACTCCAGTGCTGTCAGGAGTCTGATGTACGCCATGATGTGTACCAGACCGGACATTTGCTATGCTGTTGGTATGGTAAGCCGTTACCAATCCAACCCAGGACAGGCACACTGGAAAGCGGTGAAGAGGATATTAAGGTACCTCAAAGGGACTGCGGACTATGCATTATGCTATTTGTAGCATTCTGCATGGCGGTCCAAGAAGCTGTTTGGCTTAGGAAATTCTTAGACAGGCTGACGGATGCCACTGACTCAAGCACTGTTCCTATATACAGTGATAGTCAAGCTTCGATTGCCTATGTCAAAGATCCTTATAAGACCAAACACATTGATATTCGATTCAAGTTTGCGAAGAACTATGACAAACGGAAGGAAGTAGACATAAGATACATATCCACGCATAAGATGATAGCGGATCCCCTTACTTAGGCGATCCACAGAGATGTGTTTTTTCAAACACTTATCATCTACGGGAATGCGTAGGTGCTGAGCTGTATCATATAATATTTCCCATGTCTATAGAAGATCAAAGTTTAATTTGCATACAAGTTTCTTACAAATGATTTTATGTACATTTGTGTTTAAGTCTCAGCTATTTTATTGTGTGTATGTCGGACAGATTAAGGTTGGCTCTCTCTCATGAGCAACCGCCTTATCTTATCAGATGGATAAGATAGAGATGAGACTAGTTTAAAGTCAAAATCATTAAATGATTTAGAGTCGTGACTTAAACAAGATAGTCGAATGAAAGATCTGCATCATATGGATGCTTACAAAAGATCTGAGATCTATATCACAAGGATATTTGAAAGAGATCTCATAGGATTTTTTAAATCCTATCTGTCTTATGCAGGATGAGAGTCCGGGAATATTTCATGAGTAGTAAGGGGACTCAAAAAGATAGGCACGGTGGTGTCTGATCTTTCATCCGTACAACATCATTAAGACATACTCTCCCTGGGAAAGGAGTGATGTTGTAATACGTGTTCATACCACGTATGCATTTCGACCACTGAGTTAGTAGCAAAAGTGTTTGCTATTATGTGAGACTCAAAGGCCATACGGGTCTTAACTCTTACCCTCAAGGACTCTAATTGGTTCCTTTAGATTTGACGAGATGATCGCTATCTTAGCGTGTTGCTAATGGGCTATGATAATTCGGCTCGGCGGGGCACGTTAGAAAAGCGAATCAAGTCAAGATCAGAAGGTTCGCAAGAAGAGGAAGATTGATTTCATATTCGCATTTGGACTTTAATAATTCAAAGCTGGCCAGCCAATTGTAATCCAGATGGGATTCAATTGTTGAATATAAAGTATAAGAAATGTGAAGAAATAATCTAGGGTAAAGCATGCGTTGAACTACTCAACTTTGCACCTTCGAGGTCGTTGTGTATCTCTAACAAGTGCACAACAACAGACTCTACGCGCATGACGGTCGCACGGTCTATTTCTCGGTATGATAGATGAAAGAACTAAGAGAAAGACGTTCTCTTACAATCCCCTCAAGTGTGAGTGAGAGATGTTGGATATGGAAGACGTTAGTACACCCTTGTAGGGGATGTACGAGGGAATACGGACCTCGAACGTCGCGTACACGAAGTCGTGCGCAAAGGGAATATGTTCCCTTGCGGAGAAGATCTCTAGATTGATGGGAAAGTCGCATTATATGTGCATAAGTGCATGCGACATATGGCTAATAAAGAGGTAATATCTTAAGCTTATATTGTACCATGCAAATGGTACAACTTAAGCTTATAATATGCCATGTACGATGGTACACCTTAGTTAAATTGTTCCAAAGGAACAATTGCTCCTAAAATAACTACCTTGGGGGCTATAAATAAGACCCAAGGGTTAGCCTTTTTCCTTACACTTTTGCATGGCATTCATGCATGCTTTTTCATTCTAGCGAAGCTCTGCTGAAATACTTCCTCTCCCTCTATCCAAGTTCTTAATCTTAAATAGAGATTTAGATTGTGGATTTAGTAGCCTTACTCCGTTCGTGAGAAGACTCGATCCGTCGTGGCGAATCCGAAGGCAAAGTTCCGAGACTACCGTGCCGCATACGCAAGCGTAAGTCTTAACTTTAATTATCGATCCTAACTCTGTTTTGGTAGGATCCTACAGTGAGGGTGCAGAGACGAGTCATGCAGGAAGGCAAGAGCCTACCGGGGATGAAGCAGACACATCTCAACAGTGTCAGCCATTTACCGGGGATGAAGCAGGCACATCTTAGTAGTATCAGCCATTTACCGGTGATGAAGCCGGCATGTCTCAGCAGCTACAGCCATATACCAATTATAAAGCCGGCATGTCTCAGCAGTATCAGGCATATACCGGGTATGAAGGCGACACATCTCAGCATTATCAGCCACATACAGGGTATGCAGCTGGCACGTCTCGCCTATTCAGCCATATGAGTCGATGTAGCTCGTCTGCCAGAGTCTGCTGTGGCTCGTCTGCCTGAGTCAGTTGTGCCTCGTATGCCAGATACTGATGACATGGGTCGTCTTCAGGGACTACGGTATATGGCTGAATAGGCTGAGACGTGCCGGCTGCATACCCTGTATGTGGCTGATAATACTGAGATGTGTCGCCTTCATACCTGGTATATGCCTGATACTGCTGATACATGTCAGCTTCATAATTGGTATATAGCTGCAGCTGCTGAGATGTGCCGGCTTCATCACCAGTAGTAAATGGCTGATATTGCTGAGATGTGCCTGCTTCGTCCCCGGCAGGCTCTTGCATTCCTGCATGACTCGTCTCCGCACCCTCACTTCTATGTCGTGTACCGTGGAGCACATGTCCGATCTTATCCTTAATTTGAAGGATCTGCTCTAGGTCCCGTGCTTCGTAAGCATGTGTACACATATCCTCTAATATTCTGAATGCGTCGGTCTGTAAAACCAATGGATAAGATTTATATTAGAAAACAATGTATAAAATAAACACACAAATATTTTACTGCTACACTACTATTTACCATTTGTCACTCGATGGGACCACGAGGCATGAGGGGTTCTTGCCTACTATATATCCACCTCCGTGTGATCCTCCAATACCACTCCATATATACATCTAAACTGACGACATCCCCTTACTCAATAATATGTGTAGCCATGTTGTATCACTTCATGAGAGGCTCCACAATAGCTTCATTCCACGCTCGAGGGGTCATACCAATTCTCATCGGCATGACTGGAACCACTACTGGAATATGCTGCGGTATACCAAATGGCGCATAACACGTGCATTACCAAGATATCAAAGCAAACTAGAGGGACACGCGCACGCTAGCTCTGATTTTCTGCAACGCATAAATCAAGAAGATTCTGATATCGCTGAAGATATGGCTCACAGATCACCTAATGGGAATGAAAATTATAAATAACCCGTCAGAATTCGTAATATTAATCCATCATTCATCACATCAATGTGTAAAATTTACAACTTCTTACCTGCGCCCTCTAACATGTCAAGCTCATTTCTATAAAAATCCAGTTGCCGCTGAGGGGTTTCTTGGAATGATCTCGACACATTCCACCTGCACCTTAAAGGGAGGGTGCCATCCAATATGTCTTGGAAGAAAGTTGATCAGCATATATGCAATCTCTCCCATGACCATACCTATGAATATGAATTTGTCAGTGACTGTTAATATATAAAAAATATTACAATAAAACTTAAGTATCAAATTGTATACCTGCAACTATGTGTAGGCATCGGGCAAATCCGAATTTTTTAGAAACACCCGAATCCGAATCCGAATCCGAAAAAATTCAGACGTAAAACCGCAACCCGCTTTCCGAAAATGAATAATCGGGTCCCGTATTATTTGGGATCTGATTAATGCACGACGCACCAGTCTTCAATCCGAATAATTGGGATCCGAACAAAATCTGAACACGCATTCTCCGTATGTAGGAACAAATTCGAATTGCATGCAGCTGAGAGGGATGCCAACATGTTAATTTCTTGGTGGTCAAGCACATTCAAGTTACTTTAAACCATGAGAGTGTGTTTATTGCCATCGATGTGGGACTAAACATGCATCTTTTGCTCTGCACTACAACACGTTGGCATCTTATGTTGTTTAGTCCCTCATCGACGGGAGGAATAGATATATCCTTGTATAAATAATTGTTTTAGGCACTGAGTTGCAAACGTGAAAAATTGATGGCGGATGTCAACCTGGCTTCATCTTTTGAAATTGGGTCGGACTTCATATTGCAACCTCTAATCCGGTTTCCGATTCCGTTTCTAATCGGACCACGTTTTTCAACCCGAAACCGGTTCCAAATCCTAGTTGTCCGAAAATCCGAAATTGAATTCGGGTACGGAACTGGGTTCGAAATCGGAACAGGATATTTTGCCCACCGCTACATGCAACAAGGTGGAGCATGCGTAAACCGAGTTATTTCCCTTCTTGTCACCTTACTTAGCTCTAAGTACATGTGAGCAAGCGCATCACTATCCCAGGAATAATCTCTAATGGTTTCTATATGCTTCATCTTTGTCAACCATCGGAGAAGCACCGAACCTTTACTTGGATCTAGCACCAATAATGTGCCTATCATATGCAGAATATAGGCCCGAGTATATTGCTGAATCTCCTTAAGGGTGGCTTCTGCCTGCAACTCCATAAACGTATCTCGCAACTAGCTCAATTTTACCTTAGCTCATTGGCTTTCTGTGGATGTCTGTCCAAGGAGCCGCTCCATCAACTCCGCCCAATTGGGACGGCTTGGCATTCTCCATATGGGAATGCCCTCAACAGAAAGGCCTATGATGACTGTCATGTCCTGCAGTGTGATCGTCATCTCACCTTAGCGAAGATGGAAGGTATTGGTCTCGGGCCTCCATCTCTCAACCAATGCAGTAAGTAGTGCACAGTCCAACCGTATCCACTTCAACCTCACACATACGTCAAGCTTGGCAATTTTCATGTAGTGTGCCGCACGCTCATCTAAATCCAATGAAGTATGTTTTCGCGTGTGGTCCACTACTAATATAATCTCCGCCTGCAACCAATAAATACAAAATGTTAATATACTTCATGTAAGATTACGAAGATAGATACCTTACGTAAAAAATTAATTCTATAATTTTGTTCAAACCTGTCCAGGCTGTATATGTGATGAACGATGTCGATCCTGGTCATACAAGACCAAATTTGATACGGGTCCCGGATCCAAATCTGCTTGGAAAAAAATTATAAAATAAGGCACATGACTCATTGAAATTTGATAATATATATGTTGGTATTAAATTTGAAGTTGTATCATAATAAATCCAATTTTCATGTCTTTACAATTAAAATGCATACATACATAATTTACACGATGGTTTGGAAAATCGGCATCGACATATATATCGCTCGTGCCGTGTTGGATCTCTACCAAGTTAATACCATTGATATTAACTAATAAAGAGGATATTATGGGCATGAAGTACTGAAAATAGAAATTGTAATTTATTCACTCTAATATACGAAAGAATACCACTGATATTAACTAATAAAGAATCCCATTAAGCAACCAAAATCAAAATTCAAAAAATTAGTTGAAAAGTTAACTCTAAATTGATCTAAATAATATATTAAATTGATGTAAATTTAATTGATCTAAATTGATCAAAATCCTAAATTGAAATCGAAAACCAACTAAATCAAAACATCCTACCAATCATACTAATGTTCTCATTAAATATGGTATAAGTTTTAGCATAGAATCATGTAATCATATAGTCCTAACAATCATACTAATCCTAACAATCATCCAAACACATATAGCATAGAATCAAATAACTTTTATATAAAAACAAGGTTAGATACCTGAAAATGACGATTCCTCCACGTTTTGAGAGTTAAAAGAGGGCAACGAAGCACCAAATCGCCAAAATCTACGTGAGAGATGGAGATTTTTACTTGAGATACAGGGAGACTTTGTTGAAGGAGGAAAATAGGCTGCGCGCACGGAAGAAATAAAGAAAGGTAAGAAAGAAAGGACAACTGCTTGCGGCTGCCCTTCCATCACATTGGCCGCATTTTCACACATTGGCCGATGTTTGAAACCGCGACCAAATTGCGTTTTGGCCGTGGTTTCCAACCGCGGCCATGCGTAAAAATCGCTCCCACATGAACGCGTGCTGAGCTGAACCAAACTTGGTCTGTTCTGGTAATTAGTTTTTTAAGGTAGTCGTTTTTTAAATATTCTTTAAAATTAGCCTAAATGCAAAATTTGTCCTACTTAAAATACAAAGCTAAAATACCTGAGTCCCACTAATCCCAACAAACCATGCACGATATCGAAACCATCAACAGATCAAATTAAAAAAATCATATTATATAATTTTAAAAAGAAGATCATAACTAGCACAATTAAAAAAATAAGAACTTGAAACATATGTACCTCAAGCAGGGCCAACAAACGCTGAAGGCACGCAAATAATTATAGGCAGATGGATCGAATTGGAGCTCTTCACCCGCTTCCAATTTATCAACTCCATGTTGCCAAACCTAATTTTATTAGCATAATTTATTAAAAACGATTGAACAAATTATACAACTGAAACCACACCACTATCTTTTCAACCGAAATAACAATATTAATACGTTAAAATTACCTGAGCATGATCGGATGGGACAGAAGCGGACTCTCCCTTCTTCGTCGATCCATGCGAAAGAGAAAGCCGATGGCATCAAATTCGTTCGAGGAGATGGCAATCAAAGGGATGAGAGAGAATACAATGTTCTTTCTTTTGATTATCTGGGTGTTCTTGTTGACCCTTCTTCTTCGCCATTGCTGATATTGGGAGCATTTCTCACAAATCTCAGAAAATTGAAGAACAAGGTGAAGAAAATTAAAGAAACAAAAAAGAGTAAAGTCTCAGTGAATCTGAGAAACTTCATTGAATTCTGAACACCCATTTCTTCATACATCATCAGCTGACAGCCTGGATTAGAACAGTGTAGAAAGCTTCGGAACTTTACCAACGGCTATTGGATGTGTCTATATTGGAATCCAACGGTTCACTTGCTGACGTGGAAAGTGAATCATTCAAAATCAACGGTCATCAGGTAATCCATCAACTTCAAATGAACCCGGCAGCTGACTCTGACGCCGATGACCGAGGTCTTCAACAGTTCTTCAAACCGCGAACCAATTTATCGTTTTTCTTCCTCCTCTTCGATTTGATTATTGGTTAGATGAAGTGGGGTTGAAAAAAAGGGGAGAGCTTTTTGTTTTTGTTTTCGGATTTTTTGTGTTTCTAAAACCCGAGAATTATGATGCGGCTGAAAAGCAAACATGGGTTCTCGCCGGGAGTTACTAGCTTACTATGCGAACGGGAATTGATTTGAGCACAGACCGTTTTACTCTGCGCACAGCTCACTTAATTTACAAGTTTGACATTACTCCTGTGCACATACATACCACTTATTTACAAGTTTGCCATTGAATTACTCCTGCGCACGGACCGATTATCAAAATTCCGAAAAAAAAGTCCATATGGCTCCCTGTCATAGACGAGGGAGCGACGGAGGGGGGCGGTGGTTGAGGGGTCGGGGCGGGGGGCGGGTGAGGTTGGCGGAGGGGGCATGGGTGATAGGGAGGTCAGACGAGGGGGATGGGGGGATGGGGAGGGCGGATGAGGGTGTGGGTGTGGGTGATGGGGAGGGGTTGGGGATGGGGGAGGTCAGAGGAGGGGGCTGGGGCTGGTGAGGTTGGCGGAGGGGGCAGGGGTGCTCGGGAGGTCAAATGAGGGGGGATGGGGGGTGGGGGGTGGGGGTGGGGATGGGGAGGACGGATGATGGGGGTGGAGGTGGGGGAGGTCAGAGGAGGGGGCCGGTGGCTGTGGAGGATGGAGAGGGTGGAGGAGGGTGTGAGGGATGAGGACAGGGATGGGATGTGGGATGTGGAGATCGGAGGAGGGAGATGTGGATGTGGAGGGCGGAGGTCAGATGAGGGGAAGGAGGCTGGGGTGGTCGGAGGAGGGGTGTGGGATAGGGAGCGGGCAAAGGAGGCTGGGGAAAAGGGGGATGGGCTGGGAGAGCGGCCGCGGGGGTGGGCGGCAGGGGGGGCTGAGGGGCGGGGAGGGTAAAAGAGGAAAATACACGGTCTGTGCGCCTGGCAAACTTGTAAATATGATGTCTGTGCGCATGAGTAAAACGGTCTGTGCGAAAATCAATTCTCAATGCAAACAGACCTAATTGCTACTTACACAGATCTCTTATTTACAAGTTGCAATTCCGAATTTACAGGTATGCCATTAAAACTTTTTCCTCTTTTACCCTCCAACTCACTTCTGTTGAGATATTGAGACCCATCCCCGTGGAGTTTTGATGATGTCTACAAATGATATGTGTACTAACAATTTACTTCAAGTATGTATAGGAAATGATGATTTATTTTATAGCTATGAAGCACTAATATATGGAATAGCTTAAAATAAAAGAGATTGGAAGCCAAGATCGTGAAGTCAACATTAGAGCCAATGCATGTTGCAAGTGAAGACTCAATCAACGACTCAAGATCAAGACAGGATGGTCCAAGTCAAGAAAACAAGATTAAAGAGCTCAAGAAGTGTGTATGGTGTAAGTTGACTAACTTAAAATGTTAAAGCCAATATCATGAAGCTACACACTCATAAAAATACTTAAAAATACTTTTAAAATGTATTTAAATATGTTATATTGGTATATAATTTTTAATAACTATTTTCAAAGTATTTTCATGAAGAAAAACTCAGGTATCTGAAAATAGCCGACTATCTAAGTCAGATAGCTGACAATCTGCTATCAGATTTTGCCTAGAGCTCTCGGGACTGTACAGTAGTCGACTATCACACTTGATAGCCGACTATCTGAAAAATTATAGCTATTTATCCAAAATGGATAGCCTCCACAAAACCAGTTTTTAATGCAGGCACGATTTTCGATTTCTAGTCGTTACTAGTCGTTGGAGAAGACTTTTGAGCAGGTTTTGAACCATTCTTTCACTCTATAAATACTAGATGTTTCAGAATTTTTATATATCAATTATAAAGCAATTATCGAGTATTTTCAAGCTCAAATTCATAAAAACTCTGTTTTTCAAAAACTCTTCTTTGGCCATTGTTTTTCAATTTCTCTTATGTTTTTGAAGTCTTTTGCCCTTAGTTTCAAGCTTGTTTAAATCTATTCTCTCAACAGTTTTAATCTACAAAGAGATTTAATCTACGTATTTTGATATTGTTGTAAACTTGATGGCTACGGAACCCGTAGCCCTGTATTTATAGTAATAGGGTTACATAATGGGTGGATACCGAATACACAGTTGGGCCTCCAAAAGCCCGTTTATAACACTTCCCTTATCCAACCATTGTTGTAAGCCGTAATGAGCGCTTCAAGAGTCATTGAGCTTATCTGACCATGGGGCTATGGATACTTCTGGATCCCAAGTTAAGAGTTCTTGCCTCGTTAAAACCTTTGCCATAGAAAACCCAGTGGGAAAAACCAGTGGCTAAGGGAAAAGAGTACAAGTCTCTGTAACTTCCCCTGATCGATGGATATCATCAAAGGTGCATACTTCTGGATCCAGAGTTGATGTGGTTGCCTCGTTAAAACCTTTGGCTATGGAAAACCCAGTGGGAAAAACCAATAGCCAAGGGAAAAAGAGTACAGCCCAACATTAACTCCCCCCCTGAAATGTACAAGCTTCAGGCTTGTAGATCTCTCACTTGTCTCATCACAATTCCTAATACAAGTTTTCTAAAAGTACTGCGGGGTAAAGCTTTAGTAAATAAATCTGCCAGGTTGTTGCAAGACTGGATCTGTTGGATGTCGATCTAGTTGTCTACTTGTTGTTCATGCGTCCAGAAGAGCTTGGGGGAAATGCGCTTCGTCCTGTCACCTTTGATGTAACCACATCGTAGTTGAGCTATGCAAGCAGCATTTTCTTCGTACATGGTGGTTGGTCCAAGATGTCCCATCTTCAGGCCGGTAGTCACGAGGATGTGGTGGATGACTGATCGAAGCCAAAAACATTCTCTGCTAGCTTCGTGGATCGCAATGAGCTCGGAGTGGTTGGATGAGATCGTTGTTGAAGTCTACTTCACAGATCTCCATAAGATGGCTGTCCCACCGTATGTGAATACGAAACCGGTCTGGGACTTTGCGGTGTGTGGGTCAGACCTGTATCCTGCATCTGCATAACCGACTAAGTCGGAGGATACACCTTTCTTGAAGTATAGTCCCAGGTCTACATACCCTTGGAGGTAGCACAGAAGGTGCTTCACTCCGTTCCAGTGGCGCTTTGAGGGCGCTGAACTGTATCTGGCTAGTAGGTTAACTGCGAACGCTATATCGGGACGCGTGCAGTTTGCCAGGTATAGGAGTTCTCCAATTGCACTCAGGTAGGGTACTTCATGACCCAGTGCTTCCTCCCCCTCTTCCAGCGGCCGGAAGGGGTCCGTATTAACATCCAATGATCTGACAACCATTGGTGTACTAAGCGGATGACATTTGTCCATAATGAAGTTTTTCAGCAACTTCTTTGTGTATGTGGATTGGTGTAACAGGATTCCTCCGTTTAGATGTTCAATTTGTAAGCCGAGGCAGAACTTCGTTTTGCCAAGGTCTTTCATCTCAAAAGTCTGTGTGAGACTCTTGGATATCTCAGCTATCTCTTCGTGAGATCCGATGATGTTTAGGTCGTCTACGTAGACGGCAATGATTACGAATCCTGTTCCCTTTGCTCTTATAAAGATGCAAGGGCAGACTTCATTTTTTGTGAATCCTTGTTGCACTAGGAACTCACTGAGTCTGTTATACCACATTCTCCTAGACTGTTTTAGACCATACAGTGAACTTTGGAGTTTGACAGAATAGACGTCCCGAGGTCTTTCTGTCATATTTGTCGGCAGTTTATATCCGTCTGGGATTCTCATATAGATATCCTTATCTATATTTCAATATATATGTATGCAGTCACAACGTACATGAGCTGCATATCTAGGCCTTCTTTAGTAGATAGGCCAGTAATGAAACGAAAAGTGATCGCATCTATGCCCGGTGAATATGTATCATCATAGTCTATTCCTGGTCGTTAGGAAAAGCCTTGTGCAATAAGGCGCGCTTTGTAGCGTACGATCTCATTATTTTCGTTTCTTTTTCTCACGAATACCCATTTGTATCCCACAGGTTTAACACCCTTTGGTGTTAGGACTACAGGTCCAAAAACTTTGCGCTTCGATAGTGAGTCCTGTTGAGTGTTGATTCCCCGGATTTGGTTTTGATGATGAACAAACATAAATATCGTGAACTAACTCTTTGTGAGCGCAGTTATGGAGATCGTCGCCAAATTTCTATGAACATCAAAAGCGACGTCTCGAGACTTCTCAAAGCGCGTGATCGTGTGCTTGAAGCTTCGTTGAAGCTCAAGGACCATTATTGAAGTCAAGAGATTCGGATTGAAGCGTTTGAAGACGGTTCGTCAAGTTTTATTTATAGTCTTCTAGCTTCGTTTCGTAGAATGTTAAGCCTTGAGTAGGTCTTACGTTTTAATCTTCATAACGATCATATCTTAGAGCTAGGATCGTATTAGAAGCCCATACAAACTTTCCCGAAGCTTCACGCTTCATGTCGCGACTTTTTGTGCATGTTAGTTGGTTCAAGAAGAAGAACCAACCGACTAGATGGCAATCTAGTCGGTCGGCAATCCTTCTTGAACCGACTAGAATGCCTTGTTCAAATTCAGCTCTTTACTGTTTATAGTTAGTCGGTCCAAGAAGGTTCACCGACCGACTAGTTGTGAAACTAGTCGGTTAGGAATCCTTCTTAGACCGACTAGTTGAGCTTCCATTTTTTCAGCCTAACTTACTGTTTACAGTTAGTCGGTCAAAGCACAACGACCGACCGACTAGTTGAGAAACTAGTCGGTTAGAAGTTGTTCTTAAACCGACTAGCTGTATTTGAATTCAGCCTATTCTATTTCATCTGTTAGTCGGTCAAAGAACACTCACCGACCGACTAGTTGTGAAACTAGTTGGTTGGCAAGTCTTCTTAGACCGACTAGTTCTATATCTTCTGAACTTTCCTTTTTGGCTGTTCTTCAATTAGTCGGTTCATGCTGAATCACCGACCGACTAGTTGTGAAACTAGTCGGTCAATGATCCTTCTTTGACCGACTAGTCTGCTTCAGAATAGAGCCGTTGGAGCATTAAATGCCACGAATTTTGCTCTCTCTTTCCTCTATCCTATATATACTTGAAGGGCTGCTTTCATAGTATTCAAGGCTGATATTTATTGAAGTTTAGAGAATCAAAGAGAAGCATTAATTCTCATTTCCAAGCTCATTCATTTCTCAAGAATCTCTCTCTCACTCTTATTTCCAAAGAGAGATTCACATTGATTGTGAGCCATTCAAGCCAAGAGCTTGATCCAAGGTCACCAACATCTTCCTAGGCCTCCATTGCTGGTCAACATCTTGGAGCTAGGGTTTGGTGCCTTCATCTTCCCCAAAATCCTTCTTGCCCTAAATCGTAAGTTTTACTCAAGGCATGGGATTTTGTGGTAAGCATTTCTTATTTCATTTACATTGCTATTGTAAGTGTTTTACTCTCGGTTGTGAGAGTTTGTGTGTGATCCCGGTTTGTGGTAGTCACATTTTCATTTGTGTATGATTTGATCTTGTAGAGGTTTTCTACAAGTATTTCATAGTGCAAATTTGAGTTAGAGGTTTCTAACTCAAGTAGCCGGAGGGGATCCGGGTGTTTGGGACGTAGGATCACCGGGAACAAGTCGGGGAGACTTTGGTGGATCCGAACCCGTTATATCATCTGTTTGCGATTGCATTTCTTTGTTGTCAATATTTACATTTCCGCATTGTTGGTTGAGTTTGCAAGGTAATTAGGAATTATCCTCTTAATTATTTTAAAGTACTATTCACCCCCCTCTAGTACTTGTGCAGTAGCTACGTAGGGCATTACATTTGGTATCAGAGCCAAGTGTCTAGCTATGTCTTCCAACGACAACAAAACCGTTCGTCCACCTTCAGACTATAGCACCTTCAGGAACCATGAAGGAGCTTCTTCGGTGATGGAAGGACACTCCTCGACTAGGCCTCTCTTCTTCAACGGTACCAACTATGGGTACTGGAAATGCCAGATGGAAACTTTTCTCTGGAGCGCTTCACTATGGAGAGCCACGTTGACGGAGTACGTCGAGCCCAAAGAAGAAGATTTCGCTAAGTGGACTACCGCGGAGGTAAGCAATGCCAAGGCAATGAATGCCTTGCAATGCGCTTTGGAGCCCGAAGACTTCAACAAGATATGCACATGTAAGAGTGCATATCAAATCTGGAACTCCCTCCTCATCTTGCATGAAGGAACGAGTAGGGTAAGAGACTCCAAACTCATTGTTGTAAATAAAGATTACGAGTTATTTCATATGCAACAGGGTGAGAAGATGAATGAGTACTATGCTCGCTTCGTCGACATCACCAACGAGTTGGAGGCTCTTGGAAAGACCTACACCCAAAAGGAGAAAGTCTCGAAGATCATTGACAGACTTCCTTCTTGTTGGGAAAAGCGTACCTTCGCCATCGAGGAAGGTAATGACATGAGTAAGTATACCGTCATTCAACTAATGGGTACCTTGATGTCTTATGAGGTACGCAAGGATAGCAAACTAAAGTTGCAGGACAAGATGAAGTTTTACTTGAAGCAAGATGAGCCAAAGAAAAAGGCTATTGCGTTCAAGGCCGCTCCATCTACATCAACATCTACCGATGATGAAGAATCGGAAGAAGAATTGGACTTGGAATCCATTGTCCTCATGGCAAAGAAGTTCAACCGGTTCTTCCGGAAAGGTAATTTCAAGAACAAATCTAAACTTAGTTCTTCTAACGCCTCTGCTCCTTTATGTTTTAAGTGCAACAAGCCAGGACACATGAAAGCAGATTGTCCTCAAAACAAACACAAGGAGAAATGGAAGGCGCCCAAGTTCGACAAGTCAAAGAAGTACAAGAAAGGATACAAGAAAGGACTTGTCTGGACATTCACCGACTCCGACGAGGACTCCTTAAGTGGAGAGTCGGATGATGAGCAAGTAGAGCAAGCACACATGTGCTTCATGGCTAGAGAGGAACATGATCAAGAGTCTTCCTCTGATGATAGCGAGGATGAAGGCGATGAGGTAACTATGGATGACCTTAGATTAGCTAACGAGCAAATTTGGTCTAAGTATTCTAAATTAGTAAATAGATATACTAAGACTAAAGATGAGTTAGTTAGTCTCCAAACCTCACCTACGCCTATCACCACCGACAACGACACCGTTGTAGAAGGTTTTGTTGAATATTGGACTCCCCGGATTTGGTTTTGATGATGAACATAAATAATCCATGAACTAACAATTTGTGAGCGCAGTATTGGAGATCGTCGCCAATTTCTCGAGAACATTCAAAGCGACATCTCAACACTTCCCAAAGCTCATATTCATGCCTAAAGCTTCGTTGAAGCTCTTGCGACGCTTTGGAAGATATGAAGATTCAATCGAAACTCTCAAAGACCGTTTATTAAGGTTTTATTTATAGTCTTTTAGCTTCGATATATAGAATGTTAAGCCTTGAGTATATCTTACGTTTCTATCTTCATTTCGCTCATTTCGTAGCTCTAGGATCCTTGCACAAGTTCATTCTAACTTCCTCGAAGCGTCGCGCTTCGATTCGGATTTGTATGTGCATGTTAGTTGGTACAAGAACAAGTACTGACCGACTAGATGGTGATCTAGTCGGTCGGCAACTGTTCTTGGACCGACTAGTTTGATTCCTTAATTTCTTGGACTTTACTGTTTACTGTTAGTCGGTCTACGTTGACTCACCGACCGACTAGTATGTGAACTAGTCGGTCAGTGATGCTTCTTTGACCGACTAGTTGTGACTTAATGTTCATCCTAAAATTCTCCTAAGCTACTGTTTACCGTTAGTCGGTCTAAGAACGTTTGGTGACCGACTAGTTGACAATCTAGTCGGTCAACTTTTGTTCTTGGACCGACTAAGTCACTTTGTCTTCAGACTAATTCTTTTTGCTCTTAGTCGGTCTACGTTCATTGACTGACCGACTAGTTGTGAAACTAGTCGGTCAGACAGTCTTCTTGGACCGACTAGTTTTCTAGGTCTGAACTTCTATCTCTTCTCAGCTCTACTCTTAGTCGGTCCACTTTGTTTGACTGACCGACTAGTTGATGAACTAGTCGGTCAGTGATTGTTCTTTGACCGACTAAGTCTCACAGATTTCTATCCGTTGGTGAATGACCTAACTTGTTTTTATGGGACCCTATAAATACGAACCTAGGTCATTTCTATCTAGGTTAGAGCTACCATTAAGAGATTCATTGAGTTCTAAAGAGATAGCTATTCTCCCTCAAATCTAAAGCTCTCTTCCTCACAAGAAACCCATTCTCTCTCATTTCTAGATCTAGACAGAAGCTTGTTCTTGGTGAGCTCTTCAAGCTATTGCTTGATCCAAGTCTCCAACTCTTTCCTAGGCACCGATTGCTGGTCATTTCCTTGGTGTTAGGTCTTGGTGACTTCATCTTCCTCAAATCCTTCATTTCACCATTTGGGTAAGAAAAACTCAAGGTATAAGATTTTGTGGTAAGATTTGTTTATTTCAATATAACTCATTTATATTGCTTTGTGATTCTCTCGGTTGTGAGAGAATGTTGTGATCCCGGGTTGTGGGATTCACGTTTGCTATTGCATGTATGATTTGATCTTGTGAAGGTTTTTCACAAGATATTCATAGTGGAAATCTTGAGTTAGGGTTTCTAACTCAAGTATCCGGAAGGGTTCCGGGTGGTTGGGACGTAGGATCACCGGGAACAAGTCGGGGAGACTTGGGTGGATCCGAACCATTAACATCGTTTGTTTGCATTGTTAATTTTGTGTTGTCATTCAATTTAAGCTTCCGCAAATTGATTTGGTAGTTGTTTGCAATTTAATTTGGAATTATACTCCTTATTATTTTAAAGTACTATTCACCCCCCCTCTAGTACTTGTGCAGTAGCTGGTAGGGCATTACAGGTTTGAGAAATGATATTGAAAATCTCAAATCTCAACTTGAGCATGTTCATATTGAGGATTCGGAGGAACACAAGATAGCGGATTTGACCTCTCAAAACTCAACTTTGGGTATTGAGAATGAGAATCTCAAATCTCGTGTTTATGTGCTCACATCGCAAGTATCCACTTTGGATGCTTCTATGCGTTCTCTCACCGAGAAATATGAGTGCACATTAGGCCGAATTAATAAATTCAATAAAGGTAAGGACCATTTGGATAATATCCTAAATGACTTACTGCCGGCCAATCACCACATTGGCTTGGGGTATAAGATGAGAAATTCATCCAAATCGTCTACTACCTTTGTTAGGCCAACTTCCGATGCCTCAACGAGTGGGAGCAAACACTCTATTGGTAGTTCATCTACCAATGGTGCTTCCACTTTGTACACACCCTCGTTTGGAAAGAAACCCACTTTGGGTGGACCTCCAAAGAAGGGTCATGCATTTATGTACACCAAAACCATGCCACGTAGGAACACACATCCTACTCCACCGGTTCATAATTATGATGATTTTTATGCACCACGTCCACGAGCACGTGCACACCAAGTGAGACACCCTCACACACATGTTCCTCCACATGCATATGTTCATCCACATTTTTATATGAATGATTACCATCATGCACCATTTCATATGATGTCACCACCATTTCTACTCCACCGGTTCACAATTATGATGATTTTTATGCACCACGTCCACGAGCACGTGCACACCAAGTCAGACACCCTCACGCACATGTTCCTCCACATGCATATGTTCATCCACATTTTTATATGAATGATTACCATCATGCACCATTTCATATGATGTCACCACCATTTCATCATGTGCCATATGCATATCCACGACATGCATCACGTAGAAATCAACAACGTATGCATGCTCCCAATAGGAATAGGGCTCCCAAAATATTCACTATTTGGGGTCCGAAGAACACCAATATGCATGAAAAACAAGCTTACATGAATTCTTATTTCATGAATGTAGTGCATAATGATAATTATGTGGGGAAGTCTAAGTCCAATTGGACTTGGCTTCCAAAGGTCTAATCTTTTAGGACCCAATGACCTTGGGTACCATGGAATGATATGTCTATCTTTAGGTACTCAAGAAAAAGAAACGGAGCAACAAATCAAAATTTAGCTCCAAGAATAATTGGATACTCGATAGTGGGTGTTCAAAACACATGACAGGTGATGCTCAATTGCTCTCCGGAGTGGTGTCCATTGCAAATGGGAACCAAGTCGTCTTTGGAGGCAACGAGAGCGGAACCATCATTGGTGTTGGTAAAGTAGGTAATCCTTCTAAACCATTAATAAGTGATGTTTACCTTGTTAAAGGATTAAACCACAATCTTATTTCAATAAGCCAACTTTGTGACAAAGGTTACAAAGTTAGCTTTGCAAAAGGAATGTGTCATATTTTGAATAAAAATACTAATGATGTATTATTCTCTGGCACACGCCATAAGGATATCTATATATTAGATCTTCCAAAATCACATGAACAATGTCTCATTGCCAACACAAGTGAACAACACTTATGGCATCGACGTTTTGGTCATATGAACTTTGGAACACTTTTTAAGCTTTCCAAGTTAAATTCTATTAAAGGATTTCCTAAGCTTGTCTTTCAAAAGAAAAGCTTTTGTGACTCGTGTCAACGAGGCAAGCTTCCAAAATCGTCATTTAAACCTAAGAAAAGCATTTCATCTAAGCGGCCTCTAGAGCTTTTACATCTAGATCTTTTTGGGCCGACTAGAGTTGCTTCATTAGGAAATACACGATATGGACTTGTCATCATTGATGACTTTTCTAGATTTACTTGGGTATTTTCCTTAAGTAATAAAAATGATGCTTTTGAAAACTTCACAATATTTGTTAAGAAAGTACAAAATCTCATTGGAACCACCATTGTCACTATTCGAAGTGATCATGGAGGGGAATTTGAGAATGAGTCTTTCTCAAATTTTTGTGATGAAGTTGGTATTACGCACACCTTTTCTTTCCCTCGCGCACCCCCTCAAAATGGTGTTGTTGAGAGGAAGAATATGACGCTAGTGGAATATGCTCGCACTATACTTGATGATAGCCAACTTGGCCATCAATTTTGGGCGGAAGCGGTACATACCGCTTGCTATGTGTTTAATAGAATACTTTTGAGGCCCGGCACCAAACAAACTTGTTATGAATTGTTGTTTGGTAGATTGCCTCAAGTTAAACATTTTCGAGTTTTTGGCGCAAAATGTTTTATTAAAAACACGTATGGTAGCTTGAACAAATTTGATCCAAGATCCGATGAGGGGATATTTGTTGGATATTCCTCCCGTAACAAAGCCTACAGGATATACAACAAACGAACCTCAACGATCGAGGAATCACTTCATGTTTCATTTAATGAAGGTTTTGTCCATACTAGAATTACTAATGATGATGACTCCATGGATGTCTTATGTAATTCTATTGGTAATTCTAATTCTATTGATTCTCTTGATACTAACCCTACTAATGAATCTTATGAGAATGTTCCTAGTGATCAGGGAATTCCCAAACGGCTTCAAACAGTTCGTGACCATCCCCATGAGCAAGTCATTGGCAACATACTTGATAGTGTCAAGACGAGATCTCAAGTCAACTACTTCGCTCATTGTGCTTTTGCCTCCTCAATAGAGCCAAAGAATATTAGCGAAGCGTGCGAAGTTAGTGCTTGGATCATTGCCATGGAGGATGAACTCATTCACTTCGAGAGGAATGAGGTTTGGGAGCTTGTTCCATTGCCTTCGAAGAACCACACCGTTATAGGAACGAAGTGGATTTTCAAGAACAAGACCGACAAAAATCAAATCGTCGTCCGGAACAAAGCTCGGTTAGTAGCTCAAGGCTACCGGCAAGAGGAAGGTATAGATTTCGAAGAATCCTTTGCTCCGGTAGCTAGATTAGAATATATTAGGTTGTTATTATCTTTTACATGCCATAAAGATTTTAAACTCTTTCAAATGGATGTAAAAAGTGCGTTTTTAAACGGAGATGTTGTTGAGGAAGTTTATGTTTCTCAACCCCCGGGTTTTATAAATGAAAAATTTCCAAATCACGTTTTCAAACTTAAGAAAGCACTTTATGGTTTGAGACAAGCTCCTCGAGCTTGGTATGACCGCCTAAAGAACTTTCTTTTGGATTTGGGTTTTAAAATGGGTAAAGTTGATTCTACATTATTTGTTAAGTATTCGAATAATGATATTATTTTAGTTCAAATTTACGTTGATGATATAATTTTTGGTGCTACTAACTTCACTCTTTGCGAAGAGTTTTCTAATGTTATGAAGGATCAATTTGAGATGAGCCACATGGGTGAGCTCAAATATTTCTTAGGTCTCCAAATTCCCCAAATGAACGATGCAATTTTCATCCACCAAACCAAGTACACGGTGGAGTTGCTCAAGCGATTTGGAATAGAGAATGCCTTCGGGAAGAAGACTCCAATGAGCACCACTACACATCTTGATAAAGATACGGCCGGTAAAGATGTAGACATTCGTCTATATCGAGGTATGATAGGTAGTTTATTATATCTCACTGCCAGTCGGCCTGATATTATGTTCGCCGTATGTGTATGTGCTCGTTATCTGTCTCAACCTAAGGAATCTCACTTAGTAGCGGTAAAACGTATTTTTCGTTATTTAAGTTACACACTCGACTTTGGATTACTTTATCCAAAGTCTAGCACATATGAGTTAATCTCATATAGTGACGCAGATTATGCGGGATGCAAATCCGACAGGAAAAGTACTAGTGGCACTTGCCATTTTATAGGAAATTCTATTGTCTCTTGGTTTTCCAAGAAGCAGAATTCCGTATCACTTTCAACCACCGATGCAGGATATATTGCTGCCGGTGCTGCGTGTGCTCAGGTTCTTTGGATGAGACACACTCTTAAAGACTTCGGTATAAACTGTGATACTTGCCCTATCATGGTGGACAACCAAAGTGCAATATGTCTCTCTAAAAATCCGGTACACCATTCCCGTTCTAAACACATAGATGTCCGTCACCATTTCTTAGATGATCATGTTGCTAAAAAGGACATCATTTTAGTGTACGTTGAAACCCAGAAGCAAATCGCCGATATTTTCACAAAACCACTCAAGGAAGACTCCTTTGTGCGGTTGCGTCGAGAATTGGGGATTATGGGTGAATCCGAGCTTTATGATTCATATTTTTCAATAATCTTGCATGATATTAAATCTCTTTTATATATGCTCATGCTAGATGTGTTGAAATTTTCTGGATTTTTGGTTGAATTTTCAGAATTTATGCTCAAATTATTCATGAACGTCGTATTTAAGAATTTTCGATGTTTTATGGGGTAGTATAATGTTGTATGAGAGTATTTCGATGTATCGTCCAAGTGCGCGTAGGAGAGAACTCAAAATTTCTAAATTTCAAATTTTTGGACTCTCTTAGTCGGTCCAAGCTCATTGGCCGACCGACTAGATTCAGTTCTAGTCGGCCAGTGAATGAACTTAGACCGACTAACTCTTGCTCAAAATTTGGCTTCAGTTACTGTTTGCACTTAGTCGGTTCAAGCTCATTGGTCGACCGACTAGATCGTCATCTAGTCGGTCAGCGCTTGAACTGTGACCGACTAAATGCACATGGGCTGTTGTGTCTTTTCCTCTTCCAAGTCGTTTTAATCACTCCCGCATCGATTAGATCTCATTCTAATCGGTGCGAAAGTATTTCTCAGCCCATAACCCCTTCGACTTCCCTTCCTCCGCCTCCGTCCGACCGTCGATTTCTGACCATCTCCGCCGGTGCCGATCTCTCCTATCTCCATCTAGGGTATCACTCACACACTCTCTCTGCGTTTTAGGGTTTCATTCTAGGTTTTTCGTCGATTTTAGTTCGGTTTAGGGTTTGTTCTAGAGTTGTTATCCGACCGAGCTTTCGATTTCTAGCTTGATTACGCGCGTCTCGTCTCGATCATGGCGAAGACACGTATTCCCATCAAACCCTCGCGTCCGTCTCCTATGACTGTAGAGTCTCCGTCCACGGACCCCCCTCAAACCAAACGCCGAGCCAAAACGACCCATCCAACGTCTTCTTCGCCTCCTCTTAAGAAGAAGAGGACGATGACTGCGAAACCTAGAGCCCGATCTTCTCAGCCCAAGCCCAGCTCTTTCCGTGCTCCCACTCCTCCCGGTGCTTCTGATTCCGATACCGAGTATATCCCCGAGTCTGAGCCTACCGATAGGGCTCCTACTCCTCCTCCTCGATCTAGCACTCGTCCGACATCTAGCACTCGTCCGACATCTAGCACTCGTCCATCTAAGGGGAAGGCTCCCATGCCAGTTGTCGGTGTCGATATATCGTTATGTCGCAATGACCCGATGTGTCTCGCTGCATACAATCGTATCGAACACTGTCCACTGTTATTGGAGCACTTCGTTCAGTTCTCCGATTTTCCACACCTCGCCGGTCTTCTTTCCCATAGCGGCCTCATCGATTATCTTCGCCATGACCCCAAGGCGAACCCTCACCCATACCCCCGTCTTGTCAAGCTTTTCTATGCGAACCGTGTTCCGGGTCAGTATGACGAGATCCATTTCATTGAGACGACTATCTTGGGGACACCGATTGTCCTCACGGCAGAAATCTTAAGGGATTTGATAGGTGTCTCCTCTTCTGGCCTTCTTCCTGCCGATATCTCTGTCGATGATATTTCTGATCTTGACCAGGCCATGCTTTCTGAGATGTTCCATGTGATCCCTCCCGCCATGATTGGCGTCCCTTCAAAATCTTTTAAGCCAGAATGCCTGGGTTCTTAATCTTATCCTGAAGTCGTGCCTCCTTCCGAAGTACGGCTCATCGAGCTTGCCTTCCCAGCCATTCCTTAAGCTGATCTACGCTCTCTTCATGGGGAGCGAGATCAATTAGTCTAGGATTATTCTTGATAAGATGGATTCTTTCGAATGTATCCGAAAGTCCAAAAAATCTGCTCACATCCCATATCCCTGCCTTTTGACCCTCGTCTTCTGTCACTTCAAGGTCCCTCTCCCTCCCGATGATGAGCGTCCTCTTGGTCCTCCTCTGAATGCGACGACCGTCAAGAAGTCTCTTGCGGCGCTTCGTCACGTTCAGAAGACGACCCCTTCAGCTTCTGCTTCAGCTCTTCCTCATACTCCTACTCTCGCTGAGTTTGTCGTTTCCTTGAGACGTGTGGAGTCTCATGTTTCTCGTTCTGAGGAGATGCTAGCTCGCATCTATTCTCACTTTGGCATTGAGATTCCTCCGTCTGTTTCTGACGATGAGGAAATGGACGAGGCTGAGCTCCAGGAGCTTGTTGGATCTGCTGCTCGTGCCCCAGAGGGTACGTCTGCTGCTGCTGCTACTTCTACCGGTGCTCCCGAGAGCACACCTGCTGCCTCCATTCCTTCGGTGGATACTTCGTCTGTTGGTGCTCCCGAGACCACTCCAGTTGCCATTCTCCCATCAGTTGACACTCCGGTCGTTCCTGAGACCACCACACCTTCTGCAGAGCCTGCTGCTGCTACGGACCCTCCCTCTGCCTCCTGAGCTTGCGTTGGATGACTCTCCCTATGCACTTTGGATGATATATTTTGTAGTGAGAGTGTGGGGTAGGATAGTTGGTGGTTATGGATTTTTGATATTTTTGGATGTTATATGATGTATTTTGATGTATACATGTTTTGTGATACTTCGATGTATGCTGTGACATATGTTGTATGATGTGCCCCGATCTGAGGATCGTTTATATTATTGTTGGCAGATGTATACTTTTGATGTATCCATGTTTATATATATATACATCGTGTTGACATTTACTTCAGTGTGCACATTATTTTTTGTCTCTGATGTTGACTTCGTCGCTCGACGACTATCTTGATTTAATAGAAATTATTTCTATGAAAACATAAAATTGTTTTCCATGCACTAAATTAACCAAGAATGTTGATATTGGAGAGTATGTTCCATAACTCAATACCTGAAATTGATTTGAGTTTTAATGATTTTATTTTTCGATTATCGACTATGGTCTCGTTGGCATGCTTTGATTTACTTCGTATTTTCCTTTGGTGTCATTTGGACCGTGGTCGTATTCTGCGACTCCCGTGCTTTTATTTGTAGCCATTGTTGTTGTCGTTGGTCTCCTCCCACTCTTTTTGCTAATGCTAAAGGGGGAGAGAATTAATAATGACATGTGCTAAATGATAATTTAAAGCAATGTTCCGTGAATCTAATTTGATATGTTAGATTCAGGGGGAGTTAATATATAAAAATGGATTTAGATCCTAAATTTCGATAATTGGATTCACATTTTATACTTTACTCGTCTGCTTGATGCTTATGATTATTATTTAATATGGAATTAACGTGTCATCAATGCAGGGGGAGTAAGTAAATTTCATTTGAATCATTATTATTGATTATTATTTATGTTGGTTTGTCATCACCAAAAAGGGGGAGAATGTTGAGTATTGATTCCCCGGATTTGGTTTTGATGATGAACAAACATAAATATCGTGAACTAACTCTTTGTGAGCGCAGTTATGGAGATCGTCGCCAAATTTCTATGAACATCAAAAGCGACGTCTCGAGACTTCTCAAAGCGCATGATCATGTGCTTGAAGCTTCGTTGAAGCTCAAGGACCATTATTGAAGTCAAGTGATTCGGATTGAAGCATTTGAAGACGGTTCGTCAAGTTTTATTTATAGTCTTCTAGCTTCATTTCGTAGAATGTTAAGCCTTGAGTAGGTCTTATGTTTTAATCTTCATAACGATCATATCTTAGAGCTAGGATCGTATTAGAAGCCCATACAAACTTTCCCGAAGCTTCACGCTTCATTTCGCGACTTTTTGTGCATGTTAGTTGGTTCAAGAAGAAGAACCAACCGACTAGATGGCAATCTAGTCGGTCGGCAATCCTTCTTGAACCGACTAGAATGCCTTGTTCAAATTCAGCTCTTTACTGTTTATAGTTAGTCGGTCCAAGAAGGTTCACCGACCGACTAGTTGTGAAACTAGTCGGTTAGGAATCCTTCTTAGACCGACTAGTTGAGCTTCCATTTTTTCAGCCTAACTTACTGTTTACAGTTAGTCGGTCAAAGCACAACGACCGACCGACTAGTTGAGAAACTAGTCGGTTGGAAGTTGTTCTTAAACCGACTAGCTGTATTTGAATTCAGCCTATTCTATTTCATCTGTTAGTCGGTCAAAGAACACTCACCGACCGACTAGTTGTGAAACTAGTCGGTTGGCAAGTCTTCTTAGACCGACTAGTTCTATATCTTCTGAACTTTCCTTTTTGGCTGTTCTTCAATTAGTCGGTTCATGCTGAATCACCGACCGACTAGTTGTGAAACTAGTCGGTCAGTGATCCTTCTTTGACCGACTAGTCTGCTTCAGAATAGAGCCGTTGGAGCATTAAATGCCACGAATTTTGCTCTCTCTTTCCTCTATCCTATATATACTTGAAGGGCTGCTTTCATAGTATTCAAGGCTGATATTTATTGAAGTTTAGAGAATCAAAGAGAAGCATTAATTCTCATTTCCAAGCTCATTCATTTCTCAAGAATCTCTCTTTCACTCTTATTTCCAAAGAGAGATTCACATTGATTGTGAGCCATTCAAGCCAAGAGCTTGATCCAATGTCACTAACATCTTCCTAGGCCTCCATTGCTGGTCAACATCTTGGAACTCGGGTTTGGTGCCTTCATCTTCCCCAAAATCCTTCTTGCCCTAAATCGTAAGTTTTACTCAAGGCATAGGGTTTTGTGGTAAGCATTTCTTATTTCATTTACATTGCTATTGTAAGTGTTTTACTCTCGGCTGTGAGAGTTTGTGTGTGATCCCGGTTTGTGGGAGTCACATTTTCATTTGTGTATGATTTGATCTTGTAGAGGTTTTCTACAAGTATTTCATAGCGCAAATTTGAGTTAGAGGTTTCTAACTCAAGTAGCCGGAGGGGATCCGGGTGTTTGGGACGTAGGATCACCGGGAACAAGTCGGGGAGACTTTGGTGGATCCGAACCCGTTATATCGTCTGTTTGCGATTGCATTTCTTTGTTATCAATATTTACATTTCCACATTGTTGGTTGAGTTTGCAAGGTAATTAGGAATTATCCTCTTAATTATTTTAAAGTGCTATTCACCCCCCTCTAGTACTTGTGCAGCAGCTACGTAGTGCATTACAAGTCCAACTCTTCTCCTATTGCCTCGTTCCACTTTGGCCAATCCTCTCTGCGTTTACATTCTTTTAGGGAGCGTGGATCGGTCTCATCGTCATATTCAGTGACGTGATTGGCAATAATGAGCACGAAGTTATCATCGATGATTGTGATTTTTCTGTCCAGTACATCTCCAGTACGTACATAGTTTAATGATATTTCTCCTATATTTTCCTCTTCAGGGGGGTTTTAGGAGGGGAGAGGTATCTGGGCTGAGGTCAGCACCCTGTGGTGGTATCGTTATCATTGCTCCAGGATTTTTCCCATTTCGAGGGTTTTTATCTTTGGAGCCTGGGGGTCGTCCTCTCTTTTGTTGAGGTACGTCCGCTTCTGCTGCAGGTGGATTGCATCCATCTTTGGTTATGTCAATCCTAGCTGGCGTGTTTGCAGCAGGGACGTGTGATCTGACAATCTTCTGGTTGTCAGTGAATTTGTCCGGTAAAATGTGAACTGTATTTTGTATTTAAAGGATCTTCAGGATCTCGTCTTCACATTGGTTTGTATGCGGATCAAAATGGGATAAAGTTTTGGTATCCCATGAAATGGTCTTTGAAGCTTCTGGCTTCTCTGTGTTAATGCATAGATTGGGAAAAGTGCTTTCGTCAAACTCACAATCTTAAAGGCGTCCCCCGTTAGGGGTTCCGGGTATCTAATGATTGATAGTGAATCGAATCTTATGTAGATACCCAGTCAACGTTGAGGACCCATCTTGGTCCTCTGCGGTGGTGCTATGGGGACATAGACATCGCATCCGAATATCCTCAGGTGAGAGATATCTGGTGGGTTCCCATATGCAAGTTGCATCAGAGAATAAGATTGACTTCCTGACGGTCGTAGTCTTATTAGCGATGCAGCATGCAAGATGGCATGTCCCCATGCGTTCACCGACAACTGGCATTGCATCAACAATGGACGAGCAATCCATTGTAGTCTCTTTATAAGAATTCGGCTAACCCGTTCTGGGTGTGAACATGAGCTACAGGATGTTCAACTTCTATGCCAGTTGCTTGGCAGTAGTCTTGGAAGACTTGTGAGGTGAATTCCCCAGCGTTGTCCAGACGCAATTTCTTGATCTGGTTGTCTGGGAAATGTGCCTGCGGCTTTATTATTTGTGCCAGTAGCTTTGCAAAGGCTACGTTGCGGGTGGAGAGGAGGCACACATACGACCATTTGGAAGATGCGTCAATTAGTACCATGTAGTACCGAAATGGGCCACTTGCGGGGTGAATAGGCCCACAAATGTCTCCATGTATTCTCTCTAGGAAGCTTGGAGACTCTGAGTCCACCTTCAGGGGGGATGGTCTCGTAATCAGTTTCCCTTTGTGGCAAGGGGGACAAGGAGATGCACCCTTTCGAAGTAGCTTCAAGCTTTTCGAGTTAATTCCCCGGGATTGAGATATGATGCGACGCATCATGTTCCTTCCAGGGTGTCCTAGTCTATTGTGCCAGAGTTGGAATTCTGGTTGACTATCGCACTTCTGGTGCTCAAGTGTGTTTGCATTGCTCTTATCTTTGTATGGTAGAGACCCGACAGGAGTCCCTCAAAAGCTCGATGGTGATTTTAGCACCGTTTTTATGAGACGTTACATACAAGAATTCTCTGTTTTGTTTGTTCACCGTCTCAAGGTGGTATCCATTTAAACGGATATCTTTAAAGCTTAACGGATTTCTATGAGAGCTAGGGGAGAAAAGCGCCTCTCTTATTAGTAGTTTGTGTTTTGTTGGGGAGCATAAAATGTGCTTCCCCTGATCCTTCAATAATTCCTGATGGACCGGAGATTGTATTCATGGTTCCATCGTATTTATCTATGCTTTGAAAAAAGCAAATGTCTTGGAGGATCGTGTGCGTAGAGGCACTGTCCACTAGGCATTTATTATCCATCTAATTTTAAGAGAGAGAAAAACATAGCAGTATAAGGCACAAAAAGATTTACTAATAATTACTCAATATCTAAAAATTCATCCAACATGCTAGAAATCAAACAATTAGAGAGTAAATTGTTTTTCAAATTACAATGCATAACAAAAAGTAGATAATGCTTCATTCGAGCAGGTCATCGTTTGAGAAGTCCTCAGCGATGAACCTGATTGGTGCCAGGTCTTCATGTTCCACCAGGTTTGTCTCAGCTTGCTTCTGGCTAGCTTTGTACAAGTCCTGTAGGTGGCGTGGAGTCAGACAATTCCTGGACCAGTGTCCAGTCATGCCACACCTGTGGCACTTATCTTCCCAGTCTTTTCTGGGGGCAGATGTCAGGCCGTCGTCTTTTCTCTTCCACACATTTTTCTTCTTTCCCTCATTATTGGTTCTTGGAGGGGGTCCTCTAGCCTCCTTCTTCATTGCCTTGCCCTTCTGGGGGTTGCCTTTGAAGTTGGTCCTCTTCTTCTGGGAGGAGCTGTGATGTGCTTCAGGCGCAGGAGCAGTGCCGGCAGGGCGTGAGTTATGGGTGGCCAGAAGGAGGTCTCTATTCTGCTATGCCATCAGAAGGCATGAGAGAAGCTCTGAGTATTTCGTGAACTTTCTTTCACGGTACTGCTGCATTAGTATAACATCCTTCTCGTGGAAGGATGTATACGTCTTCTCTAACATGCGCTCCTCCATCACTTTCTCCCCATACAACTTCAGGAGAGAGGTGATACTGAAAAGTGCCGAGTTGTACTCGACGATAGACTTAAATTCTTGCAGATGGAGGTTCTCCCATTCATATCGCGCTCGGGGAAGTATAACATCTCTTTGATGTTTATATCTATCCTCGAGGGCGATCCATAACTCATAAAAGTCTTCCACCGTGAGGTACTCGACCTTCAGGGTCCGATCGATATGGCATCTGATATAGATAATTGCTTTCGCTTTATCTATATCAGAAACCTTATCGCCTGCAGCGATGGCATGGCTCAGTCCCTATGAGCGCAGGTGGAATTTTATATCCAACTGCCAGCTCAGATAATTTTTGCATGTAGCATCCAATACGTCAAAGTCAACGCTCGTAATTTTAGTCAACGCTCGTAATTTATACAGACAGGTTTAGCTCCCTCTTCTAGTGGAATACGATGATCGCAGCTTCTTTGTGGGGGAAGTTCTTTAGGCTCTTGAAAGATATCTGCATATTGATCCAACAGCAATTGAATTCCAGGTTGCACTTCTTGTGCTTCAGCTGAGTAGTTGTGTACCCATGTATCCTCTAACACCAAAGATTTCAACTGGAGAATATATCATTCTCCTTGCTGCCTGAGGGTTTTGCACATTTGTCTCTCTCCTGAAAGGTCTGACATAGGTTTAATTCCCTTCCATATGCAACTTTTGTTGTGATACTGAAAAACCATCTGTAGTTTCTTGAAGTTGAGGACAATGTCCTCAAGCTGCTTCAACCAATGAGCCCCTAGGACTATTTGGTTTCCCCCTATAGGTAAGACTAGCAAGTCCACAAATAGCTCTACTCCTTGACAGTGCAACCGAACTCCCCTACAAATTCCAGCTCCAGAGAACTTCTCTCCATTAGCCACCCACACATCAAAAGACTTGGACTCTTCTTCCAGCAAATTCAATGATTTGGCTAGTCTCGGGTGGATGAAACTATGGTTGAACCAGAATCAACCAATATGCTAACAGTATGCCCCTTGATGCTTCCTTCCAACCTGAGTGTATGAGCAGAAGGGATTCCACACATTTCTTGCAATGAAATAGAAGTGGGTTTAGCTACCTCTTCATTGGAACTTGGTGACAATACTTCCTCTGCCATTTTTCTTCTCCGTGACCACAGTCCTCTCCATTCCACATTCCTTCTAGGATAAACAAATTTTTCTCTTTGCATTTATGGTCTTTATTCAACTTCTCATTGCACCAAAAGCAAAGATTATTTTGTCTTATGTTCTGGATCTCCTCAGGGGGTTAGCCTCCTAGCCTGACCACCATTTGAGCCAGTAGAACTCCTCTGGGGTATTATAGTTGAGCCACCGGCTACTGAAGTTCCCAAGGTTGAGCTTGAGCTACCTCTTCCTGCCCCCATGCTAAACCATGTCTTCTGCCAGTTCTCCTCATCTGAATGGTTTTCTCTTCACAATTCCTAACTAAGAACACAGCTTCTTTAAATGTTTGGGGTCTAGAGGCCTTAACCTCAAACTTAGTCTCATCTTTCAACCCACCAATGAATTTGTCTAAGATATATTTCTCTGGTAGCTTGTCTAACAACCCCATTACTTGCTCAAGCTTCTCCAAATAATCCCTCATAGTACTAGTTTGTTTTGAATTGACAAATGAGGTGAAGGGTTCTTCAAGGTCAGGGTGGCCAAATCTTGCAAGCAACTCTCTCTTGAATACATCCCAATGAAGAAAATTCTCCAAATTCATTTCTCCACATTCATACCACTGGAGAGCCTTATCCTTGAAATAAAATCTGCAGACCTTGACCCACATCTCATTATCAAGACTGTAGTATTCAAAAAGTTTAAGAACATGGTTGATCCAAGGAAGTACATCCTCAGCCCCTTTGAAAACTGGAAAATCATGCTTCAAAATTTTCACATGGCCAAGCCTAACTCCCTGATTACCACCCTGATTCCCATTCCCACTAGTATTCCCTTCAAAAAATGGACCAGCATTAAGGCGAGAATTGTTACCTTGGTCAGTTCTAGATCCCTCTTCCGACGGATTCTTAGATGCGTGGAGAACCCCAATTTGCTTGGCAATATATTGGAACTGAGCATTCATCAAGGCAAACTGCGTTCGGAAGTCAGTATGCTCTCGAGCCAGTTGTACCTTAAAATCAGTCTGATCGCGGATATACTGCATTCTGAAATTGGTTTGGTCTCAATCAAATTGAGCCTTGAAATCAGTGTAATCGCCCACCATACGACCTTGATTAGCTGCTTGCAGCTCGATCATATCTTCGATCCTCTTCAGCCTCATCAGACCGATCGTCATGTTGCTTCCTCCCTCATAGATATTTTCATCCCCATGGCTCGTAGCTTGCTATGGTACCAATTGTTGAGCTTTCTTCTTTCCCATTGCTAATTCAATGACATGTAACTCAAAAATAGGAAAATCAGAGAGAATTTGCAACGCAATCCTCACACAAATTGAAGAACAAGAAAGAATCAAGGAAAAATTAAGAATAAAAAATGAAAGGGAAAAGTAATTGTTCAGCAAATAGCTGCAACAAATTTCATTCAGTCGATAAGCATCAAAATCCTAACAGATTGCCTTTTATAGGCCAAAACTAAGAGAGTTTGTAAGGTAACAAACTTCTCACATCCACGGACCACATTGAATTTCCTCCTCATCTACGGTTGTAATTAATTCTCAGCACACGGCTCAGATCTCCTCTTCACTGATACCCCTTCGCAATCCGACGGATCCCAGCTCTCTTCTCCAACGGATCTCTACTCCTTCACCCAGCTGCTTCAGATATTGGCGGAAGATAACGGCTCCCTCCTCCGGCGGAGATCACCCACACATATCCTTGGGTCGCCAACATGGCAATCAATAAAAATTTTGATCAATATTTATCTTACATTTCAGGAAAGTCCTACAGAGGTCAGGCAAGGATCACTCCATTTTGTTGGACCAACCATCTGGAATCTACCAGTACAAATTCATTGTAGATGGACAGTGGAGATACATTCATGATCTTCCATCCGTATCTGATGATGTGACATATTTCTAACATCCTTGACGTTCATGTTAGAATACTTCGAACATATTTTTTTTGGTAATTTACATCAAACATATTAGCCTGCATCTTTACATATAATTTTCAATTTGCAAGCCTGTGAAATTGTTTCTTATGCTGCTTAAAATGTCCAACAAGTGAATCTGTAAACCCATTTGTTAACTTGTCTAAACTTGGAACAAAAAAATGATGGAACAATCTTCTGAATTGCTTTCTCACATCTAACTACACGAGGGAAAATAAAATTTGGAAACACAGAATTAAATCTGTATAGTTCATTCCCACTTGGTTTAAATCTAGAAGGAAGGGAATGAAATATACTTCCAGTAGGATGTCTCCCAAATCATTCTTTCCAATCTATATATTGAATGAAAATATAGAAAATAGACTGGGAATGAACTAAATGCCAATCATTCTTTCCAATCAGTAACATGTTTTCCTCGGATATAATCAAGCAATGTAAGATTGCATAGGTCCTGACCACACCAGTTTTGAGCAAACAGTGTTCACCTTTGGTTGATATCATTATCATTCAACACTATAATCACATTTACCAACACTTCATGTCCAATGTATGAAAAAAAAACTGTAATTTTAATTATCTTTCTTTCAGGAGTATATTCCAGAAAACATAGAAAGTGTTTTGAGCTGCCTCCATCTCCAGATTCCAGCTACAGCCACCCGTTCCCTGTGGACGAGGACTTCGCAAAGGAGCCACCAGCCGTTCCACCTCAAGTGCTTCTCACTGTTCTTGGAAATTCTGAGAAGCCTCAGCGCTTCTCACTGAGAAGCCTCAGCGCGTTGTTCTCAACCATCTTTTCACCGAGAAGGGATGGGCTTCCCAGTCGCTTGTTGCCCTTCGCTTAACCCACAGGTTTCAGTCCAAACACGTGACTATCGTCCTTTACAAGCCAACATGAAGATAACAGTATGCACTTCCTTTGGCATGCCTTGCGGATTTTCATGTTCATCTTTGAGTTTATCACGTACACAAGTTACCCTGCTTCGCCTTTTTGCAGCCTGCAGGATCGCTGGAGTGAAGTCTCAAATTTAGCTCATGGATGGTGGCAGTTTTTAGAGCTTCCTGGGCATGCAAAAAATGAAAATAAAAAGGAACAGAACCAATTTCTAAACGTTAACCTCCATGGTATACCCTGTTTCCCATGGCTCTCTTTATGCTGTAAATCAAATGGAATTAGACTCGAGTTTCGGCAAATCTAGAGAGGGCGAACATTTCTCTTTTATTAATTGGGTTTGATTTGCTCCAATTATTTATCCAGAATAGATCTTTAATGGGGTGACGTTAGAATTCTCCCTAGTCCCCATCTTTTTTGGGGTTGAGCGTTGAAGTTATTTTGTATCGACAACCCTTGTATGTAAGCCAAAAACTAAGATGGGTAAAAGTTTATCATTTTCATGGAATGATTTTATGGTTATGATGCTGGTATTTGATTTACAGCTTCATCTTTGTCGTATCCTTTCTTGTTGTCTTGTTGTCTGTGTAGCTGCTTGTGATTGGATTGTAGCATGGGTTTGAGTTGATGAAGCAGCTTGTTTGTACTTTTTAAATTTCTCTCAAATGACTTCATGAACAACCCAAACACATGCTATAGCCCAATCACAAGCAGCTACATGCAACATGAAAGGATACGACAAAGCTGAAGCTGTAAATCAAATACTAGCATCATAACCATAAAAATCATTCTAGGTAAAGATAAACTTTTAGCCATCTTAGTTTTCGGGATGACGGCGACTTACATGCAAGGGTTGTCGATACAAAATAACTTCAACGCTCAACCCCAAAAAAGCCAGGACTAAGGAGAATTCTAACGTCACCCCATTATAGATCTATTTTAATTGGAGCAAATCAAACCCACTCAATAAAAGAGAAATGCTCGCCTTCTCTACATTTGCCGATACTCGTGCCTAATTCCATTTGATTTACGTCATAAAGAGAGCCATGTGAAACATGGTATACTATAAAAGAGAGCCATGGGAAACATGGTATACTATAAAGAGAGCCATGGGAAATTTGTATTGCAATTGTATTGGATCTTTACACTTCATTAAATAGAGATGTATTGAGATTTTACTGAAAATTGCATTGGATATTTACATTTTTATTAAAGATATGCATTGGAATTATATTTTATGTTTGCTTGGAATTATGGTTGAAGGGGTGTGAGTATGTGATGGTGTTGGAGTGTGTAAATATGATGTGATGGGTTGTGCATGATTTGGCCAGGTTGGCAACCCCGACCATTTCTTCTGCTCTTTGTTCACTAGATGAGAAGCATTCCACTAAATGCTCTCTGCTGTAGACCGGATAATATAACAAAGAATGGTGGTTGCTAATTCCGGTTAATTTTCAAGGCAAACACAACCACTTTTCTCGTCGGGCACATCAGTAAAAACTTTCAAGGCAAACACAACCACTTTTCTCATCGGGCACATCAGTAAAAACTTTCACTAGAATTGTTGACGTGACAAAGTTGATTGCCTTTGGTTAATATGTTTAAACTTGGTCGATTTTTATAATTATTTTAATTTTTTAACATTTTCCGCAAATTTGTTTTAAAATATATGGGCAACTTTGTGTATTGATTATTGTAACAAGTTATACATACTTGACTTGGTACCATCAATAGCATATTCTTTAGAAATAAATAATTTTATTTTAGTTAAAAAAAAGAGCTCGAAATGTGGAAAAAGATAGAAACTCTGCAGTTATTGCATTAACAAGATAAAAGGAAAATGACCCAGTTTAAGGGCAATTTTTGCCATACGTACAAAAGTTGAAGCAGTCATTTGAGAGCTATTGAAAAATTACAAAAAATTACAATATTTGCCATACCCAGTTTGCTGGTATTTGATTTACAGCTTCAGCTTTGTCGTATCCTTTCGTGTTACTTGTAGCTGCTTGTGATTGTGCTGTAGCATGGGTTTGAGTTGTTGATGAAGACGGCTCTTTTGTAATTTTTCAATTTCTTTGAGAGGACTGCTCCAATTTTTGTTTGCGGATAGCAAACGTTGCCCTCAAACTGGGTCATTTTCCTTTTTTTGTCTTGTTAATGCAAAAACTGCAGAGTTTCTATCGTTTTCCACATTTCGAGCTCTTTTTTAACTAAAATATAATTATTTATTTCTAAAGAATATGCAATTGATGGTATCAAGTCAAGTATATATAACTTGTTAAAATAATCAATCCATACTTTAACCATATATTTTTAAGGGTTTAATGGATGTTGACAGCGTAAAAAATTTCTTGACCGTGCCGTCAATGCCCAAAGCTTGGAAAAAATTGTGAATTTTTTCTGCGTTATTGTTTTCTTTTTAGGGACCGTTTCTTTGCGGGGATTTGGGGGTAGAAAGTGATATTTGCATACTGTTCATTGTCAAATCAGCTCAAAGCAAACAAAAGCTCCAATTTTCTGTTCCAATGGCCAAAAAAAGCAAACGAAAAGCAGCTCCAAATCTGACGTGGAGCAAAGCAACGCCCCCCCCGGGCACAATCCCCGCATTTCGCGGGGATTACAAAGAATCCGGGCTGCAACGGTGGGTCTCGCACATATTTCTCCAACCGCGAGCTGCCACGCGAGCGCAGATCTTCTTTTGTGCTATAAGCACACTTTTTTTGTTAGTTTGTGTTTTTTAAATTTAAGTTTTATTTTAATATATTAGTTTATTATTATTTCTCCCACTTTCCACTTTCCTCATCCAACAATCTCAATCCCACTTTAACCCAAAGAAACACACTACTTTAGCGTGGGACCCACAAACAAATCGCAAACCCACTTTCCAACCCATTTTCCTCCAAAAAAACACAAAACTCTACTTCTCTCTCCTCAAGAGATTTACTATTCACAATAGTAAATCCCAACCTAAAGTAAACGAAAGAAACAGGCCATAAAAATCTCAGAACTCTAAATACGGGTGACCCTTAAGAGGATTTGATATTCGATCCACTTGTCGCCAAAAATTCTATTGTTCTGAAACGGTTGAATGTGCAATGATTGGATCAAGGTTCAAATAGCGTGGGAAATTCATAATGATGATCATTTATGATGTGGATGACATATCTAATTTTTTTAAAATGATGTATATGATGGTCAGTTCGGTAAAATTCTCACGCAGATAGCACATATAAATTATTCTTTATTTTAAATTACTTAGCCTTTAATTTTTTAAAAAGTAGTTTTAAATATATTTTCAAAGCCATGGTAGTTTGGTTAGATTTCCTAGCTCAATCGGTGCATTATGTAACGCCCCGCTTCCCAAAAGCGATGGAAGCGAAAACGTTACAAAGGTCTGCATGAACTGGAGCGATGAAGCTCGAGTTCACTAAGCGTCTGTGATAACAACCTTACAGGATTTCTTGCATGCATTTCAGAACAATAAAAACATTCATTAATTTCAAGCCACAATCCAGAAGTTCGTACACTGAATAAAACGACAAGACCTCAGCAGGGCCGAAAGAACTGCAAGAGGAAACATACACGAATACAAGGTACTAAAAGCAAAACCAAAGTGAAGCAGCAACAACTCGGGTCTCTAGTCTTCCACAGGGAGCGACTCAGCGTCAACAGTAAACTCTTGGCTCTCTAGGTCAGGCGTCTCAAACAGGTCCTCCTGATACTCAGGCTCGTGATCTGACATACATTCCAAAAACACGAATGTATGTCAGCAAGGGTCTGCAAGTAAAAGGTGAACTGACCCAAGTCGAGGTGTACAAATTATTAAACAGATTAAATGGTAATAATAGTTCTAAAGTCGCAGTTATACATTTATTCAACATGAAGTTATGAACATGGAAATTTTAAGCAGTTAAAGTAAAAACATTTACGAGCATGGCAGTTCTAAAGATAGTGCAAGTCGATAGTCATAGCAATTCTAGTGTGCAAGTGAAATGACGTTAAATGATTTAATTTCCATGCAAATGATTTCTATCTGTATAAGGTTGTCGCTTTTAAGACGTGGTGAGTGAGTCAGCCCTTCTCACGGGGGTATAATCGTGATTGATGCCACCCACCGCATACGGTGGTGCTCTTGAAGGTGACCCTTCACACGCTTAGTGGCCACTCAATCCTAACCCCACCCAAATGTTGTGCTGGAACACGAGCCAGACTAATCAAGTTGCACGAGTTCACGAAGTCAAGATTTCGCTTTTGAAGCGCACGAATTCACGAACTCAAGTATTTCAAAATGTTCCATCTAACAACGTGTGTTCAAGTATAGTGTGAAGCATGATATATGTGTACAAGCAATTTAAGGCATTCCAGAACAAGAAATTATTTGGTTAGTTGATGAACAGGTTGCAAATATGTGTTTTTCCTTTACAAGTCGTAATGCAATTAAAATGTAATAAACTGCAATAATTCGCACACTTGCCTGACTGGGATGGTTTTGGGTGTCCAAGCAATTTAAGGAAAGACGAGATATATTTGCGTCATTAAATATGTGACAATAAGCCAAACATGTTTAACTAATTAAATGCTAACATAACTTAGGTCATACAGTCATAAACTAACCTACGTTTATTCTTAACATATATAAATTGTTATTGATGTAGCAAACTAAGAGTACACACGTATAATACTAACATTTAGCTTTAATAGACCCAACCCAAATAACCAATTTACTTAATTAAATTCATTCCATTAGGTTAATAATCTCATACTCAATACGCAATTAAATCCCCTTGAACCCAAAACCCAATAAGCTTTACTCATCTTGACCCTTTAAAACACATACCCAATAGCATGGTTTAAACCCAATACCCATACCCATTATCATAACTTAAACCGAAAAACCCATACTCAAACTGACTTCATACCCAATAAGCAATAATACCCCAAACCCAATAAGCTTAAACTTAAACCCAATAAGATTTTACCTTTTCCTCTTCTACTATTCTGCTATTCTTTTATTTCTTTGAAACTGATCTTTCCCCCTTTTTTCTCCCTGCAGGTGGGCTCAATAGGAGGAGGTCAAGGGGGTGAGGGCACGGTAGGGGAAGGGTGGCAGCGCTGGCGGCTGGCAGGGCGGCACGGCGGCGCGGGGTCGAGCAGCAGGGCGGTGCGTGTTGGAACCTGTCAAAACAGCGTTAGGATCGATAAATGAAGTTGAGACTTACGCTTGCGTATGCGGCACGGTAGTCTCGGAACTTCGCCTTCGGATTCGACACGACGGATCGAGTCTTCTCACGAACGGAGTAAGGCTACTAAATCCACAATCTAAATCTCTACTTTTAGATTAAGAACTTGGATAAAGAGAGAGGAAGGATTTCGGCAGAGCTTCGCTAGAATGAAATGCAAGGCAAGAATGCCATGCAAAAGTGTAAGGAAATGGCTAAGCCTTGGGTCTTATTTATAGCCCCCAAGGTAGTTATTTTAGGAGTAATTGTTCCTTTGGAACAATTTAACTAAAGTGTACCATCGTACATGGCACATTATAAGCTTAAGTTGTACCATATGCATGGTACAACATAAGCTTAAGATATTCCCCCTTTATTAGCCATATGTCGCATGCACTTATGCACATATAATGCGACTTTCCCAATAATCTAGAGATCCTCTCCGCAAGGGAACAGATTCCCTTTGTACACGACTTCATGTACGCGACGTTCGAGGTCCGTATTCCCTCGTACATTCCCTACAAGGGTGTACAAACGTCATCCATATCCAACGTCTCCCACTCACACTTCAGGGGATTGTAAGAGAACGTCTTTCTCTTAGTTCTTTCATCTATCATACCGAGAAATAGACCGTGCGACCGTCATGCGCGTAGAGTCTGTTGTTTTGCACTTGTTAGAGATACACAACGACCTCGAAGGTGCAAAGTTGAGTAGTTCAACGCATGATTTACCCTAGATTATTTCTTCACATTTCTTATACTTTATATTCAACAATTGAATTCCATCTGGATCACAATTGGCTGGCCAGCTTTGAATCATTAAAGTCCAAATGCGAATATGAAATCAATCTTCCTCTTCTTGCGAACCTTCTGATCTTGACTTGATTCGCTTTTCTAACGTGCCCCGCCGAGCCGAATTATCATAGCTCATTAGCAACACGCTAAGATAGCGATCATCTCGTCAAATCTAAAGGAACCAATTGGAGTCCTTGAGGGTAAGAGTTAAGACCCATATGGCCTTTGAGTCTCACATAATAGCAAACACTATTGCTACTAACTCAGTGGTCGAAATGCATACGTGGTATGAACACGTATTACAACATCACTCCTTTCCCAGGGAGAGTATGTCTTAATGATGTTGTACGGATGAAAGATCAGACACCACAGTGCCTATCTTTTGAGTCCCCTTACTACCCATGAAATATTCCCGGACTCTCATCCTGCATAAGACAGATAGGATTTAAAAATCCTATGAGATCTCTTTTAAATATCCTTATGATACAGATCTCAGATCTTTTGTAAGCATCCATATGATGCAGATCTTTCATTCGACTATCTTGTTTAAGTCACGACTCTAAATCATTTGTCTAATGATTTTGACTTTAAACTAGTCTCATCTCTATCTTATTCATCTGATAAGATAAGGCGGTTGCTCATGTGAGAGAGCCAACCTTAATCTGTCCGACATACACACAATAAAATAGCTGAGACTTAAACACAAATGTATATAAACTCATTTGTAAGAAACTTGTATGCAAAACTTAAACTTTGATCTTCTATAGACATGGGAAATATTACATGATACAGCTCAGCACCTACGCATTCCCATAGATGATAAGTGTTTGAAGAACACATCTCTGGGGATCGCCTTAGTAAGGGGATCCGCTATCATCTTATGCGTGGATATGTATCCTATGTCTACTTCCTTCCGTTTGTCATAGTCTTTCGCAAACTTGAATCGAATATCAATGTGTTTGGTCTTACAATGAAATTTAGGATCTTTGACATAGGCAATCGAAGCTTGAGTATCACTGTATATAGGAACAGTGCTCGAGTCAGTGGCATCTGTCAGCATGTCTAAGAATTTCCTAAGCTAAACAGCTTCTTGGACCGCCATGCTGAATGCTACAAATTCGGCTTCCATGGTTGATAGGGCGATGAAGGTTTGCTTCTTGCTGCTCCAGGATATTGCACCATTCCCGAGCAAGAAAACAAAACCTGAGGTAGATCTTCGCTCGTCGAGATCACCTGCCCAATCAGCATCGGTATAGCCTTCGAGTTTCAAGGTATTGCCTTGATAGCACAACGCATAGTCTGCAGTCCCTTTGAGGTACCTTAATATCCTCTTCACCGCTTTCCAGTGTGCATGTCCTGGGTTGGATTGGTAACGGCTTACCATACCAACAGCATAGAAAATGTCCGGTCTGGTACACATCATGGCGTACATCAGACTCCCGACAGCACTGGAGTATGGAACCTTTTCCATAGCTTTCTTTTCTTTTGGATCTTTGGGACACATTTCCAAACATAGACCCTCGCCTTTGCTTATTGGAGTATCAATTGGCTTGCAGTCCTGCATATTAAACCGTTCTAAAACTTTCTTTATATATGTCTCTTGAGAGAGAGAAAGAAGTTTCTTGGAACGATTCCTTGAGATCTTAACCTCAAGGATATATGCAGCTTCACCCATGTCTTTCATTTCAAAGACGGATGAAAGCCAAGTTTTGATATCCATGATAAGACGCTTATCATTTTCGGCTATAAGTATGTCATCTACATAAAGAGACATAATTACATACTTGTTCTTAATCCTCTTAATGTATACGCAGTTGTCTTCGTCGAGCATGGAGAAACCATACGACAAAACGACTTCTTGAAAGCGCATATACCACTGTCTTGAGGATTGTTTAAGACCATATATGGATTTACGAAGTTTACAAACCTTATGTTTGTTTTCTTCTTGTACGAACCCGTTTGGTTGTTCCATGTAGATCTCCTCATCTAGTTCTCCGTTAAGAAAAGCAGTCTTTACATCCATCTGATGTAACTCGAGGTCCAAACAAGCCACCATTCCAGAATTAAGCGAATGGAGGTATAACGCACGACAGGAGAGAAAGTCTCTTCGTAGTCTATTCCTTCCTGTTGCGTGAAACCTTTCGCAACACGGCGAGCTTTATATTTCTCGATGGAGCCATCAGCCTTATGCTTGATTTTGAGAACCCACTTGTTCCCAATGGCTCTACGTCCCTTGGGTAAATCAACCAAGTCCCAGACTTGGTTTGTTTTCATGGATTGAAGTTCTTCTTCCATCGCCGCAATCCATTTATCTTTAGCAGGGCATGTGACGGCCTATTTGAAATTTGCAGGTTCGTCATCATCTTGTAGTAATGTCATAAATGTTTGAGGAAATTCATCCTCAAATCTCAGAGGTGTTAGCCTCGTTCGATTACTACGTCTTGCTTGAGTTTGTTCACTCCCACTTGGAATGACGTCACTCCCACTTGGAATAACATCATTCCCACTCGGAATAGGATTGGTATCGTTCGTATCATCCATAGGTGAAGTATGAGGGTCATTCATTTTCCTCTTCACCAAGAATTCTCCCACTCGAACGTTCCGATCCTTCTTGATCCCAAGTCTCAAATAAGGATAAGTCTTGACTTATCTCACCCTGTCTTGGAAACTCGTTTTCCAAGAAGACAACATTCCTCGATTCGAATTCTATTAGACCCCCATTGTCCTCTTGACCGACGAAAACATATCCTTTGGAGTTTTCAGCGTATCGGATGAAGATACACTTCCTCCCACGTGGCCCAAGTTTGCCATATTTGTGAGAGGATAAATGTGCGTAAGAGGCACAACCCCAAGGTTTTAGAATGCTTAAGTCTGGAGTTCTATTGTTCCACAACTCATAAGGAGTAGAACTTACCGACTTCGAGGGTACACGGTTTAAGATGAATGCTGCCGTCAATAATGCATCACCCCAAAAAGGTGATGGGCAAATTTGCCTGAGACATCATTGATCAGACCATTTCCATCAATGTCCTATTTCTTCTTTCCGCAACACCGTTTTGTTGCGGAGTATAAGGCATAGTTATTTGATGAACTATGCCTTTTTCATCACAGAGTTCCTTAAAACTCGTTGATTGATATTCTCCACCCCGATCGGTTCGCAAGACCTTTTTCTTGCGATCTAGTTGATTTTCCACTAAACTCATATAGTTTTTGAAGCAAGATAAAGCTTCATGTTTGTGGGAAATCAAATAAATGTGACCGAAACGGGTGAAGTCATCAATGAATGTGATGAAATAGGACTTCCCGTGTCTTGTCTTAACATGCATTGGACCGAAAATGTCCGAATGGATAAGCTGTAATGGAACTTCGGCCCTTGTGCCAGTTCCAAACGGCTTGCGATAAGTTTTCCCTACAAGACAATGTTCGCAAGTTGACATTTCAACTTTTGAAACATTAGATAGCAAGCCACTTTTGGCAAGTCTATCCATTCTAGTTGGTCCAATGTGACCAAGTCTTGCATGCCAACAAATGATCTCAGATTCAGAATTAGAAGCATTTGTCAAATGGAAACTTTCATTAATAGAAGAAGAATCATCACACATAGTGTTTAAAACAATCAATCCATTACAAACATCACCCGACCCAACTAAAGAACTATTACAAACAAGGTCAACATTTTGTTCATAGAACCTCCATTCATAACCTAAAGACATTAACATGACCACGGATACGATATTCCTTCGAATATCTGGAGCAAAGAGGACGTCGTGCAATAATAGAGTCCGGCCGTTGTCGAGAACTAGCTTGCATGTTCCGACGCCCTTGACTTCAACACGAGTGTTGTTGCCGACGTATATCCACTTTGTTCCTTGAGTTATCATTCGATACTCTACGAAGAACCTTCTGTCCTTCGCTACGTGGTCTGTGGCCCCTGAATCAATCAACCAAAAATAGTTAGATTCAGCAAGAAACATGGAACTAGAAACACATATGTAACTAGCCCTACAAGTTACCTTATCACTTCCATCCGTACACGTACGGGCGAAGTGACCGTACTTGTTGCACTTAAACACTTGATCTTCTTCAAGTTTTTCTTCTTTGAGTGCACTTTCTTTTGGCACTTTTTGTTCTTAGTCTTCTTTGAGGTTTCCAATTCTTGCTTTCGTTCGTTCATAAACCTTAAGCGTTTATCCTTCCGCTTCTTTCCTCCATGTGAGGAACTAGCGGCCATGTGCACTTCGGCACTAGGTTTTGCGGGTTGAATCCGTTCTTCCTCGAGTTCGAGGTGTTTGGATACATCGCTTAAAGTTTTAATGCACTCATTATGAGTGAGGTGCATTTTCATGTTATCCCAGCTATCTGGGAGTGAACGAATGACTGCTTGGATTTGCTGTTCGTCAGACAGCGTAAGACCCGCATCCTTCAATTCAGCTATGAGATTCGCCATGTGACGGAGATGCTTTTTCATAGATTGATCTCGCCGCATTTTGTACGAATCAAATTGAATATTTAAGGAGCGTAGTTTGGTGACCGAAGTTCCACCAAAATTTATTTCTAGCCCAGACCATATGTCTTTGGCTAGGTCGAATTCCCGAAATAGACGCATTATGTCATTGTCCATTGCGGACAATAACGTAATACGTGCTATTTTGTTCTTTCGAGTCCAAGTCTCATAAGCATCTCGGTCCCTCTTGTGTTGGGCCGTATTGCCCAACTCAGGTTCTTCCATTACGTTTTGGAGTGTTTCAAGCACATCTTGCTCCTCCAAAACATATTGGATTTTTATTGACCAAAGTTTATAATTGTCGCCGTTGAGCTTCTCACCTTTGTTAAGCTCGGCGACAATGTTCTTAGAAGCGGTAGACATATTCGAATCAAAAAACTGCAAAGAAAATGAAAAACACGATCAAAATTCTATGCATAAAGTTTCGATTCTTTAAACACTTGATAAGTTCCTTGGATGCGCTGAAATGTTACTCTAGAATCGAGAAGTTCACTACGTTCCCAACTACCATCTAGAAGTAACTTTCAAAGTATCCCTCTTACTTATCTCATGTAAAAAAGAAATCAGAAATGATACCCGTATGGTACCAGCAGCGGAAAAATACTTTTGAAAAAACATATCTTTCAAAATAGAATAGGTGAGAGTTTGCGCAAAGAATTTTAGCGTAACAATTGCCAAGCCACGAGACCTGTTCTACACACTCATGGGTTAGATAACCATGGACGGATCGTGGTAGGACTTGGAATTCTAAATTGCGCTATCCCGATTAAGGACGGGACATAACCTATTTGAAAACATCTTTTTCAAAAAATTTGAAATACATTGGCTAATCTCCGTAGAGTAGAGCACAATGTCATAAGTACATTGGCTAATCTCCGTAGAGTAGAGCACAATGACATGGCTAATCTCGCATGAAGTAGAGCACTACGGCTAATCTTCAAGGAGTAGAGCCCAAAAAGCGTTTTTGAAAACGTATTTTTCAAAACATATGAAGACGTATTTTTCAAAAATATATTTCAACATAGTACCCTTATGATACTAGTGAAATATTCGACAATCCCTGGCCATTACCGGGTTTAAGCCGTTGCCGTGTCAAGGTCGGATCCCCCCCTTTAGGAGATTTTTCTGCAAGCCATCGTCGCCGGCTCCCGTATGGATCCAGGCGTTTCCCCCGTATGAGAGAATTTTGGCGCAGACGACTGTCGTTTGGGCCCGTATGGGCTAGTCGGCACGTTCGTGTTCGACCAAGGCCTTTTGCCAAATTGGTCGACCAAAACACCCGAATTGGTCGACCAATACTAATGGTCTGAAACTTCTCCCGGCCAGTGCCGGCCAGGCCGGCCCTCGGCCAGTGCCGGCCAGGCCGGCCCTCGGCCAGGCCCTTGCCGCTGCCAGGGCCGGCCGTGGCCATGGCAGCGGCCAGGTCCGGCTATTGGCCAGGCCCTGGCCGAGGCCACGGCTGGCCAGGCCCTGGCCTCTGCCAGGGCCAGGGCCGGCCAGGCCCTGGCCGAGGGCCAGGGCCCCTGCCCTGGCCTCTGCCAGGGCGGCCTGGCCCCTGGCCTGAGGCCAGGGCCCCTGCCCTGGCCTGGGCCAGGGCGGCCTGGCCCCTGGCCTGAGGCCAGGGCGCTGCCCTGGCCTCTGCCAGGGCGGCCAGGGCGGCCAGGCCCTGGCCTGGCTGCGGCCAGGGCCTTCTGGCCGTGGCCGTGGCCGGCCAGGGCCGGCCCTGGCCTGGCCGCGGCCAGGGCTCCCTGGCCCTGGCTGTGGCCGGCCAGGGCCGGCCGGCCATGGCCCGGCCATGGCTTATTGGCCTTGACCGGCCATGGCCCTTTGGCCATGACCGGTCTCCCCCCTTCATGGGGTTGGCCGCACACCCCCATCGGAGGGGGGTGGCCGTGGTGTTGTTCGTCGTCATTGGCCGTAGCCAACCCCCTCCGCATGGGGAGGGGGAGTGCATTGCTGGTGGGCTCCGAAAGGTGCTTCTCTCAAGCGCAAGAGTCCGTTCAAGTAGTAAAATCTGGGAGTCCAGATGTCGAATCCTCGGGAGAATCTGTTGAACCCACAAGTCCAAATCAAATAGAGTAACTACGAATAAAAATCTAAGCACTTTAATAGTGATGGTGAAGGTGGTATGAAAAGTGTGTGGTGATGGGATTGTTACGTGCGATCAATGCAAACGACGAAATCTAGTTTGTGAAAAATAGATATAAAAGGCATGTACATGGCATGGGTTCATTAGGATCAGCGAATCGTAAGCTTTGGTTGATCAAGTATAACGCAACGAAACCTCCTTTTGGGAGCGAATCGTCGGAAGATGTCCTTTTGGGAGTTAACGCATCAATTCTAATAGTATATCGCTAAAGTTGTAAACGTACATATGAAGTATGAAGCTCTCTTTTGGAGAGATCAAATCTCACCCTTGTGGGGTGATCATCAACTAGAACAATTCTTTTGGAATATGCAAAAGTAGATTTAAGAGCGACGATTAAACTTTAGCAAATATAGCGATTAAGCGCAATAATACAACCAATGAATACGATTCACATCACCTAATTACTCCATACCATGCACATAAAATATTTAGCTACTCATGGTGCAGAAATACACAAATTTCAGATCAGAATTCATAAGTTTATTAGCAAAATACGGAGGTTTAAGGGCAAAATACAAGCTAAAACACCCAAATACAAGCTAGAGTTGAAGAAAATATCACCAATTCTCCTTGAAAAGTGTTCAAAACTCTCTGGAAATAAGAAAATAGGCTCTGGAATTTTACAGAATTTTTGCAGAAGAAAATACGGCTCCTAAGTGCTCCAATACGCCCATTATACGCCCAAAAACCCTAGAATACGCTTAAATAAAGAGATTGCGGGTTTATTGGGCTTAACGGGTTCAAACCCGCACCAAATTCGCACCCGAATTGATCTGGACCGTAGATCTAAAGCGGGGCAAACGAGGGCCGTTGTTCGTTGCGGGATCTAACGTGGCGCTGCCACGTGGACTTTAAAAATCGTGCGCAAACCCGCTTCGCATCCGCTTCATTGTAACCGTCGGATCCACATCGGAGCGTCCACGTACAGCCACGTCGCCGCTCCGCTGATTCGATTCGGATTCGAGAGTGACCGTTGGATCTCCATCGTACGGGCATCGCTCGTCCACGTCGCTCGTTCTGAGTTCGAATGCGGGGTTGACGCGGACCGTTGGATGAAGCAGGGATACGACCGATGGCCGCCACGTGGACAAGAGAATTCGGCGCTTCGCTCGGTTCCACTTCTCGCCCGACCGTTGGATGAATTCTCGGACGAAGGAGATGACGCCACGTGTCTCGAGAAGAGGCGCTCCGCAGCGTTCTCCGAATACGAGTTTCGTCTCGTTTCGACCGTTGGATCTTAATCCAACGGTCTGTATCGAGCGTTTGCTGAGAGAATGCGGATGCCGTCAGATGTAGCTGCGGACGGTGGAGATGCAGCCACGTGTCCCGTATAATCGTATTTTTTGCGTATTTCCCCAATTAATTGGTATTCTGCATTCAAAAATTCATAGTAATTAGCACAGATCTCAGAAAAATACAAATAAATAGTCGTTGGAATCGTGAGATCGAGACCAAGCTAGGAAAAATATAAAAAGGGCAGAAATACTTCATTAATTACTGTTTGTGCTCAAATAGTGTGTTTTCTCTAATAAATAAATGTGTAGAAAATACGTATGTACTAGAGACCAATATAGCATCACATGAGCACAAAGTATTGCTAGATGAGGGGTTAAATACGCAATATTCAACCCAAATCAATTGCCTCCATTGCCAATTTGGCTATAGATTTCATGCACCAAAATTCATCTTCCCCGATGGGAATAACTACCACCTTCTTCTCCGGTGAAGCACCCGTTCGTTGAGGAAGTAGTTATCCTCCAATGGCCGTGTGCCAAAAAATTAACCCACTTCAAAAATTCGTAAACTATGCGCTCCACATGAAGAGAGCGCCCATTCCCTATGAATGGAGACTCAGCATCCATGAAGAGAGCGAGTTTGACGATATGAACGGTCGGTTCTTCCCGTCACGGAGAGTTCCTGCCATATCCGTAATGACAGAAGACCCTAACGTGAAAAGAACAACCGCTGCGTTCTCTCCGTCACGAAGCGTTCCTACCATATCCGCAATGGTAGGATACCCATTCGTGAAAAAGACAACGACTCGTTCATAGTTTTGACGGGGCGACGGTTCTAACCGGAGCGAATCCGTATGGCTTTGATACCAATGTTGGAACCTGTCAAAACAGCGTTAGGATCGATAAATGAAGTTGAGACTTACGCTTGCGTATGCGACACGGTAGTCTCGAAACTTCGCCTTCGGATTCGCCACGACGGATCGAGTCTTCTCACGAACGGAGTAAGGCTACTAAATCCACAATCTAAATCTCTACTTTTAGATTAAGAACTTGGATAAAGAGAGAGGAAGGATTTCGGCACAGCTTCGCTAGAATGAAATGCAAGGCAAGAATGCCATGCAAAAGTGTAAGGAAACGGCTAAGCCTTGGGTCTTATTTATAGCCCCCAAGGTAGTTATTTTAGGAGTAATTGTTCCTTTGGAATAATTTAACTAAAGTGTACCATCGTACATGGCACATTATAAGTTTAAGTTGTACCATATGCATGGTACAACATAAGCTTAAGATATTCCCCCTTTATTAGCCATATGTCGCATGCACTTATGCACATATAATGCGACTTTCCCAATAATCTAGAGATCCTCTCCGCAAGGGAACAGATTCCCTTTGTACACGACTTCGTGTACGCGACGTTCGAGGTCCATATTCCCTCGTACATTCCCTACAAGGGTGTACAAACGTCATCCATATCCAACAGTGCGGTGCTGTTACGGGCGGCACACGTGTTGCCTGGGCTAGGGCGACGGCCTGCGGTAAGGGGAGGATGACCTGGGCTACTGCGGGGTGATGACTGAGTTAGTGGAGGCGGCGGCGGCTTGTAAGGGGCGGCGACAAAGCACGGGGCGGCGGCTAGGAGGAGGGGCAGAGAGAGAGAGAGAGAGGAGGGGTTTTAGATGTATATTTGAGTCGATCTGAAAATGCAGATCTCAATTTCTCTTTCTCTCCTCTTTCTGATATCAGTATCAATTGGATTTCTGATTTTAGGAGTTTTGATTTGGGTTTTGATTTTTGGTGTGGATTTCTTGGCTGAATGTTTGTTTTGGCTTTGATGAGTTTCAATTTGGTTGGAATTTGCAGGGAGAAGGAATTAGCTGTCGTTCCTTCTTGTAGTTGTTTGCTACTGTGGTTATACGAACAGTGAGGGGTAGACAGCTTGAAGAGAGAAAGCAAGATGTGGGGGAGGAGATGAAATGAATTGAGATCCGAAATGCATGGATCTCACCTGCTAAAGGAAGAAGGAGGCGTTGAAGGGTGTGGGGTTGGGGTAATTAGTTAGGGGTAATCAATTATGGTTAATAGTTAATTAATCACGTCATGGTGAAAATTAAAAACAGAGACGTGCTCACGTCGACGCGTAGAAATAAGACTCACGTACGAAAACATCTGGACGATCAAAATGAAGTACGGGTACACAACAATCAACACGCCTAGAAATACTGGCCGTTACATTCTACCCACCTTAAGAAAAATTCCGCCCTCAGAATTCTTAACAACTAAGGAGCAGGGAAAAAATATGGATAACGCCCTCGCATTTCATCTTTCCTCTCCCAGGTGGACTCTCCTGGCGAGTCGCGGCGCCACATCACTCTGACTAGATCAACAGTCCTGTTCCTGAGGACTTTCTGGCGTTGATTTAGGATCTTCACTAGTTTCTGCTCATACGTCAAATCTGACCGAACTGTAATCTTTGAGTAGTCTACAGTGTGAGAAGGTTCGCTGATATAACGACGGAGCTGGGACACATGGAAGACGTCATGAACTCCCTCTAAGGATGGTGGTAGTGCTAAGCGATAAGCTACCTCTCCAACTCGCTCTAGCACATTGAAGGGTCCAATGTATCTCGGACTAAGCTTGCCTTGCTTCCCGAAGAGGATCACTCCTCGATTCGGGAAGATCTTCAGGAATACATGATCTCCCGGCTGGAACTCTAGAGGACGCCGTTTAGCATCCGCCCAATGCTTGTAATGGTCCTGTGCGATCTGAAGCTTGTCCTTGATATCCTGCACAACACCGACTGCTTCGACTATCATCTCTGGTCCTAAAAGCTCTCTATCTTCAATGTCATCCCAACTCAATGGCGATCGACATTTCCTCATGTAATGCTCCTAAGTGATAATACAAGTATTCCTCCTTCAAGTATGTGGAAAATTCATACATTAACCACTAATTTGGACCAAGTTTACTTACATGACCAACTAGTTTACATTTATACCCGAAGAGGGGTATTTAATTAAAGAGAATGTTGTAGGAACTTGCCAAAAAATGAAAATGATGAAAGGCAATGGCCTACTTGTAAATAGTGAAATGATGAGCTAACCTAATTGGTAATGGCAACCTTGTAATTAAACCACTAAGTTGAGTGGCTTTTTAATTAGAGGCTTAGGCATGGCAATTTTGTAAATAAATGAAACCCTTAGAGATTTTTTCCTCTCTTCTCTTCTACAAGCTTCTTCTTTCGAATTTGTTTTTTTCTCCCTTCAAGCGCTTAGCTTAGCGGTTATTTTTTGCACTTCTTTGAACGATTCTAGGTTCACTTCCAGTTCCGCCGTTGATGTCCACTTTTTCTTCCACCATAGCGGAGGTCCATTGTTCATATCTTTCAAGAGCGTTCATCACTCCCGAAGCCGTCAACTAACCGACATTCCCAAGTTCTTCTTCCATTCTTCCATCCAGTAATCGATTGGTTGCGAAAAGCCATCGACCAGAGAGGAGCTACTAAATTGAGCAAGCAGGACGATTCCTCCTTAGTAGAGCTTTCGTTGAACCCCCATCCATTGGGGCCGAAACCTGCAACAAGAAAACAAAAAAAAACAAAAAGAAAGAAAAAGAAAGAAAAAATGAGAAGGAGAAGGGAAATTGGAAGAAGGAGAGGGGAGCCCTTGCATCCACAACATCCAGAGACATCCTTAGCTCTTCTACAATCGTTCCTAAACATTAGAAAGGTATGATTCTCACCATACTCCCAATATTTGGCTGTGTAGAATTTTATGTTTTTGTTCTTTCACCTTTTGTAAAAGTTGCTATTTGGATCAAATTGAGTAATGGGCCAAACTTAGTTTTGTTAAATTTCATGTTTTTGATATTGATCAGTATTCTCCTATGATTCTTTGAACAAGGCTAGATGTTGGGGGTTATAGCATGTTTCTTCATGGGTTATGTGTGCAATAAATCAAAAAGATCACATTTTTCCTTGTTTTTCTTAGCTAATCACCCTCCCCTAAAACCCAGAATTTCTGTTGTGTGTTTCTTCTTCAATTATGGTCTCTGTAGTTAGATTTACTTTCTGGAAAAAATATGTAAGTGTAGATATTGAAGTTCTACCCCAAAATAATAAAAATTTGGATATATGTTCAATTCAGAAGTTAGGAGCAAAAATTACATCTTTATAACATGTCTGTTTGATTTTCAATTTTGACACGGTTTAGTAAAATTGCCCTCGGTAGCTACACACACAATGGAATTTCATGCTCTTAGTCTTGTTGGAAAGTTAACAAGTATTTCTAAAATTTCACCACAGTGTATATTTTTCGAAATTCTGGCTAAAACAAGTCCAAAAACAGCAATCTTTACAAGACTCTAAAATCTGTCTGGAAAACAGATTTGATAGACTTCACCAAATAAATCACCATAAATTATATACTTCATATGTTTGCACGAAATTTTATCTGTGGATCCAAAACTTCCATATCTACAAATTTCATTTATAAACTTTTGCCAAATTCGCATTAGAAATTACTGATTTCTGTTGTTGTTTATGACTGCTGGTAATTGTCAGCAAACTGAACTGTTTTGTGATGTTTCAAATTTTGTTTTATTTTCTATATGAAAGTGAGTTCATGTTATGCATTTCTAAAGAATTGTGGTCATGTGTATGATGCCCGTTATATGTTCGATGAAATGCCTCAAGTTTAGTTGCAGATAGGGTTTTTTTTGGAGCCTGGAACTCCATGGGATATATGTTGGCATGTTAGGATATATTTGCTATATGTGTAGTATTTCAAATAACCTAGTATTATATGTGTGTAGTATTCATGCCATGTGTGTAGTATTCATCTCGTTTATCTCACGATTATAATGCCATGGCGATGTTTCCTTTATATATGAGAATGTTGGTTTGATTCGTTACATTGAAAGCTGGATATTCAAATTTTACACCATTATGTTGCAGATAATCCCGATGCAAGGCTAATTGTTAAATGATTAAAATGAAAGCACCGGGATGTCTCTTTCCACTTTAAGGTGGGTGAGCATCTTAGGGAATGGGGTGGGGGAACCAAAGCATTAGGTGGACATAGTGTGGACTGGACTTTCGAGGTTGTTTTCTTTGGCCCTCCTACCGCAGGGAGTGGTCGTGCCCCTTTGGGGTGTGCGGTTTTTGGCCTTTCGAGGTCGTGGCCCTTTGGGTCGTGAAGAGAGGTTAGGTTACGAAGGCTCCTGACGAGCTAGCATGCCAGAGAGTCGGAGATTCTTTCCACCCGCCTTATGGTTGAGGTCCAGCTCCCGTGTGTCCCACTTGGTGTTTAGGTTCCAAACAACAAACATTAATTTAACAAACTTAGTACTAGTGACCTATGTACAGTGTTGTGAATATGGCTTGTGTGGTTGAGTTTCCTACTAGACACGCTGTGACGTGTCCCTTTTCCCCCACTCTCCAGGTACAGTTCCAAGGACATCAGCTCACCAGCCGGACTACCGACGCCCTGAGGACGACTCTTCCAGGCCAGGAGCCCAGAGCAGTTAGTTAGGGCTCAGGTGTAGTGGGTTGGGGTAGTTTCTTTTGTGAGCAGACACTGTTGTTTTCCCCTTCAGCTTTTGTGCCACGTGCCCCTGGTGATAGTATATGTACAGTATATGAGGTTGTGGTGTGTTGATAGTAGAGGGTCTGTGATGTACACTCGTACGCTCCCGCTTGTTGCTTATCGCCGCCTCGCTGTACCTTTCTGTGTTGTGCTGGAACTTTACAATTCGTGCTTTACTTTTCCACCTGCTTTAATTGCCTGTGTTGTTCTAGCAGTTGCAATGACCTGCTTGTTTCTTGTAGCGCCTTAACGCTTGGTACTCCCGTACTGCGGCCGTCACCCCTGCCCCCATTTTGGGCACCGGGGCGTGACACCTCCTGTAGAGAGCAGCAAATGGCCCCATGCCAATGCTCGCCTGATAACTGTTGTTGTATGAGAACTCTACCAGTGCAGATGATCCTCCCATGAGCCTTTGAGATACAGCATGCAGGCTCTCAGTATATCCTCCAAGATCTGTATGGTACGCTCTGACTGTCCATCTGTCTGCGGGTGATACGCAGTACTGAATTTCAGACTGGTACCCAGGTTGGTCTGCAAACTCTTCCAGAACTGAGAGGTGAATCTCGTATCTAGGTCAAATACAATGCTCACAGGAACTCCATGCAGTCACACGATCTCCTACACGACATGTTACATATGACAACTTATACTAGAAAGAATTATAAAGATATGAGTTAGATCATTACCTCCATATACTTTCTTGCCAGTATCTTCGTGGATTGACCCATTTGAAATGGTATGAAGTGCACAGACTGTTGAGTATTGGACTCCCCGGATTTGGTTTTGGATGATGAACAAATATAAATATATCGTGAACTAACTCTTTGAGAGCGCAGTTATGGAGATCGTCGCCAATCTTCTATGAATATCAAATGTGACGTCTCGAGACTTCTCAAAGCATGTGATCGTATGCCTAAAGCTTCGTTGAAGCTTTTGGACCATTTTAGAAGTCATGAATATTGGGATCGAAGCTTTCGAAGACGGTTCTTTAAGTTTAATTTATAGTATTTTAGCTTCGTTCCGTAGAATGTTAAGCCTTGAGTAAGTCTTACGTTTTAATCTTCATATCGCTCCTATCTTAGAGCTAGGAACTTGAAAGAAGTCCATACAAACTTTCCCGAAGCATCACGCTTCGTTTTGCGACTTCTTGTGCATGTTAGTTGGTTCAAGAAGAAGAACCAACCGACTAGATGGTGATCTAGTCGGTCGGCAATGCTTCGTAGACCGACTAGTTTGCCTTCTCAATTCATAGCTCAGTACTGTTTACAGTTAGTCGGTCTACGTTGACTCACCGACCGACTAGTTGGTGAACTAGTCGGTCAGTGATCCTTCTTAGACCGACTAGTTGAGCTTCTACTGTACATGCCAAGTTACTGTTTATCGTTAGTCGGTCTATGCACAATTGGCGACCGACTAGTTGATGAACTAGTCGGTCAACTTTTGTTCTTGGACCGTCTAATTCAATTTGTACTCAGACTATTTGTTTTATCTCTTAGTCGGTCTAAGTTATCTCACCGACCGACTAGTTGTGAAACTAGTCGGTTGGCAAGTGTGCTTTGACCGACTAGTTATGCTTGTCTGAACTTCGACATATTCCCTGTTCACTACTTAGTCGGTTTATGTTGATTGACCGACCGACTAGTTGATGAACTAGTCGGTCGGTGGTTGTTCTTTGACCGACTAGTTAGGTTCAGAATAGAGCCGTTGGAGCTTTAATTGAAACGTTTTCTCTCTCTCTCTCTCTCCTCCATTCTATAAATACTTGATGAGCTGCATTCATTGCACTCAAGGCTGATTATTAGAGAAGTTTAGAGTTCAAAGAGAAAGCTTTCATCTCATTTAAAGCTCATTCATTTCCCTCTCAAGAATCTCTCCCTCTCTCATTTCAAAAGAGAGATTCAATGATTGTGAGCCTTCCAAACCAAGTGCTTGATCCTAGGTCACCAACAAACTCATAGCTCTCCATTGCTGGTCATTTATTGGGAGCTAGGGTTTGGTGCCTCTTCATCTTCCCCAAAATCCGTTTTGCCCTAAATCGTAAGTTTTACTCAAGGCAATAGGTATTTTGTGGTAAGCATTTCATTTCAATTTACTTTGTTATTGTAAGTGTTCACTCTCGGTTGTGAGAGTGTGTTTGTGATCTCAGGTTGTGGGAGTCACAATTTCCTTTGTGTATGATTTGACTTGGTGGAGGTTCTTCACAAGTATTTCATAGTGGAAATCTTGAGTTAGGGTTTCTAACTCAAGTATCCGGAAGGGATCCGGGTGGTTGGGACGTAGGATCACCGGGAACAAGTCGGGGAGACTTGGGTGGATCCGAACCCAGTAATATTGCTTGTTTGCGTTTGTCTTATTTGTTGTCGATTATTTACTATTCCCCAATTTCGCATTAATTGGTAGAGTTTGCAAGATAATTAGGAATAATCCTCTTAGTTATTTTAAAGTACTATTCACCCCCCCCTCTAGTACTTGTGCAGTAGCTTAGCAGGGCATTACATTTGGTATCAGAGCCAAGTCTATAGCTATGTCTGCCAACGACAACAAGACCGTTTGTCCACCTTCCGATTATAGCACCTTCAAGAATCGTGAAAGAGCGTCTTCGGTAATGGAAGGACACTCCTCAACGAGGCCTCTATTCTTCAACGGTACCAACTACGGGTACTGGAAATGCCGGATGGAAACTTTCCTCCGGAGTGCTTCATTATGGAGAGTCACAATGAAGGAGTATGTCGAGCCCGCCGAAGGAGATTTCGAGAAGTGGACTCCTGCGGAGGTCACCGCGGAGGTAAGCAATGCCAAGGCAATGAACGCCTTGCAATGCGCTTTGGAGCTCGAGGATTTCAACAAGATATGCACATGTAAGAGTGCATATCAAATATGGAACTCCCTCCTCATATTGCATGAAGGAACGAGTAGGGTAAGAGACTCTAAACTCGTTGTAGTTAATAAAGATTTCGAGTTATTTCATATGCTACAGGGTGAGAAGATGAAGGAGTACTATGCTCGCTTCGTCGACATCACAAACGAGTTGGAGGCTCTCGGTAAAACCTACACCCAAAAGGAGAAAGTCTCGAAGATAATCGATGGACTTCCTTCTTGTTGGGAGAAACGGACCTTCGCCATCGAGGAAGGTAATGATATGAAAACCTATCCCGTTGTTCAACTAATGGGCACCTTAATGTCATATGAGGTACGCAAGGATAGCAAGTTGAAGATGCAGGACAAGATGAAGTCCTACCTAAAGCAAGACGAGCCATAGAAGAAGGCTATTGCTTTCAAGGCCGCTCCATCAACTACCACTTCAACCGATGATGAAAACTCGGAAGACGAGTTGGACTTGGAGTCCATGGCACTCATGGCCAAGAAGTTCAACCGGTTCTTCCGGAAAGGTAACTTCAAAAACAAATCGAAGTTTAATTCATCTAACGCCACCTCTCCTTTGTGTTTTCAATGCAACAAGCCAGGACACATGAAAGCGGAGTGTCCTCAAAACAAGCACAAGGAGAAGTGGAAGGCGCCAAAGTTCGACAAGTCCAAGAAGTACAAGAAAGGGTACAAAAAGGGGCTTGTCGGGACATTCACCGACTCCGAGGATTCCTCAAGCGGAGAGTCGGACGATGAGCAAGTGGAGAAAGCACATATGTGCTTCATGGCTCAAGAGGAGCAAGATAAAGGTTCCTCTTCCGATGATAGCGACAAGGAAGGCGATGAGGTAACCATGGATGACCTTAGGAATGCTAACTCTCAATTGTGGTCTAAATACACTAAATTAGTAAATAGATACACTAAAGTAAAAGATGACTTAGCTAGCATCCAAACCTCGCCTAAAACTATCATCACCAACAACGACACCGTTGTTGAAGGGTTGAAGAATGAGATTGTTAATCTCAAGACTCAACTTGAACATGTTAGTATTGAGGATCCGGAGGAACACAAGATAGCGGATTTGACCTCTCAAAACTCGACTTTGAGTATTGAGAATGAAAATCTCAAATCTCGTGTTTATGTGCTCACATCGCAAGTATCCACTTTGGATGCTTCTATGCGTTCTCTCACCGAGAAATATGAGAACACATTAGGCCGAATTAATAAATTCAATAAGGGTAAGGACCATTTGGATAAAATCCTAAGTGACTTACTTCCGGCCAATCACCACATTGGCTTGGGGTATAAGATGGGAAGCTTATCCAAATCGGCCACTACCTTTGTTAGGCCAACTTCCGGTGACTCAACGAGTGATAGCAAACACTCTATTGGTAGTTCATCTACCAATGGTGCTTCCACCTCGCACACACCCTCTTTCGGAAAGAAACCCACTTTGGGTGGACCTCCAAAGAAGGGTCATGCCTACATGTACACAACTACCATGCCACGTAGGAACACACGTCCTACTCCACCGGCTCACACATATGATGATTTTTATGCTACACGTTCACGGGCACGTGCACACCATGTGAGACACCCTCATGCACGTGTTCCCCCACATGCATATGTACACCCACATCATCGTATGAATAATTCTCATAATGCACCATTTCATCATGTTCCTTATGCCTATCCACGTCATGCATCACGTAGAAATCAACAACGCATGCATGCACCCAATAGGATTTTGGCTCCCAAAATTTTCAAGATTTGGAGCCCAAAGGACACAAGCATGAATGAAAAACAAGTTTACATGAATGCTTATTTTTCGAATGTCGTGCAAGTGATAATTATGTGGGGAAGTCTAAGTCCAATTGGACTTGGCTTCCAAAGGTCTAATCTTTTGGACCCAATGACCTTGGGTACCATGATACGATATTTTCTATCTTTAGGTACTCAAGAGAAAGGAACCGAGCAACAAATCAAAATTTAGCTCCAAGAATAATTGGATACTCGATAGCGGGTGTTCAAAACACATGACGGGTGATGCTCAATTGCTCTCCGGAGTGGTGCCCATTGCAAATGAAAACCGCGTAGTCTTTGGAGGCAACGAGAGCGGAACCATCATAGGTGTTGGTAAAGTGGGTAATCCTTCTAAACCTCTTATAAGTGATGTTTACCTTGTTAAAGGATTAAACCACAATCTCATTTCAATAAGCCAACTTTGTGACAAATGTTACAAAGTTAGCTTTGCGAAAGGAATGTGCCATATTTTAAGAAAGGATATTGATGAATTATTATTTTCCGGCACACGCCATAAGGATATTTATATTTTGGATCTTCCAAGATCACATGAACAATGTCTCGTTGCCAACACAAGTGAACAACACTTATGGCATCGACGTTTCGGTCATGTGAACTTTGGAACACTATTTAAGCTTTCCAAGTTAAATTCTATTAGAGGCTTCCATAAGCTTGTCTTTCAAAAGAAAAGCTTTTGTGACTCGTGTCAACGAGGCAAGCTTCCAAAATCATCATTTAAACCTAAGAAAAGCATGTCATCTAAGCGGCCACTAGAGCTATTACATCTAGATTTATTTGGGCCAACTAGATTTGCTTCATTAGGAAATGCACGATATGGACTTGTCATCGTTGATGACTTCTCTAGGTTTACTTGGGTATTCTCCTTATGTAATAAAAATGATGCTTTTGAAAACTTCACAATTTTTGTCAAGAAAGTACAAAATCTCCTAGGAACCACCATTGTCACTATTCGTAGTGATCATGGAGGTGAATTTGAGAATGAGTCTTTTGACACATTTTGTGATGAAGTTGGTATTACACACACATTTTCATTCCCTCGCGCACCTCCTCAAAATGGTGTTGTTGAGAGAAAGAATAGGACGCTAGTAGAGTGTGCTCGTACTATGCTTGATGATAGCCAACTTGGCCATCAATTTTGGGCGGAAGCGGTACACACCGCTTGCTAAGTGTTTAATAGAATACTTTTGAGGCCCGACACCAAACAAACTTGTTATGAATTGTTGTTTGGTAGATTGCCTCAAGTTAAACATTTTTGTGTTTTTGGTTCAAAATGTTTTATTAAGAACACGTATGGTAGCTTGGACAAATTTGATCCAAGATCCGATGAGGGAATTTTTGTTGGATATTCTTCGCATAGCAAAGCCTACCGGATATACAACAAACGAACCTCAACGATCGAGGAATCACTTCATGTCTTATTTAACGAAGAATTTGTTCCGGCTAGAATTACTAATGATGATGACTCCATGGATGTCTTATGTGATTCAATTGGTAATTCTAATTCTAATTCTAATTCTATTGATTCTATTGAGACTAACCCGACTAATGAAGTTTTTGAGAATGTTCCTAATGATCAAGGAATTCCCAAACGGCTTCATACCGTTCGTGACCATCCTCATGAGCAAGTCATTGGTAATATCCATGATAGTGTCAAGACGAGATCGCAAGTGAACTACTTCGCTCATTGTGCCTTTGCCTCCTCGATAGAGCCAAAGAATATTAATGAGGTGTGCGAAGATAGCGCTTGGATCCTTGCCATGGAAGAGGAACTCATTAAATTCAAGAGGAATGAGGTTTGGGAGCTTGTTCCTTTGCCTTCGAAGAACCACACCGTCATAGGGACAAAGTGGATCTTCAAGAACAAGACCGACGAAAACCAAAACGTCGTTCGGAACAAAGCTCGGTTAGTAGCTCAAGGCTATCGGCAAGAGGAAGGTATTGATTTCGAAGAATCCTTTGCTCCGGTAGCTAGATTAGAATCAATTAGATTATTATTATCTTTTACATGCCATAAGGATTTTAAATTATTTCAAATGGATGTTAAAAGTGCGTTTTTAAACGGAGATGTTGTTGAGGAAGTTTATGTTTCTCAACCTCCGGGTTTTATAAATGAAAAATTTCCAACTCATGTTTTTAAACTTAAGAAAGCTCTTTACGGTTTGAGACAAGCGCCTCGAGCTTGGTATGACCGTCTAAAGAATTTTCTTTTGGATTTAGGATTTAAAATGGGAGAAGTTGATTCCACACTATTTGTTAAGTACTCGAATAATGATATAATTTTAGTTCAAATTTATGTTGATGATATCATTTTCGGTGCTACTAACTTTGCTCTTTGCGAAGAGTTTTCTAATGTGATGAAGGATCAATTTGAGATGAGCCACATGGGTGAGCTCAAATATTTCTTAGGTCTCCAAATTCGCCAAATGAACGATGCAATCTTCATCCACCAAACGAAGTATACGGTGGAGTTGCTAAAGCGATTTGGAATGGAGAATGCCTCCGGGAAAAAGACTCCAATGAGCACGACTACACATCTTGATAAAGATGCGGGTGGAAAAGATGTAGACATTCGTCTATATCGAGGTATGATAGGTAGTTTACTTTATCTTACCGCAAGTAGGCCCGATATTATGTTTGCCGTATGTGTATGTGCTCGTTATCAGTCTCAACCCAAGGATTCTCACTTAGTAGCGGTAAAGCGTATTTTCCGTTATTTAAGTTATACACTTGATTTTGGATTACTTTATCCAAAATCTTGCACATATGAGTTAGTCTCATATAGTGACGCAGATTATGCGGGATGCAAATCCAACAAGAAAAGTACTAGTGGCACTTGCCATTTTATAGGAAATTCTCTTGTCTCTTGGGTTTTCAAGAAGCAAAATTCCGTATCACTTTCAACCACCGAGGCGGAATATATTGCCGTCGGTGCCGCGTGTGCTCAGGTTCTTTGGATGAGAAACACTCTTAAAGACTTTGGTATAAAACTATGATACTAGCCCTATCATGGTGGACAATCAAAGTGCAATATGTCTCTCCAAGAATCCGGTACACCATTCCCGTTCGAAACACATAGATGTCCGCCACCATTTCTTAGATGATCATGTTGCTAAAAAGGACATCATATTATTGTACATTGAAACCCAGAAGCAAATCGCCGATATTTTCACGAAACCCCTAAAGGAAGACTCCTTTGTGCGGTTACGTCGAGAATTGGGGATTATGGGTGAATCCGAGATTTAGGATTCATTTTTATTCAATAATCTTGCATGCTATTCAATTTCTTTAAATTTTCTCATGCTAGATTAATTGAAATTTTCTGGATTTTTGTTGAATTTTCGGAATTTTCGATCGATTTACTCGTAATCGTCAAATTTCAGATTTTCGATGTTTAATGGGGTAGTATAATGATTAATGAGAGTATTTCGATATTTCGTCCAAGTGCGATTAGGAGAGAAATCAAAATTTCAAAATTTTCAATTTTTGGACTCTCTTAGTCGGTCCATGTTCATTGGCCGACCGACTAGATTCAGTTCTAGTCGGTCAGTGAATGAGCTTAGACCGACTAATTCTTGTCAGGAAATTTGGCTTCAGTTACTGTTTACAACTAGTTGGTTCAAGCTCATTGACCGACCGACTAGATCGTGATCTAGTCGGTCAGTGCTTGAACTGTGACCGACTAGTTGTGACGGGGACTGTCTTGTCTTTTGGCATTCCGATCGATTAAAAGCTCATCTAATCGACTTGATCTCATTCAAGTCGGTTTCTCTTTCATCTCCAGCTCAAAAACCTCCGACCCCTTGGCTTTGCTCCCTCTCCGATCGTCGATTTCGACCTATCTCCGGCCATCTTTCCGTCGATCTCCTCCTAGGGTAAACCCCCCTCTCTCCCGTCACTCTCTAGGGTTAGTCTCCTGTCTAGGGTTAGGGTTTAGATCTCTTCGACTAGGGTTTCCAATCTCTAGGATTTCGGCCTAGGTTAGTTTTTAGGGCTTTCGATTTTTGATTGCATCGTGTCGTGCCGCGCTTATGGCTCGTACACGTATTCCGATCCAACCCTCAAGCCCTTCACCGATGACCGTAGAGCCAGCCCCTACGGATCCCGTTCAACCCACGCGAACCCCTCCGAAACGTCGATCGAAGACCACCCAGCCTTCGTCGTCGTCGCCTCCTCTCAAGCGGAAGAGGACGACGATAGCCAAACCCCGAGCCCAATCTCAGCCCAAGCCCCGATCTCAGCCTAGGAAGCAACCAGTTTCAGCTGCTTCATTCCGTGCACCAACACCTCCTTCTGATTCCGATGAGGAATACCGTCCCGAGACTGAGACCCATAGGGAACCCTCACCTCCTCCTAGGCAGCCTGAGTCTAGCTCTCGACCCTGTACTCGTCAGCCTAAGGGAAAGGCTCCGATGCCGGTGGGCGGTGTCGATATTTCGTTGTGTCGCGACGACCCGTTGTGTCTCGCGGCTTACAACGGTATCGAACACTGTCCGCTGCTTCTGGAGCATTTCATTCAGTTTTCAGACTTCCCTGGCCTCGCAGATCTTCTGTCGTCTTCGGGTCTTATCGATTACCTTCGGTATGACCCTAAGGCGAATCCTTACCCCTACCCTCGCCTAGTGAAGCTCTTCTATGCCAATAGGATCCGGGGTCAGTACGACGAGACCCACTCGATTGCGACTACTATTTTGGGGACGTCGATAGTCCTCACGGCAGAAGTCTTAGGAGATTTGTTGGGTGTTTCCTCGTCTGGCCTCCTCCCGTATGACATTTCTGTTGATGATATCTCTGACCTCGATCAGGTCATCCTTTCTGAGATCTTCCATGAGATTCCCCCGCCATGATTGGCGTGCCATCCAAGTCATTTAAGCCAAATGCCTGGGTCCTGAACTTAATCCTGAAGTCGTGCTTACTTCCTAAGTACGGCTCCTCTTCTTTGCCATCCCAGCCATTTCTGAATTTGATCTACGCCATCTTCATGGGTAGCGAGATTAACTGGGCCCGGATCATACTCGATAAGATGGATTCTTTCGAGTGTATCCGGAAGTCTACGAAGTCTGTGCATATCCCATATCCGTGCTTGTTGACCCTTGTTTTTTGCCACTTCCGTGTCACACTTCCACCTGACGATGAGCGTCCCCTTGGTCCTCCTATAAACGCGACGGCCGTCAAGAAGTCTCTTGCAGCGCTCCTTCACGTCCAGAGGACGACACCTTCAGCGTCAGCCTCTGCCTCTGCCTCAGCTGCTCCCTCTACCACTCTCGACGATCTCGCACGTTCAGTGAGACGTTTGGAGTCTCGTTATGCTCGTTCCAAGGAGATTCTTTCTCGTATCGCTTGTCACCTTGGTATTGAGATCCCCCCGTTAGTCTCTGACGAGGAGGAGATGGATGAGGAGGAGATTGAGGAGCTTGTGCGTGTTTCTACTCGTGCCCCCGAGGGCACTTCTGGAGCTGTTGTCTCTTCTGCTGGTGACCCCGAGAGTACTCCTGTTGCCACCGTTCCTGCGGTGGATGCTACGACTGATGCTCCCGAGGCCACTACCGTCGCTCCCGTGGACACTACAACTGATCCGGTGACCACCTCCACTCCTCCTGCAGAGCCTGCTGCTGCTGCAGATCCTGCCACTTCCTCCTGAGCTTCTTTGAGGACTCTCCGATGCACCTTGGATGATAGATCTAGTGTGAGAGAGTTTGGGTAGGATAGAGTGGGGTTCTGGATCATTTTGATGTATTTCTGATGTATTTTGGATGGATGTCGGTATGTTTTGTGATACTCTTATATATGTGTGATATGATGTTGTATTTTGTGCCCCGATCGTTGGATCGATGTTTTGTATGTCGGTGATGTATCTTTCTGTTGTACTCATGCTTCATTTATATATATACATCGATGTTGACATCTCTTTATGTTGTGCACATGATATACTCTTTTTATGACTCTGATGTTTGATTTCATCGCTCGACGATAATACTTGGTTAAATAGAATTCATTTTATGAAAACATAGAATTGTTTTCCATGCACTAAATTAACCAAGAATGTTGATATTGGAGAGTATATTCCATAACTCAATTCGTAAAATTAATTTGAGTTTGGATGATTTTATTTATCGATTTTCGACTTTGGTTACATTGGCACGCTTTGATTTTATTCGATATTTTCCTTTGGTGCCATTTGAACCGTGGTCTCATTCTTCGACTCCCGTGCTTTTATTTGAAGCCATTGTTGTCGTTGATTTCCTCCCGCTCTTTTTGCTTATGCCAAAGGGGGAGAGATATAATAATGACGATGAGCTAAATGATAATTTAAGCATTTTTTCAAGAATCTAATTTGATATGTTAGATTCAGGGGGAGTTAAGATATAAAAATGGATTTCAAATCCTAAATTTCAATATTTGATTCTCATTTTATACTTTACTCGTCTGCTTGATGCGTATTATTATTATTCATTTTGGAACTAACGTGTTATCAATGCCGGGGGAGTAAGTAAATTACATTTGAATCATTATTTTTGAATATTATTTATGTTGGTTTGTCATCACCAAAAAGGGGGAGAATGTTGAGTATTGGACTCCCCGGATTTGGTTTTGGATGATGAACAAACATAAATATATCGTGAACTAACTCTTTGTGAGCGCAGTTATGGAGATCGTTGCCAATCTTCTATGAATATCAAATGCGACGCCTCGAGACTTCTCAAAGCACGTGATCGTATGCCTAAAGCTTCGTTGAAGCTTTTGGACCATTTTAGAAGTCATGAAGATTCTGATCGAAGCTTTCGAAGACGGTTCGTTAAGTTTAATTTATAGTCTTTTAGCTTCGTTCCGTAGAATGTTAAGCCTTGAGTAAGTCTTACGTTTTAATCTTCATATTGCTCCTATCTTAGAGCTAGGAACTTGAAAGAAGTCCATACAAACTTTTCCGAAGCATCGCGCTTCGTTTCGCGACTTCTTGTGCATGTTAGTTGGTTCAAGAAGAAGAACCAACCGACTAGATGGTGATCTAGTCAGTCGGCAATGCTTCTTGGACCGACTAGTATGCCTTCTCAATTCATAGCTTAGTATTGTTTACAGTTAGTCGGTCTACGTTGACTCACCGACCCACTAGTTGGTGAACTAGTCGGTCAGTGATCCTTCTTAGACCGACTAGTTGAGCTTCTACTGTACATGCCAAGTTACTGTTTATCGTTAGTCGGTCTATGCACATTTGGCGACCGACTAGTTGATGAACTAGTCGGTCATTTTGTTCTTGGACCGACTAATTCAATTTGTACTCAGACTATTTGTTTTATCTCTTAGTCGGTCTAAGTTATCTCACCGACCGACTAGTTGTGAAACTAGTTGGTTGGCAAGTGTGCTTTGACCGACTAGTTATGCTTGTCTGAACTTCGACCTATTCCATGTTCACTACTTAGTCGGTTCATGTTGATTGACCGACCGACTAGTTGATGAACTAGTCGGTCGGTGGTTGTTCTTTGACCGACTAGTTAGGTTCAGAATAGAGCCGTTGGAGCTTTAATTGAAACGTTTTCTCTCTCTCTCTCTCCTCCATTCTATAAATACTTGATGAGCTGCATTCATTGCACTCAAGGCTGATTATTAGAGAAGTTTAGAGTTCAAAGAGAAAGCTTTCATCTCATTTAAAGCTCATTCATTTCCCTCTCAAGAATCTCTCCCTATCTCATTTCAAAAGTGAGATTCATTGATTGTGAGCCTTCCAAGCCAAGTTCTTGATCCTAGGTCACCAAAAACCTCATAGCTCTCCATTGCTGGTCATTTATTGGGAGCTAGGGTTTGGTGCCTCTTCATCTTCCCCAAAATCCGTTTTGCCCTAAATCGTAAGTTTTACTCAAGGCAATAGGTATTTTGTGGTAAGCATTTCATTTCAATTTACTTTGTTATTGTAAGTGTTCACTCTCAGTTGTGAGAGTGTGTTTGTGATCCCGGGTTGTGGGAGTCACAATTTCTTTTGTGTATGATTTGACTTGGTGAAGGTTCTTCACAAGTATTTCATAGTGGAAATCTTGAGTTAGGGTTTCTAACTCAAGTATCCGGAAGGGATCCGGGTGGTTGGTGATGGAAATTGAATTCTACCCCAAGTAATTTTGATGATGAGCACACCAAATGAAAGTTTAAGTGTACTAACTACACTACACTGAAGTGTGCAGAATATGCGAAGTTTTACTCATACTCAAAAGAACACAAATCTACGCTCAAAGACAAGGACAAACGTGGCTAAGTCAAATGATGAAGTTCAAAGCTCAAATAGAACAAGAAGCTCAAGTGAAGCTCGCATCCACTTCATCAAATTGATCAAGCTTCCGAAGACATGTCCTAAGTCTATAGTGAGTGTGTCGTGTCTCTTTAGGGTATTTGTCAAAGCCAAATCATATAAACAAAACACACGCACACAAACGATTTGAAAACATTTTTTGAATATCTTTTAATCATCTTCAAAATGTTTTTAAGAGCTTTCTCTAGTCATTCTATAACTTCCGTAGTGAAACTCCACACACCCTGGAGTTAACTACCTGTCTGACTAGAAGTTTTGTAGGAAAAACTCCTCTGGGAGTCGACCACCAACAGTAGGGAGTCGACTACCAGCTGAGATTTGAGATTCCGTGAAACACTTTGGGAGTCGACTACCTACATGAGGGAGTCGACTACCAGCTGTAAAACTCTGATATTTTGATTTGAATTTTGAAAATTCGTTGAGTGATTTTCTCCGAGATTTTTGGGACAAAAGTCAAAGAAAATTTGAATTTCAAATCCCAGAATTTTCCCTATAAATAAGAGCTAATTTCATTTGAGAAAAACACAACATCTATTGAAAATCAAATCTCTCGTGCAAACGCTCTTTAATTCAAAGCTCTCATTTTCTCTAGCCAATTCTATTTTTATTGTGATCTTGCAACATTCTGTTATTACTTTTTTAAAGATCATACTCTTGTTTTATTGTCTAAACGTTTTTCAAAATCCTTATTGCTATTCTCTTTATTTTTGTTTAAAGGATTTTTGAAAAGCATTAGATCTAGATCACAAAGAATTCTCTCGTATCTTTGTGTGATCTAGACTCTTATTCTATCAAGCCACTACACAATTTTGTCTATCATTGATTGGCTATAGAATCAGGTGTAAAAACCAATCTCCATCAATTTATTGTGGTGTATTGGATATAAGTTTCATTGTGTTATTGTTGGAACACTAGACAAGTCTAGGTGTTGCCAGTCGGAAATCCTGGTTGAGACTAGGTCGTTGGAAATCCTAACGAGTGAAGTTAGGTACTTGTATTTGCCAAGGCAGATAGTGGAAAATCTCGTACCGGATTGGTCGGGGACTGGACGTACCCGGGTTGCGGGGAACCATGATAAAATCGCTTGTCTCTACGTTTTTTTCCTGTGATTGTTTATATTTCTTGTACAAGCATTTTTCATTTTCTAATCTTATATCTTTGAAATTCCTTGTTCATTTATTATTGCAAAGATTGTTTATTTAATTCCGCTGGGTAAAGATTTCTATGTAAAGATTTATATCGGATTGTAATATTTTCTCTATCATATTCGTAAGATTACTTTGTTGATTAAGAACCAAGCGTAGATCACTCTACTTGGCTTCTTAGGCAACATTAGAAGGATTTTATTTGTGCTAATCTTAACAATCGAAAAAGTATACCATTTGCACAACACTATTCAACCCCCCTTCTAGTGTTGTTTGCCATCCACAGGATCCAACACTTGGTATCAGAGCAAGGCTACAAAGGTGATGTCGTCAACATCCTTTCACTCTGAAGGACTGAATACCATGCGACCACCACTGTTCAACGGAACCAACTACGCTAGCTGGAAGATCCGAATGAAGACTCACCTAGAGTCATTAGACATTGAAGCTTGGACCATTACTAAAGTCCAGTACATCGCACCTACCGACGTTGAGTTTGGAAAATGGTCTGTCGACGACAAGAAGAGAGCTAATCTCAATGCAAAAGCAATGAATGCACTATTTTACGCCGTTACAGGAAATGAGTTCAATCGAGTCTCCCAATGTGAGACAGCACACCAAATATGGCATACTCTTCAGGTAAGTCATGAAGGAACCGAAAAGGTAAAAGAATCCCGCATAAATGTTTTACATTCTAAATTCGAATCCTTTAAAATGGAAGAAGGAGAGAGTATCACCGATATGAATACTCGTTTTACTAATATTACAAATGAGCTCGCAGGATTAGGAAAGAAACTTTCCGAATATATGCAGGTAATGAAGATACTAAGATCCCTCCGGCCCGAATGGAAGGGAAATACAACCGCCATCCGAGAAGCTCATAATGTGAAAGACCTCACCATTGAAGAACTAATGGGAAATCTCATGGCATATGAGATTGAGCTTGAAGAAGACAAGAAGATCGAAGAAAAACCAAAGAAGAAGAATCTCGTGTTCAAAGCCCAAGAGGAAGATTCCGATTACACGGATAAAGAAGATCATATCGCGTTCATCTCAAAGAACTTTAAAGAGTTCATCACAAGTAAGTATGGAAAACGATCTTTTAGACCCACTAACGGTATTATTTGTTTTGGTTGCAACAAACCAGGGCATGTCAAGAGAGACTGTCCATTGGAGAGAAACAATCGTGATTCCAGAGATCGTGGGAAGAACAAAGACAATAATGAAAAGCGAAACAACGGAAGAAACAAATTCCGACGACCAAAGAAGGAAGCTTACGCAGCATTCAACCAGAGCGACGATTCCTCATCTGATGAATCCTCAGAGGAAGATAATGATGAAAGAAGAGAAATAGCACACATGTGCTTCATGGCATCCCATCCTCCAAGGTAAGCATGCATCATGATTCATCTAGCGACAATGATTCGTCATCAAGTGATGATGAAGACATGGATTATAGGGGAGCATATAAGGAGCTATGCAAAATGCATGAAAAGCTCATAAAAGAACATAGAAGAACACTCAGAAATATTAAAAAGGATACTAAAGAAAAAGAAGAAATCATTAAAGAAAATAGTCTTCTTAAAGAAAAGAATGATCTTTTGCAAAAAGATATTTCTTTAGTAAATGAAAAGGTTGAGAATCTGAATAATCTTCTCGTATCTGTCAAAAACAAATACGAAGCTACGATAAAAATTATTGAGAATTTCAACAAAGGTAAAGGGAAGCTAGATAGTCTACTAAATAATCAAAAAGCCTCATCTAGCAAAACCGGACTCGGTTATGATTCACATCATACCAAGAAATGGGTTAAGCATACTAGGATGCATCATTCTAACAATAATGTTTTGAGCATCTGGATACCAAAGAAACTATCTGATCAACGAAGCAAAAGATACGCTATTGACTTTGTTCAGCAAGTTCATTTAAACAAAAATTACAAATATATTGTTCATAAGGGAACTAAACCATACTGTGTTTGGCTTCCTAAAGACTAACCTCTCAGACTCAAAAAAAGAGTACCATAAACGTTTTATTTTTCAGGTACTCCAAAGAAATGAAAGGAAGAAAACAAGGTCAAACGCTTTGTAAAAGAATCAACATCAACAATTTTCTTGCGCAACTCAATTTTTTATTATATATATGATTAAAATTGATTGAATAAATATTTTTTATCTTACTTTGATCTTATGTATATGTGTTATACTCCTAAAAACATTTTGTGTTCAGAAATCGCACTCGACCTGGATCAAAAACCCCTCGGGATGAGAAAACGACTCAACCCAGTAGGGAGTCGACTACCTCCATGAGGGAGTCGACTACCAGAGTATATGCGAAATTCTGGGTTTATTTTTGACTAACTCCTAATGGGTTTTATTGAGTAAATGGGTTCATATCCTCAAGGCAACTTATACCCGATAAGCTAAAACTTCATCCTAACCCTTCATCTCTTGATCCTAAGGCCCTCATTCCTTTTCATATTTCATCCAAAGATTAAAAACCCCCAAGAGAAACCCTAGGTAGCCGACTACCCCATTTGTTCCTCCTCTCTTGAGAATTCTCTTGGTGCTTGGGTTATTTGAAGCTCCTCCAAACTTCATCTCTTCCAAACTTCACCCAAGGTAAAATTATTTTTTTACTTCATGATCTTTATTTCTTTATTTCTTTTTCTCTTGCTTATTTAGCTTTGTAAAAATACTGTTTTTACTCTTTCTAGATGCCTATCAAAGGAATTTTCACCAATAAGAGAAAAACATCATCTGAAATTGATTCTGAAAAAGAAACCATTCTACCCTATCTCTTCAAAACCACTACTTATGAACAATTCGTTAAGGTCACTAAGAAACCCATCTTGCATGAACATTTTGTTAAGCTTAATGATGTTATAAATTATGGCATTGATAGCTTGCTTGATTTTCAAAACTTGGCCAACCTATTCTCATCTGAAAATACTTATCTTTGCTACCCTAGGCTTGTGCACTTGTTCTATGCCAACATGGACTACGATCTTGCTAAAAGCCGTTTCATAAACAAAGTCCTTGACACCAAGCTTGCCATTACTGTCAAATCTCTAGGAGAAGCCCTAGGAATCCCATATTCTGGCATGCTTCTTGATAAAGTACAAATGACTGAAGGAAATATTCTAGAGAGAATGTATTTGCCAGGACGACATTTTCAGACTAAACTGCCATGTAGCGACCTTTGCTATCCGGCAAGAATTTTGGCAAATATATTATCGTATAATATCACTCAAAAATCTGGAAGTCATTCGATCTTATCAGAAAAACAAGCCAAATGCATCTATGCTATACTAGGTAACATTCGCATCAATTGGGCCAAAGTTATCATGGATTCTATACTTGCTTCAGCTTCTTCAAATAAACCCTCTTCCACTTTAGCTCATGGGCACTATCTCACTATATTGTTTATTAGCTATAATGTGCCTTTGGATCATGAAACCTCTATTCTAGAACCGGCTCGAGTTTTTGATGTTCATGCACTTGGGAGAATGAATCTTCACCATGACCTTGATGAGAACATCACTGAAGAAAAACTTGCAGCTGAAGGAGGATCCTCATCCTCTAGGAAAGGTAAGAAAATTGTGGTTTCAGATTCTGAAGAAGAAGAAGAAGGAGAAGAAGAAAAAGGAAGCGAAGAAGAAGAAGAAGAAGAAGCACCGGCATATATTCTTGAGCTTCAAGAAATGCTTCTAAAGAAGATTGGAAAATTGAATATCTCACAAGAGAAAGGATTTGAAGATCTCAATCAAAAGGTGGACGACCTCAAGGAGATCGTCGTGAAAAGCAACAAGATGACTGAGGAAACACTTGTTATGATCCTTGAAGAGATCAAGGAACTGAAGAAGAACAGCGGTCATCCTTAGCTTCATGAACTTAGCTTCATAAACAATGGTTCTCTTTCAAACAATGATTTTCAAAAACTATGTCCTAAAGACTTATGGCTTGTAATAACTTTTATCGTAAGGTGCTACCTATCATAAACTTATCTTCTATGAACTAACATCTCTCTTGCAGGCATATGAAATTGAATTCCTCTCCTGATTATATTATGATCTTTTGGAAAAAAATTTGTTGATGACAAGGGGAGAAAAATATATGAAATGCAAAAAAAATGAAATTATATGAATTGTATTGCTAACAGCTTCGATGCAGGGGGAGAACCGCATCAAAGCAGGGGGAGTAAGTATACTTAAATGTATTTTCATTTTTTAATCTTACTTCATTTTTTTTCATTTGGGTGTCATCATCAAAAAGGAGGAGAGTGATGGAAATTGAATTCCACCCCAAGTAATTTTGATGATGAGCACACCAAATGAAAGCTTAAGTGTACTAACTACACTACACTGAAGTGTGCAGAATATGCGAAGTTTTACTCATACTCAAAAGAACACAAATCTACGCTCAAAGACAAGGACAAACGTGGCTAAGTCAAATGATGAAGTTCAAAGCTCAAATAGAACAAGAAGCTCAAGTGAAGCTCGCATCCACTTCATCAAATTGATCAAGCTTCCGAAGACATGTCCTAAGTCTATAGTGAGTGTGTCGTGTCTCTTTAGGGTATTTGTCAAAGCCAAATCATATAGACAAAACACACGCACACAAACGATTTGAAAACATTTTTTGAATATCTTTTAATCATCTTCAAAATGTTTTTAAGAGCTTTCTCTAGTCATTCTATAACTTCCGTAGTGAAACTCCACACACCCTGGAGTTAACTACCTGTCTGACTAGAAGTGTTGCAGGAAAAAATCCTCTGGGAGTCGACCACCAACAGTAGGGAGTCGACTACCAGCTGAGATTTGAGATTCCCTGAAACACTCTGGGAGTCGACTACCTACATGAGGGAGTCGACTACCAGCTGTAAAATTCTGACGTTTTGATTTGAATTTTGAAAATTCGTTGAGTGATTTTCTCCGAGATTTTTGGGACAAAAGTCAAAGAAAATTTGAATTTCAAATCCCAGAATTTTCCCTATAAATAAGAGCTAATTTCATTTGAGAAAAACACAACATCTATTGAAAATCAAATCTCTCGTGCAAACGCTCTTTAATTCAAAGCTCTCATTTTCTCTAGCCAATTCTATTTTTATTGTGATCTTGCAAAATTCTGTTATTACTTTTTTAAAGATCATACTCTTGTTTTATTGGCTAAACATTTTTCAAAATCCTTATTGCTATTCTCTTTATTTTTGTTTAAAGGATTTTTGAAAAGCATTAGATCTAGATCACAAAGAATTCTCTCGTATCTTTGTGTGATCTAGACTCTTATTCTATCAAGCCACTACACAATTTTGTCTATCATTGATTGGCTATAGAATCGGGTGTAAAAACCAATCTCCATCAATTTATTGTGGTGTATTGGATATAAGTTTCATTGTGTTGTTGTTGGAACATTAGACAAGTCTAGGTGTTGCCAGTCGGAAATCCTGGTTGAGACTAGGTCGTTGGAAATCCTAACGAGTGAAGTTAGGTACTTGTATTTGCCAAGGCAGATAGTGGAAAATCTCGTACCGGATTGGTCGGGGACTGGACGTACCCGGGTTGCGGGGAACCAGGATAAAATCGCTTGTCTCTGCGTTTGTTTTTCTGTGATTGTTTATATTTCTTGTACAAGCATTTTTCATTTGCTAATCTTATATCTTTGAAATTCCTTGTTCATTTATTATTGCAAAGATTGTTTATTTAATTCCGCTGTGTAAAGATCTCTCTGTAAAGATTTATATCGGATTGTAATCTTTTCTCTATCATATTTGTAAGATTACTTTGTTGATTAAGAACCAAGCGTAGATCACTCTACTTGGCTTCTTAGGCAACATTAGAAGGATTTTATTTGTGCTAATCTTAACAATCGAAAAAGTATACTATTTGCACAACACTATTCAACCCCCCCTTCTAGTGTTGTTTGCCATCCACAGGATCCAACAGTTGGGACGTAGGATCACCGGGAACAAGTCGGGGAGACTTGGGTGGATCCGAACCCAGTAATATTGCTTGTTTGCGTTTGTCTTATTTGTTGTCGATTATTTACTATTCCGCAATTCCGCATTAATTGGTAGAGTTTGCAAGATAATTAGGAATAATCCCCTTAGTTATTTTAAAGTACTATTCACCCCCCTCTAGTACTTGTGCAGTAGCTTAGCAGGGCATTACACAGACTTGGTCAATCAATCAACGATGACCCATATCGCGTCGTTCTACCTGGTGCTCTGAGGTAAGCCAGTCACGAAGTCCATCGTGATGTACTGCCACTTCCACTCCGAAATCGGCAGAGGTTGTAGCAGTCCAGCGGTGCGATGATGCTCTGCCTTCACTTGCTGGCACGCAAGACACTTGGCAATGCTCCGTGCCACGCTTATCTTCATTCCATGCGACCAGAAATTCTGACAAATGTCCTTGTACATCTTCGTACCACAGGATGAATAGAATAAGATGAATTGTGAGCCTTATTCATCAATTTCTCTCTGATATCCCCTGTAGGTACGCAGATCCTACTGCCATATCTCAAGGATCCATCCTCATGAATAAGGAAATCAATCCGGATTCTTGGTTCAACATGCTCTTTGATCTTCTGCAACTTAACATCTCCAGCTTGAGCAGCCTTAATCCGATCTACAATCGTCGACTGAATCTACATGTACATCAACGATGAGGTGACTCCCGATAAAACAACTTCTATACTCATCCCTTGCAGATCCTACAGTAATTCCCAATGAGCTGTAAGAATCATCACCTCTGGTAGACAACTCAAGGCATCAGGTACGACATTCACCTTCCTCGGATGATACTGAAGGTTGATGTAGTAGTCAGCCATCAACTCCAACCATCTACGCTGCCTCATATTCAGCTCCTTCTGAGTGAATATGTATTTCAAACTTTTGTGATCAGTGAAGATTTTCACTTGCTCACTCAGTAAGAAATGTCGCCAGATCTTCAATGCAAATAAGACAGTGGCTAACTCCAAATCATTGGTCGAATAGTTCTTCTCATGAACCCTCAACTGACGTGAAGCATATGCGACCACATGATTGTGCTGATGCAAAACACATCCAAGGCCTTTGCCTGACGCGTCACAAAATATCTCGAAGCCTCCACTTCTATCTGGAATAGCCAAGACCGGTGCGGCAGTCAGTCTCTCCTTAAGAGTGCTAAAGGCTTACTCATAAGAATCTGAACCAGCTGAACTCGATATCCTTCCTCGTCAATCTTGTCATAGGCTCAGCTATCCTCGAAAAGTCCTTGATGAATCAACAATAATATTCTGCCAATCCAAGAAAACTTCTAATGTCAGATGCTGATCTAGGTGTAGGCCATTCACAGACTGCCTTGACCTTCTCCGGATCTACTGATATGCCAGCTCCTGATACTACATGCCCAAGAAATGCAACTCTGTCCAACCAGAATTCGCATTTGTTGAACTTGGCGTATAGACTATGATGACGGAGCATCTCCAAGACCATCCTCAATTGCTCGATATGCTCCTCCTCACTCTTCGAATATACCAAGATATCATCTATGAAAATCACCATGAACTTATCTAAGAAATCATAGAAGATAAGATTCATGAGATTCATGAACACGGCAGGGGCGTTGGTCACACCGAAAGGCATAACCACAAATTCGTAATGCCCGTACTTGGTCCGAAAGGCTGTTTTGGACACATCCTTCTTGACTTTCACCTGATGGTATCCGCTCCAGAGATCCAACTTCGAGAATACTCTCAATCCACCAAGCAGGTCGAAGATGTCATCAATGCGGGGCAACGGGTACTTTTTCATACTGTGACCTTGTTCAGCTCCCGATAGTCAATGCACATTCTCCTCGACCCGTCCTTCTTCTTCACCAACAAGACAGGTGCACCACAGGGAGATACACTGGAAAGAATGAAACCCTTCTGCAATAGCTCATCCAACTGCTTCCTCAGCTCTTCTAGCTCTGCAGGAGCCATACGATAAGGCACCTTCGAAATCGGTTGAGCCCCTAGCATAAGATCAATGCCGAATTCCAACACTCGATCGGGCGGCAGTCCAGAAATGTCTTTCGGGAAGACATCTTCAAAATCTCTCACTACTGCAGGCTTCTCAGGTCTAGCTATCAAAGATGCGACAATCAAATCACTCGGTTGAGCCCGAAATTTGACAGGCCCAAACGAATGACCTCCACTAACGAACTCGAACACCGGGTGATTAGGAATTTTAAATACCACCTTCTTCATGTGACAGTCGATCGTGGCATAGAAAGCTCCTAACCAATCAATGCCGAGAACACCATCAAAGTTGGGTAGATCGTGGACAATGAAGTCAACATATAACTCATGTCCACTAATCACCAACGTACATGGTCTGCATCCCAATGCAACTTTCACTACACCATTCCCAGTAGTGATGTTCCAACACTTGGGGAGAGCGAAAGTGGGAATCGAATGCTCAACTACAAACTTCCGGGATAAGATGCACATAGAAGCCCCTGAATCAAACAGGGCCAGGGTTGGGTGAGATGATACTAAGATGACACCTAAGATATAATATAACTAAGTTATGCATGGTGATCAATCAAGCATGAATGTAAAAAATTAAAGACTATGTCTAGATGTTATCTGCGATCACATCATCCTCAGCTTCAGCTTCTACAGCTGTCATGGTAAACACCCGGCTCTTCGGCTGATTGGTCTACTGAAAAGCCCGATTCTGTGGAACCAGAGGCGGTACACGCTGTCCAGGTGTAGGTACCATCCGTTGAGCAGGTCCAGGAGCTCCAGCAGGTATAGGTCGAGTGCTGCAGGGGCAGTCCCTCACAGTATGATCAGGCGAACCATAAACTTGGCACTGGTTCAGCAGCCTCCTGCAATCCTTCTTCACATGTCCAGACTTGCCGCAGTAATGGCAAGTCAGCTGAGCTCGATTGGGGACGTGTGCAGTTGGCCTCTTGAACTGAGTAGTCTGAACTGGACGAACCATGGGCCTAGGTACACTCCTCTACAGCTCCATTGGGTGCTTGCCTTCCTGACGCGCCTTCTTCTGATTCACGATCAGCTCGTGCTTCTTTGCCGCCACCAGTACTTCCTCATGGGTAGTGAAAGTGACTGAGGACATCGAAGCTTAAATGTCCATATCTAAGCCCTGTAGGAAGCAGTGGGCACAGTCCTCTGGGTCTGTCACTCGAGTAGGAGCAAAGCGACTCAGCATGGTGAACTCGGCCTCATACTCATCAACGGTCATGGTGTCCTGGACCAAGTTGATGAATCATTACTGCATCTCTCTCTTTGCAGCCTTGGGAAAATACTGGGCATCAAACCTCTGTCGGAAGGTAGCCCATGGAATTGGCTTGATCAGCCTGGTCTCCTCTGCATCCCACCAGTTGCGGGCATTATCTGTCAACTGCTCCTTGGCTAACTCCACCCAATCGTTCGGATTGACTCGGGCAAGACCCAAGTCATCCGTAGTGCTACGAAGCCACTCCTCGGCAGCTAGCGGACCCTCTCTTCTGGAGAAGCTCTTAGGATGCATTTCTCAAAATTTCCTGGCTCCAGGCTCAAAGTGAGGGTGAGGTAGTGCAACTGGTGCAGCCTTCTGTCCCAGCTGAACCAGATGGTGCTGAACCTTAAGCATCTCTCTCATAACTCCAAGCATCTGGTGGATGTCACCATCTCTGACTTTGGCGGTGTTGGTAGCAACGATCTATGAATTTCGTGTTTGATGATAACAAATGTATGTGAAAGTTTTAATGTGTGTGCTAAATGTTTTCAGGAATAAATAAATAAGGAAGTACATCAAGTTCTCTGAGCAGTCATCAACCACCCACAAGGCAATGCACAAAAATAAGGAGAGGTCACTCATCTTTGTTGTGTAGTATGAATTAAGAGTTATGCATTCAAAACAAATTAGTTTGTCACACTTTCACACTTTAGTTTGTGCATGCATAATAAAGAGAGGCTACACTTTCATGCAAAACAAAAATTAGTCCTCAGCACAAAAATGATTCCAGAAGAGCACTTCTAATAAATTATCAAAATTCCAAAAGAACGGTTATTTAACCGTAGTTGGGTGAGATTCTGGGCTATCCTAGAGATAGGCCCATATCATTGTAAGCCCATATTTGTATTCCCCCAATTGCCTATAAATAAAGAGCTGGGGGCTCCTCCCCCAGTAGTTGATTCATAACACGTTATCAGCACGAGCCTCTAAATTTTCTTTTTTCCACAAATTTTTCCGTTCGTTGCGAAGGCGAAGGCGAAGGCTAGACGGGAGATCCACGAGCGCGGTGCAAGGCTTCCTCCATCGAGCGTCGTCATCCGCGTAGGGCTTCGAGCAACCGTCGCTATATCCGGAGGACGGATATAGAGGTAAAAACACTAAAAACGATATTTTCAATCATACGTATGATTATCCCTCCCCTAGATCTCGTAAGATCGATATGGGGATTATTTGTCGCCTTGAAAACGACGGACCGTTCATCCCAAAAACTCAATTTTTAGGGTAAAACCCCTAATTTTGAACCCTCTGGCGGCTAGCCGTCACCGGACCCCCCCAAACCTCATCGGAAACCCCCCATCCCTCCTCCCTGGCCGCTCCCCCCCGCAGGGGGGGGGCGGCAGCCGTCGCTCCCCCCTGCAGGGGGGGGCGGCGGCCCCCTTGGCCGCTCCCCCCTGTAGGGGGGGCGGCCCCCCCTGTAGGGGGGCGGCCCCCCCCTGCAGGGGGGCGGCCCCCCCTGAGGCCGCATCCCCCTGCGGGGGCGGCCCCCGCCGCCCCCCCTGCAGGGGGCGGCGGCCCCCCGAGGCCGCGCCCCCCCGTAGGGGGGGCGGCCCCCACGGCCGCTCCACCCCTGCAGGGGGGCGGCCCCCGCCGCCCCCCTGCAGGGGGCAGCGGCGGCGCCGGCCCCCCACATGAAACCATAGAGACAAAAAAAAGAATTTCAGAAAAGCCTATGGGCCTGAAGCCCACATGCCCAGCTGTGGGCTTCAGGCCCACAGGCCGATTTCTTCAAAAAAAAGTCTGTGGGCCTGAAGCCCACAGACCTGCTGCGGGCTTCAGGCCCACATATTTCAAAAAAAGCCTATGGGCCTGAAGCCCATAGGTCAACTGCGGGCTTCAGGCCCGCAGGCTGATTTATCTGGAAAAAAAATGGGGGAGGCAATGGGCTATAAACTCGCCTCAAAAGGCAACTTGTTAGCCTAAAAATTAATTTGAAATGTGGATTCAAAGGCAAAATATTCGTGAAAAATCACGGTAAACTACGGGACAAATATCCGACAGGAAAGGACTATTTGGGGACTTTTGGGGGGCTTTTGGGATGATGATGGAAACTTTTTCCTCTGACAAAGAAAATGTTTATTTTGGGCTCTTAATCAATTTAATTGATTAAACTCATTTACTTTACAACCTTTGCATTGTAATGATTTTTTTCTGCAAAAATCATATTTACATGCTTTGCATCTCTGGTATATTCTGTTGGATATTATATGCGTGGTTGTGCATTGTATTTAAAACCTAATAATTAGGAAGATCCTGCGACCGCTCTGCCGTTAGTAACCTAACCTAACGGTGTATGACGTTGCCCAGTGGTCCAATAATTATTAAGTGTTTAAATTATTTATCCATCTCTGCGAATATTAAATGCCTGTGATGCCTGTGATGAAAATGTCTGATGAAAATGTTGATGAGCACAATATTTCTGCATGAATTGCTAAATGTGGTTTTGGATCGGCCGTTTAGTCCCACAGTTTATTTCCCGCACTTTTCTTTTATTTTTGAGAGAAATTGTAGTGAGGAATTTATGTAAATGTCAAAGAAAGAAGACCAACTTCCATGGAGACGGAGGCCACGCTTGAAGATGGAGATATCATATGGGACCCACGGGGTTTCCAAAGTCGTATTTTCATTTTCTTTAAGCTGCAAATTTGTATAATTTGGACTGTGGACTTTTTTGGACTCTTTCCTGTGGGACTGGCCGATCCACACATTTAGCTTTTCGTTAAATATTGCCTCCGCATGAAAATGTTTTCTCTGATTAATTCATGCATGTTTGTGCTCTGTTAGATAAATGGCTAATATTGCAAGCGTTAATTTCGAAGTACTGGAAGCATCAGGTAGAAACTATCTAAGCTGGCAGCTAGATGTAAAGTTTCACCTGCGGGCAAAGTCCCTCATCGCTGCTGTGACTGAAAAAGAAAATGTTAGCGATATAGAGAAGGCGCAAGCCATCATCTATATTCGCCGCCATGTGGACAAGACCTTAAACACTGAATACCTTACGGTCGAAGATCCACTTGAGCTATGGACTGCCCTTGAGGACAGGTATAAACATCAGAAAGATGTTATACTCCCAAGGGCACGATACGAGTGGGAGAACCTGAGACTGCAGGAAATTAAGTCCATTGTTGAGTACAACTCAGCACTTTTTAGCATCACCTCACGCCTGAAGTTGTGTGGTGAGAAAGTCTCAGAAAATCGCATGCTGGAAAAGACGTATACGTCCTTCCATGAAAAAGATGCGATACTCATGCAGCAATACCGTGAACGCAAGTTCACCAAGTATTCTGAGCTGCTGTCATGTTTACTCATGGCCGAGCAAAAAAAAGAGAGCTTCTTCTCGCCACTCACAATATGCGCCCCCCGACATTGCCCCCCCTACCAGAAGCTCACTATTCCTCTTCCTTCAAAAAGAAGAGAGATAATAAAAGAAAAGAAAGACCACAGAAGGGGGGTCAACAAGAAAAATGCCAAGGGCCATGTACAACATCAGCAAAATAATGAAAGTAAGCGGAAGTTCACATGGCACAGAAATGAAAAAAATTATGCACCCCCACCTAAGAGGGAATGGGAAAACCAGTGCCATAATTGTGGCATAAAAGGTCACTGGTCCAGAGTGTGCCGAACTCCGCAGGATCTCCAGGATTTGTATAAAGAAAACAAGAAAAATAAAGCTGAAACAAACCTGATAACCTCTGATGCTCCAGTCAAGTTTTCAGCTGATAACTTCGAAAATGATGACATGCTTGATTAGTCTTTACTTTTATCTTAGCAAGTCGTTTTAAGAATAATTTATGAGAGCATTTGAATTATGTGATTTGTTTTAGAATGAAAATGTTTATCTGAATATGCATGTGCCTATACGTTTCAGATTTTGAAACTGCTCTCATAAATGTTTAGTAGACAATAAACACGTACGTTTTTTTCAATACAAAGCCCAATATCAGGGCTATATTGAAGATCCAGGGAATGCAACATTGTTGCCCCCAAACGACACAAAAAATAAGAGGATGCACTAATCCCTCCGAATTCCAAAAGAAACTTTCTAAGTTTCAAGGACATCCGTTTCAACGGATTCCATTTGGAAACAGCAAATGTAAATGAAAAATTACCGTATGCAACGTCTCAAGATAATGGAGTAAAATCCATACTGGAACGTTTTGAGAGCCTTAGAGGCCTCTACCATACGAAGATTCAGAGAAAGGAAGCGGAATTAGACGGAGCACCTGAAGTGCCCGAAATCTGCCAAGTTTTACTCTGGCATGATGGACTTGGCCACCCCAGATTTGTGATAATGCACTGCATTTTATCCTATGGGTATGACTTGAAGAACCAGAAGATTCTTCAGAAGGGAGAATTCCCTCGCATCCCTTGCTATAAGGGAAAACTAATTGCATGGCCATCTCCACGAAAAGTTGAAAAAGAATCTCCACGCTTCCTCAAAAAAAATACAAGGAGATAGATGTGGATAGAATCCACCACCCCTAGTGGGCTATGTCAGTAATTCATTGTACTGATAAATGCATCCTCAGAATATTCGTACGTGTGTCTACTACAGACCCGCAACTTAGCTTTTCCAAAGCTATTGGCACAAAAATAAAAATGTTGCGGGCACATTTCCCAGACAATAAAATAAAGAAAATAAGTCTGGTTAATGTTGGGAAATATACCTCCCAGTCATTTCAAGAGAACTACCATGCAACGGGAATAGAAAATGAACATACAAGTGCCGCATGTTCATACCCAAAATGGGTCGGCAGAGTCACTGAAAAGTAGACTCCAATGGATTGAACGTCCATTAAATCCCGATTGCAAATCGGTGCATGGGGACATGCAAATTCTGCGTGCTGCATCGTAAATGAAAATAAGACCCTTTGGAGGTCAGAGTCTCCAATGCAACTTGCATATGGAATGCCACCGAACATTTCTCTTCTGAGAATCTTCGGTCCGCAGTTTAAATCCCCATCGCACCAACACAGAGGACAAAAGTTGGTCCTCAACGTCGCCTAGGTATCTATGAAGGGTTTGACTCACCCTCAATTATAAGACACCTAGAACCCCAAACGGGGGACGAAATTAAGGCATACCTTGAAGACTGTGATCTCGATGAGACGAGTTTCCCAAAAATATGACCAGATACTGGAAAATCTGGCGCGAAGCAAATTATAACGTGGGATAAAAAAAGTTTGACCCACTATGATCCGGTAACAATACAATGTGTAGAAGAGATCCCGAAGATCCTCCACATACAGAACACTGTTCACCAATTACCGGAATCATGCATTGACAACCAGAAGATTGTCAGATCACACATCCCTGCTGCAAAAACTCCAGCTAGGATTGACATCCCCGAGAATGGATGCAATCCACCAGCAGCAGAAGTGGCTGATCCTCAACAGTAAAGAGACAGACCACCAGGCTCCAAGGACAGAAACTCCTGGAGACCTTAGGACAATACTACCACAGGACAATGAGCTCCTGTCCACACCATCACCCTTCCCGGAATCCACTGCAGAGAAATTGCCGGGAAAAAGTGAAATTAAGTAAATGTTGTACGTACTGGGGAGGTGTTGGACAGATAGAACATAGATTGTCGACAAATGTATTCATGTACCATATTTCCATATACATCGCAAAAGCGATGATGTTTGTAAATTATCGTTCCACACTCCGTTGCTAGAAGGCAAACGTAGAGATTGGCCAAAAATGTGGAATGTGGCAATAAAAGATGAGCTGGACTCACTTATGAAACGTGAAATGTTCGGACCTGAAGTCCTGACACCAAAAAGGTGTCAAACCTGTGGATAAAACAAAGTATTGCACACATAAGAAAAATAAATACAAAATCGTATGTTATAAGGTACAACCTATAGCCCAAGGAAAATTTCGCTGAAACTAGGGAACAAACAAATTCAAATGAGCATGTCTCATAAATGATGCATCAGTCTCCCTAAGTTATCAAAAACTAATACCTTACGATTTGGCGAAGGAAAATTATGGATATGCTGTTATTGGATGTTGTGACGGTATACCCTCGTGGATATCTTGTAAAGAAAATTTTCACATCTCCTTAAATGCCTGAATAGACTTCGGGACGTCTATTCAAAATGAAGAAAAACAATAAGTATAACAAATAAATGTACAACCAAGAGAATCACTTGACAAGTCAATGATTCCTACTGAAGGTTGTCTTTGCATCTGTGCAAAGAACAGGATTAGAGATCATAGTTGGAGACAACTAAAATCTCATCGGATCTCCTGAAGAGAAAACTGAACTACATGTGCAAGCCTGACTTTTAAACATGAAATAAAAAGACCTAGGCAAATATAAAGTCATGGCTCATAGAATCCTGTTACAAACGCCCAGAAGTGCGTTGGAGAAATTAAAAGGACCATTGTCATCCAAAGTACACCTACGGTGGTAAGCTTACTGGATGTACAAAAAGAACCCTTCCGATCGCTGGAAGATGGGGAGGATATAACTGGTCCCAAAGTCCCTTACCTAAGTGCAATCAGGCACTCCTGGTAACTGCATGAGTCCCGATATAGCAATTGCAGTAAACTCATCAGCCAGAGATAGTTGACACCTAAAAAGTGCCATTAGACCGGAGTTAAGCTTTCTGCGATTCCTCCAAGGGTCGAAATATTTGGACTTACAAAATGTAGTAGCATCCTCCAATGTTTATACGAATGCAGGTTACAGGTCCGGTCCCTATACTGAGAAATCACAGAACAGGTACCAACAATGGGATGACCATCTACTGCAAATATGCAAAGCAACTTATGAAGGCAACATCATCATATCATTCCGAGATCCTCACCATTCCAGAATCACACCAATGGTGTATTTGAGGGCGTCTGGTGGTACATCACATCCCGGTGACGACTGGGATAGAGGCTAGCTCTGTGGAGCTGACCATATAGTCTGAAGACCACATCAGAGGCGACGAAACTTAGCACACCTCTCCAGAGTTTCTGGATTCAGCAGCTGCTTGATGGAGATAAAATTTGTAATCTGTGTACATCTTCGGAATATTGTAAATAGGAGTGATGAGAAAAGCCTAAGAGATCTGAAAGCCTAAGAGCTTTTACAGATCAGGGGGAGTTGAGGGAATTTGTACTCTTTTCCCTTAGCTATGGTTTTTCCCACTGGGTTTTCCATAGCCAAATGTTTTAACGAGGCAAATCACATCAACTCTGGATCCTGAAGTATCCACCCCTCTGTGACGCTCAGAATCCAGAAGTATTCATGAGCAAAGTCACTTGTACAAATCAGGGGGAGTTAAAGAGCATGTGTACTCTTTTTCCTTAACTATGGGTTTTCCCACTGGGTTTTCCATAGCTAAAGGTTTTAATGAGACAAATCTCACCAACTCAGGATCCTGAAGTATCCACCCCATGTGAGACTCCTCTACGCTCAGAATCCTGAAGCATTCACGAGCAGAGTCCACACCTATGGCTGGATAAGTGGGAGTGTTGTGAACGGTTATTTAACCGTAGTTGGGTGAGATTCTGGGCTATCCTAGAGATAGGCCCATATCATTGTAAGCCCATATTTGTATTCCCCCAATTGCCTATAAATAAAGAGCTGGGGGCTCCTCCCCCAGTAGTTGATTCATAAAAAAAGAGCTTAGTTTTCCCTGGCAACATTTTTTTTCACAGGTTTTTTTAAAAATAATGATGTGCTGCTAAGGTTGGGCCCAAAGCATTATTAAAAAAACTAACCCATTTTCTCAAGGAGCCGGCCTATAAAACATTACCCAGGGCTAACAAAAATTTGAGGCTCACCAAAAATCATGAGAGGCGCCGCACTCTCCCTAGGGCACAAAAATCTCGAAGCAGCAGTCGAAAATTAAAAAGGAGGTTTTTTTTTCTTCTCTAAAATTTCCATTGCTAAACACAAAAAATTCAAAGAGCAGCATGATCTTTCTCTTTAAAAATTCACGCACAAAGCCAAGACTTTTTGTGTTTCTTTTCTGAGAACCTCCAATCATTTTTTTGGCCGGAATCATTTGTGTTCCTCTTTGAAATTTTCAAATCACAGGGGAACACACAAAGCCCAAAAGAGAGGCTGATTTTTTTTGTTTCTCTCCACCCAAAAATCAAAGAACCACCGTCCAAAAATATCCAAGGAGAGAGAGCACTGTTTTTCATCTCTCAGTGGTTTCAAATGAATTGCTTTAAGATACAGCAGCCGATTTTTTCAAGAGAGGGCCTTTTTGTTTTTAATATAACAATGTTTTAAGAGGAGAGCTTGAGCCTATTTTTTCATCTCCAAGTTGCGGCCAAAAGTAAGAGAGCCGCGTCTTCCACAGAGTGGGCCGATTTTTTTTGCTCTTGCGTTTTGCTGACAGGCGCACGCACAACTTCATTAAAAAGGGGGAGAGAGCACAGCCAAACAATTTTTACGGGGTCTTTGTTTTTTTTTGTGAAAACAAGTTTTGGAGACATGGCCGAAAATCTCTAGGAGCCGGCCGTATTAATTCAAAGGCGCCGCACATGTTTTTTGATGAGAAAATCTCCATGAGCCGCAAGAATCAGAAAGGAAAGTCTGTCAATTTTTAGTGTGCGCATCTTGTTTTCTTTCCCCTTAGAAAGTCTTAACAGCCGAATTATTTTTTGCTTGCAGGTAAGTGCTTTTGATAAGGACAGATTGGGTGCGTAACTTAAGCAAGAAAAGAGAAATATTTTAATCAAGGGGAGAGAAAGAGTTCAACAAAAGTGCGGCATACAAATTGGATCATCAGCGAGCGAGGAGTTCAAGTGCCGCAATTTGACTTGCCGTTGCCGAGGACATCAGAGACTACATCTTGTCAGATTCAGATCTGACCCGTGTTTATTGGCAGAGACGACTACACAGACACGATCTGAGCATCTCTAAACTCTAAACTTTATATCAGTGTTATTCGTGTAGCGATCTCTGTTAGGGGAAACTTTACCATCTGTGTTACTTTTGGGGACCTGACGACTTTGGGAGTCGTAACGGAGGGAGAGCATCTGACTAGATTGAGAGTGTAGAGCACGTGGTGTGCGTACGAGCAAAGTGAGAGTAGATTTAGGATCTTGACACATTGTACTTGTACTTGATTACATATCTATCTAGTATTTGTTTTCGGGGCTGGAGTAGGTCATGGGGACGACCGAACCAGGGTATATCTGTGCGTACTTTGCGATTGCTTTCTATTTACCCTGCATGTGCTTATAACTGCGTGTGGTTGTTCGTGGGTTGCACGAATATTTTTAATAACCTATTCACCCCCATCTAGGCTACGATCCAGATCCAACAGGCGGCACCGGCTCCATGTAGAGCATTACGTCTTCCTGCCATTCTGAGACAAGAAAACCCCGAATTAATCTCGTGTACGTGATTACTCTAGATGTTTGGCTAATAATAACATTCTTATTGTTCTAAATTTTTGCAGATGCAGGACCTGCATGGGCCACCACTAAAACCTGTTGTTACGAGGTGGAACTCACGTACAATGAATTTGTATTGAGGGAAACCAAGGGCACGGTGGTTGTGTTGATAAGAGGGTTTAGGTGGGCTATTTAACAGGTGATTAGTGGGGTGAAGAGGCTAGACTTGCCGTCGGGGGTGGCCACGGAGCCAAATCTAACCGGACACGGCGGAAGAAGATCGGGTGGTGGGAGCCAAAGGTTGACGTCGACCAGGGGACGAGCTTTCCTGCACCACGAGCAACTCGTCAGAAGGGCGGGGTTGGGATCTAACCCTTATCCCCTCTGATGCCTAAGTCAGTAATAGTGCTTAAAACGGGGGCTGGACACGCCGGTCGGACTGAGGGTGTGTCAACCGTACGTGGAGAGCTATAAGTGGGAGAACAAAGATGTGGACAACCTTTGCTCTCGTGTGTGAATAATGGATTGAGAGAGAGAATTTGCCAACCTCTTCACCGTAAGAAGTGAGGAGGTATTTATACCTGATGAGAGATGACTAGGTGGGGCTGACCTGGCATGCTGACTCGACGTGCTGAGCTGGCTCAGTTGTCAGCGGAAGCTTCGGATGAGGATGTCAGGCACAGGAGTGCCTGCCCTGCTTTTGTCAGACGGTGCAACGGCCAGGGGCACTTTTGTCAGGATGTCAGGGCCGAAAGCATTAAGTGTCAAGGGGCTCAGCGGCCAGGAGGCGCTTTATCAGACGGTCGGGCGGTGTTAGTGTCAGTCGTGTCCTTACACTAGGTTGTTTGTCGTACGTGATGAACTAAAGGTCTGGCTATGCTATCACTGGCGCTGTGGTTCATGGGGACCAGCCGGGTCGACCTGCTCGGGGGTTGTCCGGCCCGGCTGCGCCCCTTTTTGGTCGCGGGTCGTGGGCCGCTGGCAAGGAGGGATATGCACATGCCTACGTCCGCATCCCCGGCGGCACTGTCTGGGCGCTCCCCAAATGCACTACCCCTGGCGGGCCGAGCAACTGCGGTTGTACGTCTCGGCCGGGAGGGGAGAGTGCTGCGAGGTGCGCCCATTCCCGTGTAGCCTTGGACCTCCGGGATGGCGGCCCTTTCGCGAAGGGGTGAGTTAATGGGGTATGTCAGCGGATCTGGGCGGGAGTCGTGCTCCGACGATCTTTAGGTCGTAACAATTGCCCCCGGCATTCGTGTGCGAGGCGGAAGCCCGGCTCGGCTCGGATGACGTAACGCTACCTCCCTTCTAGCATGGTTCGGACTTGGGTCCATGCTCAGGAGTGGTGATCACTCCACATTTTACACCTTTTTTTCGCATGATTGCATGCCATTTAGATCGCTCAAATCACGTTTTTCACGATTTATCGACAATATTGCGATACTTTTCACGATTTGTTGTTTTTGTCGTATTTCAGGAGATTTGGAGCGATTTGGAGTGATTCCGAGATACACCTACTCCGGAGTGTCACCGAAGACTTCCCTGAGGGGTATTTTCAGATTGGAGAGGAGCGGAAGAAGAAAGAACGTCGTAGGAGCGACGAGGAGGCAAAAACACTCAGAATGGGCATTTTCAGTGTCTCACTCGGCCGAGTGAAGGAGTCACTCGGCCGACCAGCGAGACCCCGCTCGGCCGGCCAGATCGGACACGCTCCAAGTGTGCACTCGGCCGAGCATCAGAAGCCGCCTCGGCCGAGTGACGCATCCCGTCCGCCCGAGTGGCACTCAGACGACGCCCCTCAAAAAGAGCCAACTTACTGTTTTTCGTCAGTCTAAGCATCAGAAGACCCACTCGGCCGAGTAGCAATTGCCGACCGCCCGAGTGAATAGAGGCCCATCGGCCGAGTGACGACAACTCACTCGGCCGAGTGACGCCCGAAGTGAAGACCCCCAAGACCCCGGACTTACTGGAAATTCTCAGGGTCTCTCACTCGGCCGAGCGACTTTTGTCACTCGGCCGAGTGAGCAGCGCTGCCTGTAGCGGAAATCACGATTTTTGAGCTACGCAGGGGCAGTTTGGTCACGAATTTTTGGGCAGTTTTGGGGGGTATTTAACCCCAGATTTTAAACTAGTTGAAAGAGCTTTTTTCCTTGCTTTTTGCAGCCTTTTAGATTAGACTTTTTAGTTTTTGATTCTTGTGATTGGAGAGGAGAGAAAAGGGTTATTTTTGTTGGATTCTTGGAGAACTATATTGGTTTGTCTCTCTCTTCATTAAAAATCCTATTTTTATTGTTATTTTGAATATTGCCATGAATTCTATTGCTATTTCAATTGATTATTCTTTCATTTGTGATATGATTTGTGAGTAGTCTTTACGTCTTGGGGTGTGGGGATGAACCCTACGAGCCCAATTTCCGATTTGTGATGATTTGGAAGAACTATTGCTAGAATTGCTATTAGTGTTAGTTTGGGATTGATATAACACGGATAGCTAGGTATTCATATCGATTGGGATTTGCAAGAGATTGGATCCCAACTCGATGGGAAACCCTAGAAATCCGAATTGGGTTGAAATTGAGTTTCCGTAGTATCGGTTTGCAAGAGATTGGGCCGATACTAGGGTTCTCGGTTGCAATTCCATACCGATACCCGTTTGCAAGAGATTGGACGGGTAGGAACTATCCCAACCTAGGTCGTGGCCCGAGTTTGCACGAGAGTGGGCTCGGGACGCGATTGAACAATGATGTTGATCCTAATGCTAGCTTGCCTAGGCTAGGGTTTGCAAGAGATTGGACCCGAACATAGGTTCGCTATAGACCGGCAATAGCGCGAGAGCGTGAGCTAGGTTTTACATTCAGTTGCAACTATTTCATCCGACATTCTACCCTAGCAATTGTGATACCGATGAATCACATTGACGAGATACGGTGAGTAGCGGGGATTCCCTATTCCCTAGGCGTCTTTATTTGATTTTTATATCTTTCTACATTATTTGACGATTGTGACAACATCGTCGAAAGGCAAATTCCTACTCTTCTGTCCTTATAGCCAGGTTGTTCGGAGAAGGCACTGTCATACGTCCTCCCTGTGTTCGATACCCGCTCGCCGCTACACCGTGCGCTTGCGGTAAAACTACACGGTCGCTCTTTAGGGTGTACGCCCGGAGGCGATCAAGTTTTTGGCGCCGTTGCCGGGGAGGCGATTGTGTTTGATCCTACCACCCTAGCTATTTCTTTCTTTTTGTTTTATTTCTTTATTTTTATCTAACCCTTCCATTGTGCTAATCACTTCTTTGAAACTTTGTTTTCCCGTGCATGTACACGAGATCCACATCAGACCCCATCGATATATTGTTTGATCCTGAGATCGAGCGTACATTGCGCAGAATTAGAGCGGAGAGGAGACCCGATACGGAAGGGAGGTTTATGAACGTCCGGGAGACGCCTGAAGAGTTAGCGGCAAGAATGGCGAGAATTATTTCCATTCAAGATAGGCTCCGGCCTAAGACTTCCTCCACGACCTCGTCCATAGCCATGCCGAAGTTGGCGGCCGACAAGAATTTTGAGTTGAAGACCGGGCTTGTGGTTCTGATGCAGCAGGATCCATTTCATGGGAACGCCCATGAAAATCCACACTACCACATCCAGCTCTTCCTATCAAAGTGCGCCACCTTCCAGATGCCAGGCGTTACCCTAGATGCCATCAGACTGCGCCTCTTCCCCTTCACATTAAAGGATAAAGCTCTTTATTGGTTGAGGACGCAAGCTGAAGGAGTCTTTACCACATGGGATGAGTTGGCGAGCGCGTTTATCGACAAGTTCTATCCGCCCTCCAAGACGGTAAAGATTAGGAGTGCTCTCATGTCCTTCAAGCAAGGACCTCAAGAGACACTCTACGAGGCTTGGGAGCGCTTCAAAGTTCTGCAGCATCAGTGCCCCCACCATAGCATTGAAGATTGGGAGCTAGTCCATAGCTTCTACAATGGTCTCCAACCGGGGACCAAGCAGATTATTGATGCCGCGGCAAATGGGGCCATCCTATCGAAGACTCCCGACGAAGCCACGGCCTTAATTGAGGAGATGGCCTCGAACAATCAACAATGGGGTGACGAGCGAGGACACTCTTCGTCCTCCTTGAAGCCATCTAGCATCTATGAGCCAAAGGCCGTAGCGGAGCTGACCAACAAGTTCGATTCTCTCCACAAGGTAGTGGAGAGACTGGAGAAGTATATTACGGAGCCCCAAGGAACCCCTTCCATATCCGCACCAACAAATCAAATGTGTGATTGGCAAGACCAATCATAAGCTATGTATTTGGGAGGAGAACAAGGAGAGGGATCTTTGGAGCAAGTTCAATACGTAGCGGGGAACCAAGGCTATTGGGCCAATCCGACCACGAGAAACCATCCCGGTTTCTCCTATGCAAACAATGATGGAGCATTGAACCCGCCGCAACAACTACCTCAACAAGCTCGACCACCAGCACAACAACAACAACATTATCCACCGAGGGGGCCTCCGCAACAAAATTTCCCACCAAAGCAACAAGTTGGACCCTATAGGCCGCCCGGATACAATCAAGGGTGGAGAAATCCAAACCCTCCACAAGCTCAACAACGTTCCGATTTTGAAGCTAGAGTGGAGGAGTTTATAGCCGAGCAGAAGAAGACAAATGCCTCCTTGAAGGCGAGCCAAGATTCCCTTGCAACCGTTGTAGGCCAAATCTCGGAGCAACTTGCGTTGCTAAATCGAAATAGTCAACAGTTGCCGGCTCAACCCGTTGCTAAATCGGAGCAACTTGTGCCTGTAAGGGGCCTTCCTGTCTTGGGATGGCTCGGGTGGCACCTTGGGCTGGGGCAAGCTCTCGGACAGGATCAGGGCGATTGTGTGGGCGACGCCCCGTCGGGTCGCGCCTTGGCTGGACCCACTGGTCGTGGCCCCAACGCCCCTCATCCTGCCCTGGCCGAGGGTGTGACCGGAGCTCGCCTTGGAGCGGCTTCGCCGGGGGAAATACGGCCTTTGTGCCGAGAGTCTCTTCGGCCAATGCATGCCTCTCCGCCATCGCAACCAGTGCCTCATAGTCGGTCGGCGGATCTCGGAGCAGGCATTTGTGGAGGCTCCGAGTCCGCAATCCTGTCTTGAAGGCCAGCATAAGTACCTCATCACCGCAGGTCACCACCGCCCGTCTCTCATCCTGGAAGCGGCGTAGGTATCTGCCCGTTGTCTTCCCTTCTCCTTGGACTATCGTGCCGAGGTAGTCCAAGGGCTTCTTCTTTGTCCGCCCGGCCCGAAACTCTTGGCAGAACTTGTGGGACAGCTCGCCAAAGCTCCCAATGGATCTTGCGGGTAGGTCGAAGTACCAGTCTAACGCCGTGTCCCTCAGACTTTGGGAGAAATGCCGGCACAGGAACGACTCATCCATATCCTGCGCCTCCATCGCCCCCCGGTATTGCTGCACGTGCGTGAGGGGGTCGCCTCTTCCGTTGTATGTGGCCAAGTGGGGGGGTTTGAACCTTATTGGCCTCGGGGCGAACGTGATCCACCGTGCAAGCGGCGTGGCCTCCTCCGGGTAGGTAGGGCACTCGGGCGCATCCCCTCTCCGCCATTCGTGGGTCTGGCTCCGGTCGCGCCTCGGCCGTCGACGGTCCTCCCGCCCCGGGGAGTAGCGTGACGGTCGTCGGGCGGGGCTCCTTCCTTGGGTCGAGGATTCGATGGGTTGCGGGCTACGATTCTCCCAGTACCATCGCCCCCCGGCCGCCTCCCCTCGGATCTCCATCCGCTCCTGATTCTCCCGTAGAAGCCTTTCGTGCTCGATGGTGAGGAAGCGTAGTTGTCGACAAATGGCTTCCTCGTGCAGGCGATCAGAGGAGTGGTGCAGGCGAGACGGACTCCCTCCTCCCGGTGGGGACCTGGCCAAAAACGGGCCCCGCCCGTCCCCGAGCCGCCGGCCCGTCGCCGTCACCTCCGGGATTTCCCGGTTGCCTTCGTTCTCCCTCCTTAGCCTTTCGCGCTCCGCGATGAAGAAGCGAAGCTGGTGGCGGGCGGTTTCTTCGTCCTGGTAGGCCCTCCTGGCGGTCTCGGCCGCTTCGTCCAAATGCCTTTGCGCGGCGGCCGCCTCCTCCCGGCGCCTCCACAGCCGCACGACCTCCATTTCCTCTTCCAGGAGCTTTTGCTGGGCTGCAACCTCCTTGGCGAGCCCCCTGTCTCCCCCTCCTCCTCGAACTGAGGGTGTAGATTCTGTCTCACGTTCGGGGGCTCCGAGGGGCCGGGAGTTGGCTCCGCTCCCGTCGCCGCGTAGCCTCCCATCACCTGAGTGACGGCCTCGAAGCTCTTCAGCATTACGCGGGCCGAAGTATGGTCTGTCTCGGCGCCCATCCCCGGAGGGGGGTCGGGCGCCGGGGTGATTAGTAAAGAGAGTGGCTCCTGACCCACGGGATCCTTGCCGTGGTCAGGGTTCCGAGTGATCGGCATGGAGTCTAACATGGGTGTGACCCTTCGTTCCCATAGACGGGGCCAATTGTTACGAGGTGGAACTCGCGTACAATGAATTTGTATTGAGGGAAACCAAGGGCACGGTGGTTGTGTTGATAAGAGGGTTTAGGTGGGCTATTTAACAGGTGATTAGTGGGGTGAAGAGGCTAGACTTACCGCCGGGGGTGGCCACGGAGCCAAATCTCACCGGACACGGCGGAAGAAGATCGGGTGGCGGGAGCCAAAGGTTGACGTCGACTAGGGGACGCGCTTTCCTGCACCACGAGAAACTCGTCAGAAGGGCGGAGTTGGGATCCAACCCTTAGCCCCTCCGATGCCTAAGTCAGTAATAGGGCTTAAAACAGGGGCTGGACACACCGGTCGGATTGAGGGTGTGTCAACCGTACGTGGCGAGCTATAAGTGGGAGAACAAAGATGTGGACGACCTTTGCTCTCGTGTGTGAATAATGGATTGAGAGAGAGAATTTGCCAACCTCTTCATCGTAAGAAGTGAGGAGGTATTTATACCTGATGAGAGATGACTAGGTGGGGCTGACCTGGCATGCTGACTCGACGTGCTGAGCTGGCTCAGTTGTCAGCGGAAGATTCGGATGAGGATGTCAGGCACAGGAGTGCCTGCCCTGCTTTTGTCAGACGGCGCAACGGCCAGGGGCACTTTTGTCAGGATGTCAGGGCCGAAAGCATTAAGTGTCAGGGGGCTCAGCGGCCAGGGGGCGCTTTGTCAGACGGTCGGGCGGTGTTAATGTCTGTCGTGTCCTTACACTAGGTTGTTTGTCGTACGTGATGAACTAAAGGTCTGGCTATGCTATCCCTAGCGCCGTGGTTCATGGGGACCAGCCGGGTCGACCTGCTCGGGGGTTGTCCGGCTCGGCCGTGCCCCTTTTTGGTCACGGGTCATGGGCCGCTGACAATGAGGGATATGCACATGCCTACGTCCGCATCCCCGGCGGCACTGTCTGGGTGCTCCCCAAATGCACTGTAACGGCCGGTATTTTTCTAGGCGTATTATTATTGTATGTCCGTATTTCCATCCGGATATTTTTGTGCGCGAATTCTTTTGTGCGTCGACGCGAGCGCGTATCCGTTTTTCGTTTTACCGTACCAACATTAATTGACTATCAATTTTTAACAAATCGTCTTAACTTAATTATCCCACTAATTACAAATTTCTAATCACCGTTAACTTCACTAATTACTACATTTATTTTAATAATCACATCTTATTTAATTTCTTAATTTGTTATTATTGGCTAAAAATCAAATCACTAATTTGATAAATTAATTTTTACCCTAATTAAATTATCCCTAAATCAGTCATTGATTAACTTAGCCCTAATTAAATCACTAATTAAAACCCATTGATTCCACCTCCTTCTGTTGGTGAGATCCAACATTGCTATTCATTATCTCCCCCACATACGGCTCCATCCCTTCAATGTGTCCCCCATTCACTGTTGTATTTCAACAACAGGCAGCAACCACAACGATGAACGACCAACCTGCAACCGTCTTCTTCCTTGCAACTTCCTCTTCCCCTGCAAGGAAAAACTATCAACCAGCAACCAAAATCAAACCAATTTCCCCAACCCAATCAGTCTTCCAATTTCTCAAACCAAATTTCTCTTTTCATTCACCAAATCCAAAACTTATATATTATGCTTCATTACAAAATCAAAAGCAGAAATCAAGGAGTAGAGATCTGAAATCATTTCAGATGCAAAACCACAAAGAAATCAACATTCAAATCTGAAATTATTTCAGATTCAAAACAACACAAACCCAAACTTCTTCTTCCATCATCTCACCAAGAATCTACTTCCCAAACTCAAAACCAGATATGAAAACAAACAGTTTCAGATTCAAAAATCAAAACCCAAATCAGCTACAACAAACCCTAGATCTGACATTAACTCCAAACTTCATCTTCTTCCTTCCTCTTCCCTCTCCCCTAGGCCCACACCTCCTAGCCCTAGCCGCCGCGCCGCCGGAGCTCAGCGCGCGCCGCCGCCCGCCGTGATCGCGCGCCGTCGCCGGAGCCGCCTTGCGCCGCCGGACCCGCCAGCCGCCGGCCGTCCGCCCCCTTCCTCCCCGTCGCGCGCAGGTGAAACCCCATCTCCCCTTTAGCTTGCGTAGGTTTCCCATGGCCTGGACTTGAAACAAAAAAAAAGAAATAAGATGGCAGAAGACTGAGAAAGAAAAGAGAGAGGTCATCCTTGACTTAATTATAGGCTAAGAGATTTAAGAGATGGGTGATGACCTGTTGAATAAAACAAAACAAAAAGGAAGATAAAGAGAGTAGGGGGGCAGACCTATGTATTAAATGCTAGTAGATAAGTTAGAATTATATCATGTTAACTTTTAACCCGTAGTAATAGTAGGGGTGTTAATTAATACCATGATAAACTGTGCTTAGCTTAGTTTATGATAGTTAGTTGTTAATTAGCGTTATTTAAATGTTAATGTTTATTTCAGCATGTTGTTAATTATAAATAATGTTAGGATGACAAAACTAGAATAAGATAAGGTATATCATGTTGTTATAGCCATATATAAATATCACCCTAGCCATAGAACCCGATAAAATTAGGCGAACCCAATTCGGGTGTTATTTTAATATTGCACGTATTTCACAATAAAATCTAACCCAGATATATGTTTAACCAAAACAGAGAATCGGAAGTATCGACATGTAGTACACGTCCAGACGAACCTACGACAACCGATTCCACCAGAAACAGGCAAGTGATACTTGCCAGTAATTATTTAGGCCGTGTTTTAGGCCAATTTGTAAAATTGTGTAAAAGAGACTAGGCGGTGAAATGATAGTCGCCTAGACGCCCTATTTGATCTAGTTTGACAACGAAACTAGATCCGACACTTTACCTGCTTTCATTCATGTTGTCATGCCATGTTTAATTTCAATTAACGGTACGCAATTTATCTGCTCATTGCCATGTCATTGCATGCATTTAATGTTCATCGTGATTAAGTGATTGAGTAGCACACGCTACAAATGTTATTGCTATTGAGGCTAGGCACCTGCTTTGCGGGCACAACCCTATGCCAATAACACTTCCTGGCTCGTGATCCAGAAGATGGGCGCCAGTCCATATACACGTGGAGGGGTAGGGTTAAACGATCGCTTGAGCGTAGAAGTGAGCCCGTACAGCCACTTCAGCCAAAAGACGGAAACTCTGTGCACAAAGTGATAAATCAGTGATTCGTGAATCGTGAAATAGTGAATTGTAGCTTTCTGCTACACCGTGCTTGATTATTATTATCTTGTTCATTTAATTATTGCATTCTTTTAATGTCATGCTATATCATGTTAGAACTGCTAGTTGCACTATTTTATTTGTATCCTTGCACAAAAGTCCTCCGCCTTTCTTGGGAGACTTTTGCTGACATGTGCCCTTTTCTCTTTGGGTGTCACATGTCAGACCTTGAGACAGAGCAAATAGCAGAAGACGAGCAGTTCGTTGACGTTGAGTTCGAGGTCCCTGCAGAGACCGAGTTCGAGGACACGGGTGACCAGTCCTAGACTCGTTTGGAGTCTCCCCTTAGTTGTTACCTTTGCTTAGTTGCTGTTAGGTTTCGGTGCGTAGCACCTATCTCTCTTTGTTTTGTATGGCCATGCTTTAGGCTTATTGTTCAGACTCGTACTTTTGTGACTATTCTGTGATGTAATATATGTTGGATGTTGTTGGTGGATATTTTCTTATCTGCTTTATTATTGTTGTTGTTTCATTGCAATGCAAGGACCTGCTACTTTTCGAAATTTTTACAGACGCTTATCAGACTGCAGCTTCACAGCTCCACGTCTGAGCGGACCTCCTCACGTCTCGCCTTCCATATTAGGGAAGCGGGGCGTGACAGGTTTTAGTGGTGGCCCATGCAGGTCCTCTTCCTCTTTGCATCTGCGAAATATCGAAACAACAATAATGATAATGACATCCAATTAATTACATTCGGGTCATGATTAAGTCTAATCTGAACATTTCCTTGTCTTAGATGGCCGGTAGACGCATTACCCGAGGAGCCGGTAGTGGACCTGGAGCCGGTGGTGGAGCAGGACATGGTGAGGATGCTGATAGAGAACCCACCACGAGGGAGATGATGCACGTGCAGCAGGGCATGCTTTAGAATGCCCCTCGCTTCGAGCCGGGAGCGAAGCAGTTTCGAGAGCTGGGCCCGTCATATTTCACTGGGTCAGAAGGATCATTAGCTGCGGATGAATGGATGAAGAACACAGAGGATAATCTGCTTCTCTCGAAGGTTAACCCGGCTGGATGGGTTGACTTAGTGAAGAAGCAACTGAAGGACAATGCCCGCAGTTGGTGGGAGTCAGAAGAGCAGCTGTTGGCGAAGCCTATCCCCTGGGCCACTTTCAAGGCGAGATTTATTGATGAGTATTTCCCTCGAGCTGCCAAGAGGGAGCTGATGCAGCAGTTTATCAATCTGAAGCAAGGGAATCTGACGGTGGACCAGTACCACCAAGAGTTCATGAGACTGAGTCGCTTTGCGCCAAAGATGGTGGAGACTTCTGAGGATCGAGCTCAGAAATTCTTACAAGGTTTATCTTTGGAGCTGCAGAGTCTGATTTCCTCTTCGGACTTGGATTCTTACCAGAAGTTGTTGATAGCTGCCAAGAGGCAGGAGCTGATTGCCAATCAGAGGAGAGGACAGTATTCAGGTGCTGGGAAGAGGCCTATGGAGCAGGTCAGAGCTGTGGTTAGGCCTGGGTTCAAGCCTAATCAGTCCGTGCAATTTAAGAGGCCAGGTGGGCCTAGTCAGAAGACGTGCAGTCATTGCGGCAAGACTGGTCATGTGAAGGAGCAGTGCAGGAGGCTTCTGGGCCAGTGCCTGGTTTGTGGCGACGCTTCGCATACTTTGAAGGATTGCCCGAGTGCTAAGCAGCCGTGGAAGGCACCAGTCGGAGTTCAGCAGCAGAGAGCTCCGGTAGTCGCTGGACGTGGAGCGCCTCTCATTCCCCAGAAGCAGGCTTTCCAGCAGGCTGTTCAGCCTAAGAGGCAAGCCTTCACGATGACTGCAGTGGAGGCCGAGACTGAGGACGGAGTTATTGCAGGTAACTCCTATACTAGTCTTCCTTATTCATGCATTATATTTGATTAGTTATATCCATGTTAATTTAGTTGCATATTACTCTTAGGTGTCATCTTAGTTTCATCTCACCCAGCCTTGACCTTGTTCGATTCTGGAGCTTCCATGTGCATCCTATCTCGGAAGTTCGTAGTCGAACACTCAATACCCACCTATACACTTCCCAAGTGTTGGAACATTACAACTGGGAATGGTGTAGTGAAGGTTGCACTGGGATGTAGACCATGCCCGTTGGTGATTAATGGACACGAACTATATGCTAATTTCATCGTCCACGACCTACCCAACTTTGATGCTATTCTTGGCATTGACTGGTTAGGAGCTTTTTATGCCACGATCGACTGTCACCGGAAGAAAGTGGTGTTCGAAATTCCTGACCACCCAGTGTTCGAATTTGTCGGCGGAGGACGTTCGCTTGGACCTGTCAAGTTCCGAGCCCAGCCTTACCGATTGACCGTTGCATCTATGATTGCTGAGCCAGAGAAGCCTGCAGTAGTGAGAGACTTCGAAGACGTCTTCCCTGAAGACATTTCTGGACTGCCGCCTGATCGAGCGTTGGAGTTCGGCATCGATCTTATGCCAGGAGCCCAACCAATTTCGAAGGCGCCGTACCGTATGGCTCCTGCAGAATTAGAAGAGTTAAGAAAGCAGTTGGATGAGCTACTACAGAAGGGTTTCATTCATCCCAGCGTATCTCCCTGGGGTGCACCCGTCTTGCTAGTGAAGAAGAAAGATGGCTCTAGAAGAATGTGCATTGATTATCGGGAGTTGAATCAAATCACAGTGAAGAACAAGTACCCACTGCCCCGTATTGATGACATCTTCGATCAGCTTGGTGGATCGAGGGTATTTTCGAAGTTGGATCTCCGGAGCGGATACCATCAAGTCAGAGTCAAGAAGGAAGATGTACTGAAAACCGCTTTTCGGACTAAGTACGGTCATTACGAGTTCGTTGTCATGCCATTCGGTGTGACCAACACTCCTGCTGTGTTCATGAATCTCATGAAGCTTATCTTTTACGACTTCCTCGACAAGTTCGTGGTGATTTTCATAGACGACATCTTAGTGTACTCGAAGAGCGAGGAAGAGCATGCAGAGCATTTGAAGATAGTGTTGGAGACGCTCCGTCACCATAGACTGTATGCCAAGTACAGCAAATGCGAATTCTGGCTGGATAGAATTGCATTTCTTGGGCATGTAGTATCGGGAGCTGGAATCTCGGTGGATCCGGAGAAGGTCAAAGCAGTTAGTGAATGGCCTACACCTCGATCGGCATCGGACATCAGGAGTTTCCTTGGATTGGCAGGGTACTACCGCAGATTTATCAAGGATTTCTCGAGGATAGCTGAGCCGATGACGAAATTGACTAGGAAGGATGTTAAGTTCAATTGGTCAGACTCTTGTGAACAAGCTTTTTCTACCTTGAAGGAGAGACTGACATCTGCACCAGTTTTAGCTATTCCGGACCGAAGCGGAGGCTTCGAGATTTTCTGCGACGCATCAGGCAAGGGACTTGGATGCGTTCTACACCAGCACAATCATGTGGTCGCTTATGCTTCGCGACAATTGAAGGTCCATGAGAAGAATTATCCGACTCACGACTTGGAGTTAGCTGCCGTCATCTTTGCGCTGAAAATTTGGCGACATTTCTTACTGAGTGAGAAAGTGAAAATCTTCACTGATCACAAAAGTTTGAAATATATATTCACCCAGAAGGAGTTGAATATGAGACAGCGTAGATGGTTGGAATTGATGGCAGACTACGACATCGATCTTCAGTATCATCCAGGGAAGGTGAATGTTGTACCGGATGCCTTGAGTCGACTGCCCGAAGTGATGATTCTCACAGCTCAGTGGAGATTGCAGCAGGATCTACGAAGGATGAATGTTGAAACTGTTCTACCGGGAGTCACATCGTCATTGATGAACATGCAAATTCAATCGACAATCGTGAATCGAATCAAGACTGCTCAAGATGGAGATGCTAAGTTGAAGAAGATCAGAGAACAAGTCGAAGCAGGACTTCGGACAGATTTTCTGATACACGCGGATAGATCTTTGAGATATGGTAGCAGGATCTGCGTACCTGTAGGAAATATCAGAGAGGAGTTGATGAATGAGGCTCACAGTTCGCCTTATTCTATTCATCCTGGAGGTACTAAGATGTACAAAGATCTTCGACAAAATTTCTGGTGGCATGGAATGAAGAGAAGTATGGCACGGAGCATTGCCAAGTGCCTCGTGTGTCAGCAAGTGAAGGCTGAACACCATCGCATTGCTGGATTGCTACAACCTCTGCCGATTCCAGAGTGGAAGTGGCAGCACATCACGATGGACTTCGTGACTGGCTTACCTCGGAGCACCAGGCAGAACGATGCAATCTGGGTCATCGTTGATCGATTGACCAAGTCCGCGTACTTTATACCTTTCCGAGTTGGGCAATCCACGGAGATATTAGCAAGGAAGTATATGGAGGTAATGACCTAACTCATGCCTTATTAATTTCCTTCTAGTACTAGTCGTGACGTGAATTATGTCGTGTAGGAGATCGTGCGCTTGCATGGAGTCCCTGTGAGCATTGTATCAGATCGTGATACGAGATTCACATCTCAGTTCTGGAAGAGTCTGCAGACCAATCTGGGTACCAGTCTGAAGTTCAGTACTGCGTATCACCCGCATACGGATGGACAGTCGGAGCGCACTATTCAGATCTTGGAAGATATGTTGAGAGCTTGCATGTTGGATCTCAAGGGTTCGTGGGAGGATCACCTAGACTTGGTGGAGTTCTCCTACAACAACAGCTATCAGGCGAGCATTGGCATGGCGCCATTTGCTGCTCTCTACGGGAGGAAATGTCGATCGCCACTGAGTTGGGATGACGTAGGTGATAGAGAGCTCTTGGGGCCAGAGATGATTGTGGAAGCAGTTGATGTTGTGCGAGATATCAGGGACAAGCTTCGGATCGCCCAGGACCGTTATAAGCATTGGGCAGATGCTAAACGGCGTCCTTTGGAGTTTCAGCCGGGAGATCATGTGTTCCTGAAGATCTCCCCGAATCATGGAGTAATCCGCATCGGAAAGTGAGGCAAGCTTAGTCCGAGATTTATTGGACCCTTCGATGTATTGGAGCGAGTTGGAGAGGTAGCATATCGCTTAGCTTTGCCACCGTCCTTAGTGGGAGTACATGACGTCTTTCATGTGTCCCAGCTCCGTCGTTATATCAGCGACCCTTCTCATGCTGTGGATTACTCAGAGATCACAGTTCGACCAGATCTGACGTACGAACATCAACCGGTGGAGATCTTGGATCGACGTCAAAAAGTCTTCAGGAACAAGACTGTTGATCTAGTCAGGGTGATGTGGCGTCGTGACTCGCCAGGAGAGTCTACCTGGGAGCGGGAAGATGAGATACGGGAGCGTTACCCATATTTGTTCCCTGCTCTTTAGTGGATAAGAATTCCGAGGACGGAATTTTCTTAAGGTGGGTAGAATGTAACGGCCGGTATTTTTCTAGGCGTATTATTATTGTATGTCCGTATTTCCATCCAGATATTTTTGTGCGCGAATTCTTTTGTGCGTCGACGCGAGCGCGTATCCGTTTTTCGTTTTACCGTACCAACATTAATTGACTATCAATTTTTAACAAATCGTCTTAACTTAATTATCCCACTAATTACAAATTTCTAATCACCGTTAACTTCACTAATTACTACATTTATTTTAATAATCACATCTTATTTAATTTCTTAATTTGTTATTATTGGCTAAAAATCAAATCACTAATTTGATAAATTAATTTTTACCCTAATTAAATTATCCCTAAATCAGTCATTGATTAACTTAGCCCTAATTAAATCACTAATTAAAACCCATTGATTCCACCTCCTTCTGTTGGTGAGATCCAACATTGCTATTCATTATCTCCCCCACATACGGCTCCATCCCTTCAATGTGTCCCCCATTCACTGTTGTATTTCAACAACAGGCAGCAACCACAACGATGAACGACCAACCTGCAACCGTCTTCTTCCTTGCAACTTCCTCTTCCCCTGCAAGGAAAAACTATCAACCAGCAACCAAAATCAAACCAATTTCCCCAACCCAATCAGTCTTCCAATTTCTCAAACCAAATTTCTCTTTTCATTCACCAAATCCAAAACTTATATATTATGCTTCATTACAAAATCAAAAGCAGAAATCAAGGAGTAGAGATCTGAAATCATTTCAGATGCAAAACCACAAAGAAATCAACATTCAAATCTGAAATTATTTCAGATTCAAAACAACACAAACACAAACTTCTTCTTCCATCATCTCACCAAGAATCTACTTCCCAAACTCAAAACCAGATATGAAAACAAACAGTTTCAGATTCAAAAATCAAAACCCAAATCAGCTACAACAAACCCTAGATCTGACATTAACTCCAAACTTCATCTTCTTCCTTCCTCTTCCCTCTCCCCTAGGCCCACACCTCCCAGCCCTAGCCGCCGCGCCGCCGGAGCTCAGCGCGCGCCGCCGCCCGCCGTGATCGCGCGCCGTCGCCGGAGCCGCCTTGCGCCGCCGGACCCGCCAGCCGCCGGCCGTCCGCCCCCTTCCTCCCCGTCGCGCGCAGGTGAAACCCCATCTCCCCTTTAGCTTGCGTAGGTTTCCCATGGCCTGGACTTGAAACAAAAAAAAGAAATAAGATGGCAGAAGACTGAGAAAGAAAAGAGAGAGGTCATCCTTGACTTAATTATAGGCTAAGAGATTTAAGAGATGGGTGATGACCTGTTGAATAAAACAAAACAAAAAGGAAGATAAAGAGAGTAGGGGGGGGGGGGGGCAGACCTATGTATTAAATGCTAGTAGATAAGTTAGAATTATATCATGTTAACTTTTAACCCGTAGTAATAGTAGGGGTGTTAATTAATACCATGATAAACTGTGCTTAGCTTAGTTTATGATAGTTAGTTGTTAATTAGCGTTATTTAAATGTTAATGTTTATTTCAGCATGTTGTTAATTATAAATAATGTTAGGATGACAAAACTAGAATAAGATAAGGTATATCATGTTGTTATAGCCATATATAAATATCACCCTAGCCATAGAACCCGATAAAATTAGGCGAACCCAATTCGGGTGTTATTTTAATATTGCACGCGTTTCATAGAAATCTAATTCAGTAATTTGTTTAACTAAAACAGAGAACCAGTCGTTCTATAGCGTAACGCTCGTCGAGGCGAACCCACGACAACCGATTCACCAGAAACAGGCAAGTGATACTTGCCAGTAATTATTTAGGCCATGTTTTAGGCCAATTTGTAAAATTGTGTAAAAGAGACTAGGCGGTGAAATGATAGTCGCCTAGACGCCCTATTTGATCTAGTTTGACAACGAAACTAGATCCGACACTTTACCTGCTTTCATTCATGCTGTCATGCCATGTTTAATTTCAATTAACGGTACGCAATTTATCTGCTCATTGCCATGTCATTGCATGCATTTAATGTTCATCGTGATCGTGATTGAGTAGCACACGCTACAAATGTTATTGCTATTGAGGCTAGGCACCTGCTTTGCGGGCACAACCCTATGCCAATAACACTTCCTGGCTCGTGATCCAGAAGATGGGCGCCAGTCCATATACACATGGAGGGGTAGGGTTAAATGATCGCTTGAGCGTAGAAGTGAGCCCGTACAGCCACTTCAGCCAAAAGACGGAAACTCTGTGCACAAAGTGATAAATCAGTGATTCGTGAATCGTGAAATAGTGAATTGTAGCTTTCTGCTACACCGTGCTTGATTATTATTATCTTGTTCATTTAATTGTTGCATTCTTTTAATGTCATGCCATATCATCATTAGAACTGCTAGTTGCACTATTTTATTTGTATCCTTGCACAAAAGTCCTCCGCCTTTCTTGGGAGACTTTTGCTGACATGTGCCATTTTCTCTTTGGGTGTCACATGTCAGACCTTGAGATAGAGCAGATAGCAGAAGACGAGCAGTTCGTTGACGTTGAGTTCGAGGTCCCTGCAGAGACCGAGTTCGAGGACACGGGTGACCAGTCCTAGACTCGTTTGGAGTCTCCCCTTAGTTGTTACCTTTGCTTAGTTGCTGTTAGGTTTCGGTGCGTAGCACCTATCTCTCTTTGTTTTGTATGGCCATGCTTTAGGCCTATTGTTCAGACTCGTACTTTTGTGACTATTCTGTGATGTAATATTTGTTGGATGTTGTTGGTGGATATTTTCTTATCTGCTTTATTATTGTTGTTGTTTCGTCGCAATGCAAGGACCTGCTACTTTTCGAAATTTTTACAGACGCTTATCAGACTGCAGCTTCACAGCTCCACGTCTTAGCGGACCTCCTCACGTCTCGCCTTCCATATTAGGGAAGCGGGGCGTGACATGCACTACCCCTGGCGGGCCGAGCAACTGCGGTTGTACGCCTCGGCCGGGAGGGGGGAGTGCTGCGAGGTGTGCCCATTCCTGTGTAGCCTTGGACCTCTGGGATGGCGGTCCTTTCGTGAAGGGGTGAGTTAATGGGGTATGTCAGCGGATCTGGGCGGGAGTCGTGCTCCTATGATCTTTAGGTCGTAACACCTGTAATGCACTGCTTCTCAAAAGCGATGGAAGCGAGAAAGTTACAAAGGTCCGCATGAACTGGAGCAATGAAGCTCGAGTTCACTAAGCGTCTGTGATAACAACCTTACAGGATTTCTTGCATGCATTTCAGAACAATAAAAACATTTATTAATTTCAAGCCACAATCCAGAAGTTCGTACACGGAATAAAATGGCAAGACCTCAGCAGGGCCGAAAGAACTACAAGAGGAAACATACACGAATACAAGGTACTAAAAGCAAAACCAAAGGGAAGCGGCAACAGCTCGGGTCTCTAGTCTTCCACATGGAGTGACTCAGCGTCAACGACAAACTCCTAGCTCTCTAAGTCAGGCGTCTCAAACAGGTCCTCCTGAAACTCAGGCTCGTGATCTGACATACATTCCAAAAACACGAATGTATGTCAACAAGGGTCCGCAAGTAAAAGGTGAGATGACCCAAATCGAGGTGTACGAATTATTAAACAGATTAAATGGTAATAATAGTTCTAAAGTCGCAGTTATACATTTATTCAACATGCAATTATGAACATGGCAATTCTAAGCAGTTAAAGTAAAAGCATTTATGAGCATGTCAGTTCTAAAGATAGTACAAGACGATAGTCATAGCAATTCTAGTGTGCAAGTGAAGTAACGATAAATGATTAATTTCCATGCAAATGATTTCTATCTGTATAGGGTTCTCGCCTTTAAGACGTGGTGAGTGAGCCAGTCCTTCTCACGGTGTATAATCGTGATTGACACCACCCACTGCATAAGGATGGTACTCTTGAAGGTGACCCTTGCACACGCTTAGTGGCTGCTCAACCCTAACCCCACCCAAATATTGTGCTGGAACACGAGCCAGCCTAATCAAGTTGCACGAGTTCACGAATTCAAGATTTCGCTTTTGAAGCGCACGAATTCACGAACTCAAGTATTTCAAAATGTTCCATCTAACAATGTGTGTTCAAGTATAGTGTGAAGCATGATATATGTGTACAAGCAATTTAAGGCATTACAGAACAAGAAATTAATTGTTAGTTGATGAACAGGTTGCATATATGTGTTTTTCATTTACAAGTCGAAATGCAATTAAAATGTTATAAACTGCAATAATTCACACACTTGCCTGACTGGGACGGTTTTGGGTGTCCAAGCAATTTAAGGAAAGACGTGACGTATCTGCGTCATTAAATATACCACAATAAGCCAAACATGTTTAACTAATGAAATGCTAACATAACTTAGGTCATACCGTTATAAACTAACCTACCTTTATTCTTAACATATATAAATTGTTATGGATGAAGCAAACTAACAGTACACAACTATAATACTAACATTTAGCTTAAATAGACCCAACCCAAATAACCAATTTACTTAATTAAATTCATTCCATTAGGTTAATAATCTCATACTCAATACTCAATTAAACCCCTTGAACCAAAAAACCCAATAAGCTTTACTCATCTAGACACGTTAAAACACATACCCAATAGCATGGGTTAACACAATAACCATACCCATTATCATAACTTAAACCAAAAAACCCATACTCAAACTCACTTCATACCCAATAAGCAATAATACCCCAAACCCAATAAGCTTAAACTTAAACCCAATAAGACTTTTACCTCTTCCTCTTCTACTATTTTGATGTGAGTGATGTTAATTACACCACAAGCTTTTATTAATTCACCGCACCTCTTTATTAAAAACCCACTCTTATTTCCAACTTTAAACCCGTCCATTTCCAATTACTGTCCATTCCTAGACAGCCTCCGGCATCCTCGTGCGACGGCGACAAGGCCGAGTAGGTCAGATCATCCGAGTTCTTGACAGTCAGAGACTGCCGGGCTTCTTGCTTCGTGATTAATTTCTCTTACCTCCGCCGGGTTCCATCCAATCTGACATCCCCCTGAAGTACATCTATCCCGATCCAAAACTGTACAAATCCGTCGGATCCAGTCTCAAATTTAACCTTTCAAACTAAAATTAACACATCAAAATTCCACCAAATGAAAACCTAGCAAAATAACCAGCTTAAATTACCGGTACAGCAAATACTGATAATAATGATTAAACCTCGACTGAGTAGAAAATTTCCAGCGAGAAATTAATCACGATGCAAGAGACTGACGATCAGATCATTCGAGTTCTCGGCTGATGGATACACCTGCAAGGCATTAGGGATGTCCTCAGTCCAGCAATGGAATCTGGAGAGATCGAGGGAGGTGATGAGAGGGCATGCAACGAGGTGAATTCATAAAAGTGGATCGAAATCATATAATCGAGGGATAAAAAAGTAATTCTGTTTATATCGGTAAACATGTAAATAAAAATGGGGTGAATTCATAAGATTGCATGGTGCAACTAACAACACTCTTCTGCGGTTCTTTTATTTCTTTGAAACCGATCTTTCCCCTTTCTTTTTTTCCTTGCAGGTGGGCTCAAGAGGAGGAGGTCAAGGGGGTGAGGGCACGGTAGGGGAAGGGCGACAGTGGGGGCGACAGGCAGGGCGGCACGGCGGCGCGGGGTTGAGCAGCAGGGGGCGCGGCGCTGTTGCGGGCGACGCGCGCGTGGCCTGGGCTAGGGCTGTGGCATGCGGCAAGGGGAGGATGACCTGGGCTAGTGTGGGGTGACGACCTGAGTTAGTGGCGGTGGTGGCGGCTTGTAAGGGGCGGCAGCAAAGCACAGGGCAGCGGCTAGGAGGAGGGGCAGTGAGAGAGAGGAGGGGTTTTGGATGTATATTTGGGTCGAGCTGAAAACGCAGATCTCAATTTCTCTTTCTCTCCTCTTTCTGATTTCAGTTTCAATTGGATTCTTGATTTCATGAGTTTTGATTTGGGTTTTGATTTTTGGTGTGGATTTCTTGGCTGAATGTTTGTTTTGGCTTTGATGAGTTTCAATTTGGTTGGAATTTGCAAGGAGAAGAAATTTGCGGTCGTTCCTTCCTGTTGTTGTTTGTTGCTGTGGTTATAAGAACAGTAAGGGGGAGACAGCTTGAAGAGAGAAAGCTAGATATGGGGGAGGAGATGAAATGAATTGAGTCCGAAATGCGTGGATCTCACCTGCTAAAGGAAGGAGGAGGCGGTGAAGGGTGTGGGATTGTGGTAATTAGTTAGGGGTAATCAATTAGGGTTAATAGTTAATTAATCACGTCATTGTAAAAATTAAAAACAGAGACGTGCTCGTGTCGACGCGTAGAAATAGGACTCACGCACGAAAATATTCGGACAATCAAAATAAAGTACGGGTACACAACAATCAACACGCCTAGAAATACCGGTCGTTACACATTAATACAGAACTGCTTGTTCAATTAGAGTCATGTAACGAAACTCATTAAAATTTTCCTTAGAATATTTGACATATATTATTTCCTTCATCGAATTATAGTTTTAAAAAAATAAACTAAATTTTAGATAAAATTAAAAAATATAAACAATATATAAATATATAAATAATCAAAAATGTATGCAGAAAACACGGAGCAGAAATACATACCGAATATGAAAAAATCACATCAAAACAATATAGAATATATGGCTTTGAAAAGGAAAAAAATCTAAAAAGTGAAAAAACCAACTTCAATTTAATTAGTATTGTGATAACAAAAATTAGGCAAATTTGAATTTCAATCTGCTAAATATTTCTTAAGATAAATGAAATAAATTTCTAATATGGTGCTACAATACATCGAAATCTGGCATGCAACAACTAAGGTATGGTGTGGCACGTGATGACTTTCCTTAGGCAAAATCCATGTTTGCCTTTCAGGGCATGTTTCTTTTGTTGAGAAAGGGTTTGTGGAAAGTTGAGGTGTTGTGGAATCTTGATGTGGGGAAAGTTCGTTTTTGTGTTTCTTTTGGTTAGAAAGTTGGTTTGAGAATTTTATGTGGGGCCCACACAACTTTATTGCATTTCTTTGGTTTAAGAAAGCTGGATGAAGAAAGTTTTGAGTGGGATGTGGTGAACTTAGGTAAACTTACACCCCTTTCAATTCTTGTTTGTATTTGTAGTAGTTTGTAGTGTAGATGGAGGGAAGAAAAAGACCATGACAAATCACCAGCATAAATTTAACAAAATAAAGAAAATTGATGAAAGAAACAAATGTCCAAATAACATCAACAAATATAAAGACAAGACAAACAGTATTTAAAAACAGATTCTGGAAGATTTGATTAAATTTAAGGATTTGTAATAACACCAAAAAACTGAGAAAGCAAACATTGCAATAACATAGATAGCTTGGTTTACACACTGTATCTTCCCCATCAATCGATCTTGTTATACATCAAAAATAACATAAAAACATAAGTCCTATGAGAGAGAACAATCCCAACTTAATGGATTTGTAATCGGTTAGGATGCTCTCCATTTTCACTATGTTTCTCTCAAATAGACCTACAACCTTATCCATATGACACTCTATCTCTAACATCTTCCTCTCAGACAATGATAGGACAGAACTGTCCTTTCATTCTCATCCATTAAATGCAATATCACTTGTCTTGACCACTCAGCGTGTGGGGGATCATTCCATTGGAAGAATGAGAATCTAGTATCTCGAGAAGTACATCTCTAAAATCTCCGGCCTAGGTTTGATCGGGTCCATGAAATCCTCCTCGACAACCGCAAACCACAGTGGCATATCTGAAGTCATCTCCATCTGCATCCAATTCACCACTGATCTCATCTCTAGGTCGAGATTGACTAGAAGAGCTCAAACCGAAACTCATTTGTACCTAGCAATGTTAACAAAAAATACAAGTAACATATAATAAATTAAATATAACGGAGAGTGATAAGGGGGAAAAGTTGAGTAAAAAGCTTATCTACGAAAAGTAAAGATCAAAGCATGTCAATGTTGCCGTCATCTTTCAGAACTCAGCCCAGTCACACACAAAAGAGCAAGGAAAAAACGGTATATGAACAATAAAAAGGAATGACGGCCCTCAGAAATATATTGATCAGTTTCTCTGCTGGTTTCTTATCATCAGATATGTGAAAATCTGTCCTATCGTCACAGTCACAAACAATATGCAATACAACGGAAAATTTACCAAAGCCAATAAAGGATCCAACCCAGAAGAACAAAACATGGCCATTAAAGAAAACACCTATCAAGCATTCCATATCAAGGAACCAACAAAACATCAGCTATGTCATTTATTTGTACGCATTGTTATGTGTTGGCAATGTTATGAATTTTGGCTTGTTGTATCATGTTTGGCTTCCATTTCAGCTGTTTGCTGCTACTTTCAGTTGATGTTGATTTGTTGGTTGCCCTGCCTTTTTTAAGCCATAGTCTGTTTTTGATGCGTGCTCTATTGTTTGTGAGTGGGAGAGGATATTAAAGATAAGGATTCCATAGCAATGAAACATAAATAAGCAATTATAATTGCACAAACATAAGATTCATCATGGGGCTCCAGCAAAGACTCAAATCATTAACATGCATGACACAACCAAGGGAAGCATAAAAAAAGATTGCCATGCCACATTCTCACAAATACCAATGAGTGCAATCCTTCCCACGACAAATAGAGGACGAAGTGTGACAAGCCGCGGTATCATACCAAGCGTGAGTGTACAACATACAGGAAGTCGGCCAATGCGAATGCTGGGATCATATATCACAGACATATGAAAGAGAACAACCACATAATGCCATCACAAAAAGTACATAACCACATATTACACATCCAAAAGTACATCTACGGACCAACGTCAAGTACAAGGTGAAACTAACTCAAGCGTACATATGACATACTACATGCTACCCAAAACAGTCCACAACTACAAAAGCAACTCATCCACTACTCTACGCCAACCCACACTACAAGGTATAGCCCAAAAGAAGAGTAGTGTCTCCAAAGTCACAGCTCATGTCCGGGTGATCTCCTGAGGGAGATCCGACTCTGGCATCACCTTCTCAGATCCTGAAAAGTAAGATGAGCATGTCAAAACGTGCCCAGTAGGAAACCAACTAAGGTAGGGAAATGATTCAGGGGTTATGAGTGTACATGCAACGTAGAGTATAAGCAGTCAGAGTAAAGGAAACAACATACAATTGTGCAGACAACAAACACATGTGGAGTTCATCAGTTAGCAGTTATTTGTGACTCTTTTGGAAGCCTGGGTATGACGTAAAGATAAGGGCCGGGACCTCATCCCAAGTTTGGGATGAGTATCGCACACGGCGCAGTGGACACGGACACTGTACGTCGGGCCTTTCAGCTCCCTCATCCATGGCAGGAGTGAGGAACTCCACAGTAACACAAGCACCAAGTCACCTTCACTCCCGGTAAAGGCGAGTAAGAACAACATTGAATATCACATCTCTTTCCTCCCGCCTTCACAGTCCAGCCCCTTATAGTTAAGCAATACCCAGTTCTTGCCACACCCCCATGCTTGTGTGTTCACCCGCCTTAAGGCAAATCGAGACATCCTAGTTGACATATCACGTGTCACAATTTTCAGCAAGACTTATGCAAATTCATAAGCATAATTCATGGCACAAATGTATCCATGGCTATTTCTCAAGTTTCTTAAATTCACATTCATTGGGGCATTTCAACGAACACATGGTGGGCATCATACATATGACCACTATTACATTAGCAATTCCATTAGCAGTTCATAGCAAGGAACTTGTTCTCATATAGCAACATTAAGCATTAATATTGAAAGTGATATTAACACCAAAGCATAGTTCAAAACATCACCTAAACAATTCAGCTTGCTGGAAATTTACAAACACTCATAAACATTAACAGATATCAGCTATTTCTAATATGAATTTTTGACACAACTTTGTAAATGAAAGTTGTATATATATATATATATATATATATACTAGTTAGGGGTTCAGATATCAAATATCAAAAAATCAGGAGGTGAGTGCTAATTACAGTGGCCTGTACACTAAGTCATAGTCAATCTGTTTAAATTCAGAAAATATGACACAACTTCATCAACGAATTTCTCCCTATTGCAGTCAGATTTTGATTTTTTATTCTACAAAAAATTTGTAGCTCTTGAAATGTAGATATCCAAAATGTATAAGTTTGCAGAAAATGAATAAGTATGGTTCACGTTTCAGTCAATACCGCGCATGGGTGCAGTTTCTGCCAAATTTGATATCTTGCTGTAACTTAGCTATTTCAAGATATTGCAGACATAATCAGGTCATGAGCCCTACATGAAATTGGAGTACACAAAAAGTGCTTTCCAACATATTTTTTCCAGAATTTATTTCTATTTACAGTGACGGGAATACAAGTAACAATATACTACAGAATTTCAGATTTTCAAGTGGATGGTTTTGCTAGGAATTTCAATGGACAAAATTGATCTTTTGAGATCATTGCACACATATCACATGAATTCAATATCATGAGTAATCTATCCCACTCTACCATCATGTCCATCATAAACTCTAAATAAAATCCCTAGTCCAAGCTAGAATCCTACCTTAAGAAGCCCTTGTTCACCTTCTCTTCTCTTTTTATTCTTTACACCTTCTTTCTCCTTGAAGCAAATCTAGAGTTTCTTGGTTTTAGAGGCAAATTTAGGGTTTTGGAGCCAAGATGAAGATGAGAAGGGGGAAGGATCAGTTCGGCCTGGTAGGAAGGGGGGAAGAGAGAGAGAGAGATAAGAAAAATTAAATATTTTGGCTTAAGGAAGAAGCCATTACTTTACACACACCCTATTTCTATACACACACCTCCCAAAAGACTATAATACCCCTCCACTTCTCAAGAATTTACAAAATTGCCACTAACATACCCATTTTCACACTAAGCCAATTACACACGCCCCTTTTTCCATGAATTACATTATTGCCACTCTCTTCTCTTATACATCAATACAGCTACGTATATCTAAAGTTCAGGTATCTGCTAATGCTAGTGCCGTATATCGCAGATAGAGGGGTTACACAGATAGCCAAAATCCATAACTTTTCCACCTAAAAAAATTTCCCACTGCAGATCCAACAAAGACAGACCATAGTAATCAAGAAGCCAAGTGTAGAATGAAACTGATAGCCAAATTCCATAACATATCCAATGCAAAAAAATTCCCACTGCATCTCCAGAAAGACACCATAATAATCAACAAGCCAAGTGAAGCATGAAACAGATTGCCAAAATTCATAACATATCCAACTCAAAAAACAAAAGCATACTACAGCTCCAGTAAATACACCATAGTATTCAAAATTCCAAGGGAAGCATGAAACATGTAACTAAAATCCATATCATATCTAACTGGAAAAAAAATTCCCGCTGCAGCTCCAGCAAA
>CM061132.1:133335687-133379127 GCA_030789695.1 Scilla litardierei | reverse complement strand
AATAAAGATAAAGGGAAAATAGAACTATTTACAATGCAGCACACAGAAAAATAAGAAAAACGTGATGCATGGTAAAATGAAAGAAAAATAATGAAAAATGAGTGCAAAAGTGAAAAATGGTGTGAAAAACTAAAAATAAAGGTGGTAAATCAAAAAGAACGTGAGAACTCACTCCCCCAAGCTAAATCGCACAGTGTCCTCAGTGTGCAAAGTGTGGCACACCGAGAGACAAGAAATGTGAGGGGCAAGTGAGGATGCATGCATGGAAAAGTGAAAAGAAAAAGAAAAATAAAGAAATGAAAACATGATGCGGACTTGATGCATGCACAGATAGGAGTGATACAGATATATAAGTGGCACCAAAAACTCTCCCTCTCTCCCAAAAAAGATATATATAGATATGATCAAAAATAGAATCCCAAAATAAGTGAGGGGAGGGGGGTGGACAAAAGTGCATCAGGACCCAGCAGAAACGGGCAGCACAACGGCAAGAAGAAATGGTGGCATCAAGAGTGCCTAAGAAGGCGGTGCTGCGCCGTCTCCGTCCTGAGGCGGAGGTCGTGAGGGTGGTGCTGGCTGGACAGGCTACTGAGCGGGGGTGGGTATGGAAGTGGAAGCAGGTCTAGTGTGTGTGGAAGTGTGTGTGGGAACCTGCTGGGTGGGCGGGGGTACGCGTGGGAGACGCTCCAAGACCTGTGTAAGGCAGTAGTGGATCTGGGGGATCAGCTCGAAGCGTCCAGCCATCGCAGAGACGGTGGAGGACAGGGTCCTAAGGTCACCTCTAAGACCACTCACCGCCAACTCAAGAGCACGTATGCTCTGCAATACAGTGTCGGGCGGGGGTGGTGCAGAGGGACGCACCGGTCGAGGCTGCGCAGGGTGAGGCTGGCGTACGCGGGTGGAATATGTAATGGGCTCAGTATGGAAGGGAACAAAAGGTACCGCGCCTGGAAATGTGGGCCGGGCCTCAGTGTGAGGCCGGGGCGGGCGGTGAGAAGTGGAGGCGGCAGCAGCGAAAGAAGAGTGCAAAAGTGGCAGCGAGGCGGCCAGAGAGGTCGATGGCACAGAAGTGTGGACAGACGCCACGACGCTCTCAGAAGATACAGCAGGGGTGGAGACAGAGGTGACTACCGCTGGGGTGGAAGTGTGTGGTCCAAAAGGCACAACCCCAGCGGAGATCATGCTGGCCATGGTCTCCACGACCGCGGCAAACGAGGGCTCTCCACTCTCAACAAAGGTCTGCGGGCGCTCGGGGAGTGCAGAGCAAAGAGGCTCGACGGACAGAGGGCCGGTGGTGGTGGTGGGAGTGGTGGTGACAGCCTCGGGAGTGGTGGAGGTGGGCTCAGCTAAGGTGCTCCCGACACCGACAGAGGTGTCAGGAGCGACGGAAACGTCAGGTATGGGCTGAGGGGCCACAGGGTCAACGGGCTCGGCAGCAGGCTCGGCAGGGTGTGCAACAGGGTCTACAGGGGCAGCGGGGGCCTGCTCAGCCTCCTCGGCCTCGAGCACGTACGCAGCGGGGATGAGGACATCCATCGCAGGGAGCCAGTCAACGTGGGCCGGTGCAATCTGGGTCCGAGCTGGGCTCGGGAGAATCATGTAGTCGGCACCGAAAGGGCCGTGCAACCAGACCCAGTGACGCTCACCATGCGGACGAAGCATCTTCATCCGGGCCATAACATCTATCGACAAAGAAGTGGGGCCCAGGACGCGTCGCAAGTCGTCGGGGAAGTCCTCGCCGGTCATAAGAGCAAGCAAGGTAATCAGGCCGCCGCAGCATATCGGTGAGCGAGCGCCCACCGATACAATGATGCGGTCTAAAAACCATGCCGCGATATCGATCACGACGGCGGGGACAAGCTCATCTCCATCCCTAGATAGAGCTCTAGGACGTGTCATCGCGTAGAGCATGTAAAGCTCTGGCGTAGACATCGTGCCCGGCTCATATCTGGCCAAAAATGTCGTCGCCATAAGGCGCTGAGCAATGCGAAGGCAGGGGTGGTCGATGGCCGAGGCCTTGGCCCTACTAGGGTCAAAGGCAGCGTGGAGACCCATGATACGTGCCCAGAAGGCACCGGCGTCGAAAGAGGGTGGGGGGATATGGGTGGGGCCGTAACCGCGATCGGCTCCGGGGACAGCGGGCCACGAGAAAAAAACGCTCTCATCATATCGAGAGTGACCTGGCACTCTCGATCCATGAACCGAAACGAGCATCCCTCGTCGGTCCGGGCGATCGAACTCAAAACCTCAAGTGTCGGGAGGGTAAAAGTATCCGCCGACACCTGGAAAAAATCTCGCCAGCCCACGTTGTCGTACAACGTGAGCATCCCCTCAAGTACCCCCAGGCGTCCTAGGTCAGCGAGGTGTGCAAACCTGGAGGGTACGATCGAGCGCTGGGAGATTACGCTTGAAGACGGCGTGGTGTGCGTCGTCTCGGAACGTAATCCCGAGCGGCCCGACCAGTGGAGCCGGTGGTGGTGGCTGTGGAATGGCAGGGAGAGGCTGTGCGGGCTGTGGGGGCGCTGCAGGCTGTGCGGGGTGTGCGGGGCCTGCAGGCTGTGCTGGGTGGACGGCGTGTGTGGGGGAAGGAGGAGGAGACTCTTCCACCTCGTGGGCGGGGCCGGCATCATCCGACCGCTTCCGCTTAGCGGAAGGTCTCCTCGTCCGCGGCCGTGTCCTGGGCGGCATATCGGCCCCGAGCGCGCGCCGAAAAACGTAAAAAGTGCGGCGTGTGCAAAAAGAATGGAAAGAGTATACCCAAACACGCCGCGAGTGCTAAGCAGTGGAAGCGTGCGAAGTCCGCGCCTCCACGAAGTCCAAAACAGCCCGTAGAAGCTCCCCTGAGCTCCCCTAAGCTCCAAAAAGCAACCTGCACATGAAAAAGCGATATCAGCGAGTAATAATCAAAATGTATGGAGCAATAGGGGTATAATGGATAGATATAGAAATTGATTTGGGTTAGGGTGGCGTTTAGCACATGGATCCTCTAGAAATACAAGAAAAGAGGAGAAAACGGCGAAAACAGGGGTACCGGAGGTGATCGGACGGGCGGCCGCCGCCGGCGACTCGGGCGAGGCGTCGGCGGAGCTCGGCCGGTGGTGGCAGGCCGGGCGGCGGCGTGGCAGCGGCGGTCGGGCGAGTGAGGGGGACGCGAGCGAGGGGATCGGGCGAGGCAGCTGAAGGGGCGCGGGTGTTTTGGGGGTTTTGCGTTTCGAAAAATGCGCCCCCCTCGCCCTTTATATAAAGAAGTTACGACTCGGCCGAGTGATGTGGTCACTCGGCCGAGCGAGGCCAATGAAAATTTCCTCCCCGCTATCGCTTCGGCCGAGTGGCTTTGCCAGCCTCGGCCGAGTGGAGTAAGTCCATTCGGCCGAGTGACTCAAGCTACTCGGCATGACTCGTCCTAGGAGGGTATCCGTTTCACTCGGCCGAGTGGATATATATACTCGGCCGAGTAGCAGTTGTATCGAAATCAAGAAAATAAACAGAGAGTTGGGTACATCAGACTTCCCTCGTTCGTGAGCGGCTCAGCCGGACGAACTTGTGTACTCGGCCGAGTGACTAGTATACTCGGCCGAGTGAGCCTTGTGTTCTGCTGTTTGTCTTCGTTTTGGCTCCAAACTCCGTCTTTCTTCCTCCAGTCGATTTCATCCTCCTCCTAAGCGTCGAGCGCCTTCTTGGGGCGCTCCTCGTCGTCTCGTTCCTACTCCTCATGATGGATCTACCTATCTCCTCTCCTGTCAAGAAAAATAGGACCCGTTATCACAAAATTTTTGGGCGAATGACTCAAAACACTAATAATTTCTAAAACGAAAATAAAGGAAAAGTAAAATAAAGCAAAAACCGTCGGGTTGCCTCCCGAAAAGCGCTCGTTTAAGGTCGTGAGCTCGACCCCCTATAATTTCCAATCAATGCGGGATGTTTGGTGCATATGAGATGCACCCATCAAACTTTTCGGGGAGCGCGCTTGGATTTGGGTGTGGTGGCGGCGCGTTCTCCCTCGGTGGTCTCCTATCTCGAATAGTGTTGGGGGGAGGCTCCCCCAAGCTAGCATTTGCTCCGGTCAACGGTTTTGTCGGTGATGCCGATCTCCGTGCCGGCGGAGCTTTCTTCGGAGACTTTAATTTCGAGAGCTTGCAGAGCTCTCGAATCATTGCGACATCAGCGTCGCCTTCATCATCTTCAGCGGAGAGGTCAGGGAATCATCTTTATTCTCTTCATGGCCTAAATCCGGGCCTTCCTCGAAATCTTCATCAAAAAGAGAGCCAATTGAGTGAGGAATCGCCTCCTCTATCACCTCATCAAGGAGATCCATGTAGTCAAGTTCCTCGTGATAAGGCATGTGCTTCATAGCCTTAGGAATGTGGAGCTCCACCTCGATGTTTCCGACGTTTAAGGTTAAGGTACCTTCGCGCACGTCGACGATGACTCCGGCGGTGGCGAGGAACGGGCGTCCAAGTATCAATGAGGTGTCTCCCTCCTCCTTAACATCCATGATCACAAAGTCACATGGCAAGCATATTCCACCCGGGACTTGAAGCGGTATGTCTTCGGCGATCCCCACCAGCCTTGTTATCCGTCCATCGGCTAATTGAATGCGCATGTCGGTGGGTTTCAACTTTATCCCGGTGTTTAGCTTTAAGAACATGGAGAGGGGCATGAGGCTCACACTAGCCCCAAGATCAACCAACGACTTTTGAAGAGGAACGCCGCCCAAGGTGCAAGGAATCCGAAAACTCCCCGGATCTTTGAATTTTGCCGGCTCCTTCTCTCTCTTGGTGAACCAAGAGCCCTCCTCGGCTAGCATGATCTTCTCCTTCCTTTTCCTCCCCGAAATCAAGTCCTTCAAAAATTTAGCATACGTGGGGATCTCGACGATGGCGTCAAGGAAGGGGATGTTAAGGCTAACTCCTCTTAGATACTCGAGAAATTTCGCTAGCCTTTTCTCCATTTTCGCTCTAGCGAGCCTTTAGGGGAATGGGACCGGTGGCATGAAGCGCCTTTCCTCAATTAATTGCTCCGCCCTAGATTTCTCCTTTTCTTGTGGCTCCTTCTCCTTGTCAACCTCAACTACCGGCTCAATCGGTTCCAAGCTTTCCTCCACGGCCTCCTCGGTAGGAATCATAGCGGGGGTGGTGTCCTTCCCGCCTCTAGTAGTAACGGCAACTACGGCATTGATGTGGCCGGTGTTGCCCCGTGGGTTTTGCTCCGGTTGCGCCGGCAATCGTTGAGTGTTCCGATTGAGCAACGCTAATTGCTCCGATATTTGAGCCACTACGGTATTAAGAGAGTCTTGCCCCGCCTTCAAAGTAGCATTCACCTTATTTTGCTCGACCATGAACGCCTCCACTCTAGCCTCGAAGTCGGATCGTTGTGGAGCTTGTGGCGGATTTTGATTTTGGTTCCTCCACCCTTGGTTGTATCCGGGAGGCCTATATGGTGGAACTTGTTGCTTCGGTTGAAAGTTTTGTTGAGTAGGCCCCCTCGGTGGATAGTTTTGTTGTTGGGGTGGTGGTGGTCGAGCTTGTTGAGGCGGTGGTTGTGGCGGGTTCAAAGCTCCTTCATTGTTGGCATAGGAGAATCCCGGATGATTTCTTGCGGCCGGATTAGACCAATACCCTTGGTTCCCCGCAACATATTGTACTTGCTCCAAGGATCCTTCTCCTTGCTCTCCTCCCGAGTACATGACTTGAGATTGGTCTTGCCAATCACACATTTGGTTGGTCGGTGCGGAGGTGGATGGGCTTCCTTGGGGCTCCGTGATAAACTTCTCCAATCTCTCCACCACCTTGTGGAGAGAATCGAATTTGCTCGTGAGCTCCGCTACGGCCTTCGCCTCGTAGATGCTAGTTGGCTTTAAGGAAGATGTGGAGTGTCCTCGCTCATCGCCCCATTGTTGATTATTTGAGGCCATCTCCTCAATTAGGGCCGTAGCTTCCTCGGGAGTCTTTGACAAGATTGCACCATTCGCCGCGGCATCAATAATTTGTTTGGTCCCCGGTTGGAGACCATTGTAGGAGCTATGCACTAGCTCCCAATCTTCTATACTGTGGTGCGGGCATTGATGCTGTAGATCCTTAAAACGCTCCCAAGCTTCATAGAGCGTCTCCTGTGGTCCTTGCTTGAAGGACATGAGAGCGCTCTGGATCTTCACCGTCTTAGATGGCGGATAGAATTTGTCAATAAATGCACTCGCCAACTCGTCCCAAGTAGTGAAGACACCCTCAGCTTGCGTCCTCAACCAATATAGTGCCTTGTCCTTTAGCGTGAAGGGGAAGAGGCGCAGTCTGATGGCATCAATGGAGACCCCCGTCATCTGAAATGTGGCGCACTTCGACAAGAATAGTTGGATGTGGTAGTGGGGGTTCTCATGTGCGTTCCCATGAAATGGGTCTTGTTGCATCAAAACCACAATCCAGTCTTTAGCTCGAAGTCTTGTCGGCCGCCAACTGCGGCATGGCGATGGATGAGGTGGTAGAAGAAGTCTTAGGCCTAAGCCTATCGCGAATAGAAATTATTCTCGCCATCCTTGCCGCCAATTCTTCAGGAGTTTCCGGGTTGGTCATGAACCGCCCTTCCGGACCTTGTCTCCTTTCCGCTCTAAGTCTCCGTGCGGTACGTTCGATCTCGGGATCAAATAGTATAGCTTCAGGGTCCGTCGTAGATCTCGTGTTCATGCACAGAGAAAACAGAGTTTCAAAGAAATGATTAGAACCGTGGAAGGGTTAGGTAAGAAATAAAAATTAAAAAATAAAAATAATGATGATAATAAAATAAAAAAAAGAAATAGCTAGGGTGAGAAAGAATCAAACACAATCGCCTCCCCGGCAACGGCGCCAAAAACTTGGTCGGTCCTGAGTATACACCCAAAGAACGGTTGTAGTTTTACCGCAAGTGCACGGTGTAGCGGCGAGCGGGATATCGAACACAGGGAGGACGAATGACCGTGCTTGCTCCTAATCAACCTGGCTACTTAAGAGAGAAATTGCCTTTGGCGATCCTGTCACAATCGTCAGACAAACGTGCAGAAATATCAAATCAAATAAAGAACGTCTAGAGAATGGGGAATCCCCGCTACTCACCGTATTTCATAAATGTGGTTCGTCGGTATCAAAATTGCTTGAATAAGAATTTGGATGAACTAGTTGCAACTGAATGTAGAACCAAGCTCACGCTCTCGCGCTGTTGCCGGTCTATAGCTATCCTAGGTTTGGATCCAATCTCTTGCAAACCCTAGCCTAGGAAAACTAGCATTAGGATCAACATCATCGTCCAATCGCACACCGAGTCCAATCTCTTGCAAACTCGGTCCACGATCTAGATTGTGATAGTTCCTACCCGTCCAATCTCTTGCAAACGAGTATCGGCATGGAATTGCAACCGGAAATCCTAGTATCGGTCCAATCTCTTGCAAACCGATACTTCGAAAATCCGATTTCAACCCAATTCGGATTTCTAGGGCTTCTTATCAAATTGGGATCCAATCTCTTGTAAATCCCAATCGATATGAATACCTAGCCATCCGTAGTAAATTGACCACAATCTAATCCCTAATTATTGATTCTAGCACAATTTCTACCAATTCATCACAAATATGAAAGTGGGTTTGTAGGGTTCATCCTCACGCCCCAAGACGTGGAGACTACTCACAATTCATAGCAAGATCACAAAAATAATCAATGAAATAAGCAATAGAATTCATCACAATATTGAGATAAGCAATAAAAATAGAATTTTTAAGGAAAAGAGATGCAAACCAATGGAGTTCTTCAATAGTTCCAACAAAAATCACAAACTTGTCTCTTCTCCAATCACAAGAACAAAGCTAAAAACTAATCTAAAAAGCTGCAAAAAATATAAGAGAGAGGCTCCCCAAACTAGGGTAAAAACAGGGCTTAAATAGCCCCAAAAATCGTCCAAAAATCGTGACCAAAATACCCCTGCACAGCCTGTTTTCCGCAGTTTTCGCTACAGGCAGTGCATCGCACTCGGCCGAGTGACAAAAATCGCTCGGCCGAGTGAAAACCCTGTCATTTTCCAGTAAGTCGGGGGCTTCAGGGGTCTTCAGTTCGGGGGCGGCTCGGCCGAGTGAGTTGTCGTCACTCGGCCGATGGCTTCAAGGCACTCGGGCGGACGTAATAATCCACTCGGCCGAGTGGGTCTTCTGAAGCTCAGGCAGCCGAAAAACAGTAACTTCGATGTTTTGGAAGGGCTTCGTCTGGGCGCCACTCGGGCGGACGCGATATATTCACTCGGCCGATGTGGTCTTCGGTGCTCGGCCGAGTGCACATAGAAATCGTATCTGTTCAGGTCGGCCGAGCAGTGTCTCGCTGGTCGGCCGAGTGGCTCCTCCACTCGGCCGAGTGGGACACAAAAAATGCCCAATCTGATTGTTCTGGCCTCCTCGTCGCTCCTGTGACGTCCATTCTTCTTCCGCTCCTCTCCAACAGCAAAATACCCCTCGGGGAGGTCGTCGGTGACCGTCTAAAGTGAGCGCATCTCAAGATCACTCCAAATCGCGCCAAATCACCTGAAATGCGACAAAAACAACAAATCGTGAAAAGCATCGCAATATCGTCGATATATCGTGAAAAACATGATTTGGGCGATCTAAATGGCATGCAAACGTGCGGAAAAAAGGTGTAAAATAAGGAGTGATCAGTTGTGGGATTCACTATTGCCATTGCATGTATGATTTGATCTTGTGAAGGTTTTTCACAAGATATTCATAGTGGAAATCTTGGGTTAGGGTTTCTAACCTAAGTATCCGGAGGGGATCCGGGTGGTTGGGACGTAGGATCACCGGGAACAAGTCGGGGAGACTTGGGTGGATCCGAACTCATTAACATCATTTGTTAGCATTATTAATTTTGTTGTTGTCATTCAATTTAATCTTCCGCAAATTGATTTGGTAGTTGTTTGCACTATAATTTGGAATTATACTCCTTGTTATTTTTAAAGTACTATTCACCCCCCCTCTAGTACTTGTGCAGTAGCTTGTAGGGCATTACGGAATTTGCCATTAAGAAATTCTCTATGGGAAAACAATCGTTGGATACTATTTTAGAGAATCAACTATATGGCAATAATAGAATAGGACTTGGATTTGGTTTGAAAAATGTCGAAAAGCCAAAATTCAAGAAATTCCACAATGCACCCTCTATTGCAAAGAACAAATATGCAAGGTGCTTTACTTGTGATAGTGTAGGCCACACTTCATATTATTGTAAATTTAGGAACACAAATATCAAGTTTAAACAAGTGTGGGTTCCTAAAACTATATTGGCTAACACTAGTGGACCTTGTTGGATTCCAAGGTCACACTTAACACCTTTCATGCAGGTGTGATGGAGTTTTGGCGAGGAGCGTTAAATTCAATGTCTCATTCTTTTAGCTCCTTCGTCAAAAAGCGACGAGAAGGTATAATTTTTATCCCTCTTTGCATTTCATTGCATACCTTCATAGATTTGTTTGTGTGCTTGATTTATTTTGATTTGTGTGCTTGCATGCATGATTTTTTAAATGTTTTTATTTCTGAAAAAAAACCAAAAATAAAAAAAATTGTGCTTATTGATTATCCTCTTATGAATCTCTTAATTGGTATTATATGAATGATCAATCTATCCCTTGTAGAAGTCAATTCATTATTGTTGTAGCTACATGAACATGATGTTATTCTTTTTAGTAGCCATGACATGTCTCATAAGTTTTAAACTTGACTTCTACACCTACATTTGCACTTTCACGATATTTGACTTTTATGTACTTTTGGAGATTCTTTTGAAGAATAATGGAAAGTGAATGTAGGAATGATTAATTTCTGAAAGTTTCAAAGGGATATGAAGTGTTTAGCCATGAATAAAAATTGAGCACAAAAGAATTGCAAATGAAAAAAATATATATATGAAAATTGATCCGTATGAAAAATGGATACACTTCATGGCTAATACACAACCCACGAGTATCCAACTTGTGCTACATGGGTAATCATTAGCGTTGGTGTATATAACTCGTCAAGCAATGCCACCCCACATTTAAAAGTCCTTTTAGGCCATGTTTTGGGGTTCAGTAACTTGAACTCATCTTTGATGAGGTGGGAAAAAATCAATCCTAGTGATATTCATGAAAAATTGGAAAATGCGGATTGATTTGGTTGATTGTTCTAAAATTGAATCTCTCTTAGTACTTTATTGTTTATATCATTACACTTACACAAAGCTGGAGAAGTCTTGTTATGAAATTCCATGAGCTTGAATTGTCTATTCCTTGGAAAACTCATGCAAATTGCACGCTACATTTAATAATGGTTTATTTTTGCATGGAATATTTTTGTGACTTCATTAATCCACTTTTGGTGATTACAAAGGGGGAGAAAGAAAAGAAAGATTTGTCGGTATTATTTGTTGAAGGGGGAGCTTGAGAAAAATACTTGAATAAATATTGAAGGGGGGGCTTGAGAGAAGGGGGAGCATGAGAAGGGGGAGCATGCTTTTATATTTCCTAATTGTTGTGCATGCTTTGTAATGTTTGAATGACTCATCCATACATCATATATCATTACACCCTTCAACACACTTCATACACCCATACTTATTGCTCAAATCTTTTATGGGTTTGTCATCACCAAAAGGGGGAGATTGTTGGGAGCAATGATCTAGGGACTTGGTTTGATGATGACAAACATGTCATTATATCTAACGTGTGTGCTTAGTGTGTTTCAGGCTTGGCAAAACAATATACTTTCACTATTTGGCGGAATTGCTATTCGTATAGCATATTGGGAGAAAGGGAGTGTGTGCACAAGGAAGTTTGACTTGGTCAATATAGAGCAAAGTTGGACTTGGTCAAATTGGTGATTGGATCAATTCAAATCTTTTTGAACTACACATCAAATCCCAAATTGATTGATCCAACCCAATCCCTAGCCAACTACAAATTTCCTAGTTGGTAGTGTCCTCATCCTAGCCAAACTTATTCCTAACCAATTCCCAATTCAAATATCATATCCATTACCCAACTACTTGTTTCAAACCCTAGTCCTATAAATACCCTTTCATAAGGTTGAAGGAAAGTGTGGCAATACAAAATATTTTTGGACGGCAACAAAAATTAATATTGAGAGGGGCTACAATTGTTTTTATCATACGGCAAAAAATACATATATTGAGAGAAAGCGGCACAATAAAAAAGGACGGCCAACAAAATTCCTTAATCCAAAAACCCATGTGCTTACCGTAATAATCTTTAGGGTTTGATTCACGTCACCGCAACTCAACCACACTCTTCCTCTTTATAGCCGTAGGATCATCTAGCCATCATCTCCAAAAAGTGTACAGCCTACATTCGACGACCAAGCTCCTCACCCTCAACATCATCACCGGAGGAGAGCCGTCGAACAAAGCCCACGGTGTCACGACCCACTTCCCTAAAATGGAGGCGAGACGTGAGAAGGTCCGCTCAAGCGTGGAGCTGTGAAGCCGCACGCCTGATAAGCGTAAATTTAGTATAAGCAGGTCCCTGTAATTGCAAACGAAACAACGACAATAATAATAATAATAATATGAGACGGATATGAAATACCAATCCCACAGTTTGTCCACAAAATATCCAACATCACAGAAAAGCCACCAGGCTAAAAGAAAGAGTCTAAAGGCCCAGAACAAGGCCAAACAAAAGACAAATATATCAGAGTATCAAACTAGGTGCCACGCACCGACAACCCAAAAGATCTAACAAAACTAGACGTAGACACTAAGACTGATCTCCAGTGTCTACGAAGTCCTCATCCAACACGGGTGCAAGCTCGGCGTCCGCAAACACCTCACCCTCAGCAAGTAACTCAGGCTCAAGGTCTAACATGCGTCACCCAAAAGAGAAAGGGGCACATGTCAGCAAGTCTAAAAGACTTGAGCAAGGAAACTGAAAGTAACTAACAACCTAGCACTTATAATGTTAAGCAATGACATGGCAGTTAAGTATGATGCAACAGTTTAAAAGAGAGGCAAGCACACACTATGTAGCCAAAGCTACCAATTCACTAATCACTTATCACTTATCAATGTTTATCACTTAGTGCATAGAGAGTCCACCTGCTGGCCAGCTCATGGCTCAGGCCGCTTATCTCTTATCACTAATTATCACTTAGTGCATAGAGAGTCCACCTGCTGGCCGGAGTGGCGGATCAGGCCAACTCGGGCTCAGTCTGCTTATCTCTATCACTATTAATCACTTGTACACTAGAGATTTCGCCTGCTAGCCGGAGTGGCGGATCAGGCCAACTCGGGGCTCAGGTGGCCGCTTATCTCTTACCCCACCCATATGTGTCGAGCGTTGGGGTTTCCAACTACAGGGCTCGCTTCTGGAACACGAGCCAGGAAAATAATATTATTGTAGCGTGTGCTACGCAAATATGCAATGCCAGGAACAGATATTTGCGTACCGTTAATTGAATTTAAACGTGACAGGCAAAATGCAATGACATGAACATATTCGCGTACCGTTAATTTAAAGTAAATGTGACATACAAGCATGATGAAGGTGACGGACCAAGCTTCGTTGTCAAGCTAAGTCAAATGGCGTCTAAACGGCTATCCTTTCACCTAGTCTCTTTTATGCTAAAGCAAGGGAAATGGCCTAAGACATGGCCCAAACCAAGAGATGCAAGTTTCACTTGCCTGATACCGGGGTTGACGAGCAATGAAGATCGTCACAAGCTAACTACGGAATAGATCGTTGTTATGGCAAAATAATCATTAGAACAATGATTCTAAATCGATTTCTTATTAGAATCCTAACTTTCTAATAATCCATTTTATTAGGGTTTCACACATGTCAATGGGGGTTATGCTAAAACTAAAGGAATCAAGTATTACCGCGAAGAGGCGAAGGAGCGATGCCGAGCAACCACGGCAACGGAAGAACGATCCGGCTCAGATCTGGAAATGAGGGAAAAATCTGGAGAAATGGGTTTGGAGGTGGATTTTAGGGGTTTGATGAAAGTTTGGGGAAGATGAGAGATGGGTTGTGACAAGGGAGGGTTTGGATGATGGAGGATGAGCTTGGGATGAAGGAATAATGGCTTGAGGGAGATGGGGACTCAAAGGGGGAGAAATTAGGGTTTTGGGTCGAGTGGAGGAAGAAAAAAACGTTTGGGGGGGTTTAAATAGGATGGGCTGGCGGCTGCCCAGAAATTAGGGTTTTAACACAGATTAGTCGGTCAAAGAGCAACCACTGACCGACTAGTTTGACATCTAGTCGGTCGGTCGACCAACGCAGACCGACTAAGTGTAAACAGTAACTTCTGAACGAAAATAGGATTTGGATTTAGTCGGTCGATGAACAACTACTGACCGACTAGTTTGAAATCTAGTCGGTCGGTGAACGTTCTTAGACCGACTAAGAGTGAACAGTATTGATACCAAAAATTAGTTGAAGAGTTAGTCGGTTAAAGAAGCATTACCGACCGACTAGTTTGCAACCTAGTCGGTCAACCAACGTTCTTAGACCGACTAACGATAAACAGTAACTCCTGAATAATTTAGAAAGCCAACTAGTCGGTCCAAGAAGGATTGCCGACCGACTGGATCGTCATCTAGTCGGTCGGTGCCCCTTCTTACACCGGCTAATAAGCACCAAAAGTTCCGATACGGAGCGCGGAGCTCCGGGATCGATTTCTAAGACTCCTAGGCTTGATCTAATAGTAAGATACGACCGTTATGAAGCCCGTCACGAATGACATACTTCGAAATCGACGATCCTAAGGAAGAAACGAGAAAACACGACGAAACGATCGAAAACGAAAGTTACGGAGACGAAAACCACACATGAGGAGAAAATCCACCAAAACATATATTATATTATAATAAATTCAGATATAAGAAAACTAGTCGTTACATCCTCCCCAACTTAAGAAAAATTCCGTCCTCGGAATTTCCAAACACTCACGTGTCCGAAAACAAAAGTGGAAAACGCTCTCGCATCTCATCTTCTCTCTCCCAAGTAGACTCTCCCGGCGAACCGTGCCGCCACATCACTCTAACTAGATCGACGGCCTTGTTTCGAAGTGACTTCTGACGCCTGTCCAGAATCTGCACTGGATGCTGGTCATACGTCAAATCTGGGCGAACGGCGATCTCCGAGAAATCCACGGCATGAGACGGATCGCTGATGTATCGACGAAGCTGCGACACATGGAAAAAATCATGGACTCCTTCCAAAGATGGCGGCAAGGCTAAGCGATAAGCTACTTCGCCGATCCTCTCCAAAACATCAAATGGTCCAATGTATCGCGGGCTCAACTTCCCTCGCTTCCCAAAACGAATCACACCGCGATTCGGGGAAATCTTCAAGAACACATGGTCGCCCGGCTGAAACTCCAAAGAACGACGTTTAGCATCCGCCCAATGCTTAAAACGGTCCTGAGCAATCCTCAACCTCTCCCGAATATTCCTGACGATATCCACGGCCTCCACGATCATCTCAGGTCCCAACAACTCCCGATCACCAACGTCATCCCAACTCAATGGCGATCGACATTTCCTCCCATAAAGAGCGGCGAAAGGCGCCATGCCAATACTCGCCTGGAAGCTGTTGTTGTAAGAAAACTCCACCAAATGTAGATGGTCCTCCCACGAACCCTTGAAATCCAACATGCACGCCCTCAGCATGTCCTCCAAAATCTGAATCGTCCTCTCGGACTGGCCATCCGTCTGCGGATGGTACGCCGTGCTGAAACTCAGACGCGTACCCAAGCTCTTCTGCAAACTCTGCCAGAACTGAGATGTGAATCTCGTGTCTCTGTCCGACACGATACTCACGGGGACTCCATGAAGTTGCACGACCTCCTCCATATATCTCCTTGCTAGCGCCTCAGTGGACTGTCCCACTCGGAATGGAATAAAGTGCACAGATTTGGTCAATCGATCTACGATCACCCAAATCGCGTCATTCTGCTTCGGACTCCGAGGCAGTCCAGTCACGAAATCCATAGTGATGTGTTGCCATTTCCACTCCGGAATCAGAAGCGGTTGTAGCAACCCGGCCGTACGCTGATGCTCCGCCTTCACTTGCTGGCAAACCAAACACTTGGCCACACTTCGAGCCACACTCCTCTTCATGCCATGCCACCAATAATTCAGACGAAGATCCTGGTACATCTTGGTGCCACCAGGATGCACAGAATACGGCGAACTGTGTGCCTCCACCATCCACTCCTCTCTGATATCCCCAGCTGGCACACACAACCTGGCTCCAAACCTCAGCGAGCCATCCTCATGAATCAAAAAGTCAGTCCGCAGACCTGCTTCAACCTGCCCTCGAATCCTTACCAATTTCGGATCTCCGGCCTGACTCGCCTTAATCTGATCCACGATCGTTGACTGCACCTGCATGTACATCAACGACGAATCCTTCCCAGGAAGGACAATCTCCACACCAGACTCGCAAAAATCCTGCTGTAATCTCCACTGCGAGGTCAACATCATCACCGCGGGAAGCCTACTCAAAGCATCTGGAACCACATTCACCTTGCCAGGGTGATACTGCAAATCAATCTCATAATCCGCCATAAGCTCCAACCATCGACGCTGTCGCATGTTGAGCTCCTTCTGAGTAAAAATATACTTCAAGCTTTTGTGATCGGTGAAAATTTTCACTTTCTCACTCAGCAAGAAGTGCCTCCAAATCTTAAGAGCAAACACAACGGCAGCCAACTCCAAATCATGCGTCGGGTAATTCTTCTCATGAACCTTGAGCTGACGAGACGCATAAGCCACAACATGCTCGTGCTGATGCAACACACAACCGAGACCCTTGCCAGAAGCATCGCAAAAGATCTCAAATCCACCGCTGCGATCAGGCACAACAAGAATAGGGGCAGTCGTCAAACGCTCTCTCAGAACACCAAAAGCACTCTCACAATCACCCGACCAAACAAAAGGTACATCCTTCCGCGTCAACCTGGTCATCGGCTCGGCAATACGGGAAAAGTCCTTAATGAAACGACGATAATATCCCGCCAAACCAAGGAAACTCCGAATCTCAGACGCAGACGACGGAACAGGCCTCTCTCTGATGACCCTAATCTTCTCGGGATCCACTGAAATACCATCTCCAGTCACCACATGCCCAAGAAAAGCAACTCTATCCAGCCAAAACTCGCACTTCAAAAATTTAGCATACAAACGATGCTTCCTCAAGATCTCCAATACCGTCCTTAAGTGCGATGCATGCTCTTCCTCCGACTTCGAATAGATCAGAATGTCGTCAATGAAGATAACGACAAACTTATCCAAAAAGTCGTAGAAAATCAGGTTCATCAGATTCATGAAAACTGCGGGCGCGTTAGTTACGCCGAAAGGCATAACCACAAACTCATAGTGTCCATACTTCGTCCTGAACGCTGTCTTCGGAACATCATCCTTCTTCACCTTCAACTGATGGTAACCACTCCTCAAATCCAATTTAGAAAACACCCTCGAACCTCCAAGCTGATCAAAAATATCATCGATGCGAGGCAACGGGTATTTATTCTTAATGGTCACCGCATTCAAATCCCGATAGTCCACGCACATGCGACGCGAACCATCCTTCTTCTTTACCAACAACACCGGTGCTCCCCATGGAGACACACTAGGATTGATATAACCCTTCTGTAAAAGCTCATCCAACTGCTTCCGCAACTCTTCCAATTCTGCAGGTGCCATGCCTTCGAAATCAGCTGCGCTCCCAGAACAAGATCAATAGAAAATTCTAGAGCTCGATCAGGTGGCAAACCAGACATCTCCTCGGGGAAGACGTCGCCAAAATCTCGCACCACAGCTGGCCACTCCATCTCCATCTGCATAGCCACAACCTCCACCGGCTTGGCCCAAAATCTGACAGGACCAAGCGAACTGCTACCACGGCTGAACTCGAATACTGGATGTCCGGGAATCTCGAACACCACCTTCTTCCTCCTGCATTCGATCGTAGCATAGAAGCTCGCAAGCCAATCCATCCCAAAGACCGCATCGTAGTTGGTGATGTTGTGGACAATAAAATCAGCATAAAGCTCATGTCCACAAACCACCACAGAGCAAGGACTGCACCCACGATGCACCGTGACTACTCCATTCCCTGTAACGATGTTCCAACTCTTGGAGAGAGGGGACGTTGACAAGGAATGCTTCTCCACGAAGCTCTGGGCCAAAATACACATCGACGCACCTGAGTCAAAGAGGACTCGGGCAGGGAACGTGCAAACCAAAACCACACCTAACAAACAGTCTAATCAATCAAATCTTACTCTAGCAACATTCATACACAAGCAACCAACATAATTTAACAATCAACTAATCAGGGAAGGAACAACTAGATTGAAAGTTACCTGCAATGACCTCATCCATGGCCAAAACCTCCTTCTCGGTCATCAGAAATGCCTGCCTCCTTGGCGGAACAGCCTGCCGAAAGGCATGCCCTTGCGGAACAAGGGGCACCCCACGATCAGCGGGCACCGGGGCTCTCTGCTGCAACGGCGGGGCAGCAATAGGTGCCTTCCAAGGCTGCTTCAACCTCGGGCACTCCCTGAGAGCATGGGCGGGATCTCCACAGGCAATACATTGCCCCAAGAACTTCCTACACGATTCCTTAATATGGCCCTCCTTGCCACAGAAATGGCAAGTCCTCCGAACAGGCCCTCCTGGCCTCTTAAACTGAACAGGCTGGTTCGGCCTGAATCCAGGTCTAACCACAGCCCTCGCCTGTTCCACAGGCCTCTTCCCAGCACCAACAATAGACCCCCTCCTCTGGTTCACGAGCAGCTCCTGCCTCTTGGCTGCTACTAAAACCTTCTGATAAGATTCCCGGTCAGAAGAGGTCACAAAACTCTGGAGCTCCGAAGCAAGTCCCTGCAGGAACCTCTGAGCTCTCTCCTCAGCGTCCTGCACCATCTTTGGTGCAAACTGACTCAGCCTCATGAACTCTTGGTGATATCGGTCCACCGACGAGCTTCCTTGCTTCAAATCGATAAAACTCTGCAGCATCTCTTCCCTGGCAGCTTTCGGGAAGAACTCGCCATCAAATCTGGCCTTGAAGGTAGCCCAGACGATCGGCTCCTCTAACATCTTCTTTTCAGCATCCCACCAATTCCTGGCGTTATCCCTCAGCTGGCGCTTCGCCAAGTCAACCCAACTAGCCTCGTTGACCTTGGACATCTTCAGATTGTCCTCGATATTCCTCATCCATTCATCAGCAGCTAATGGACCTTCGGTTCCATCAAAATATGCAGGACCCAGCTCTCTGAACTGCTTCGCCCCGGGCTCAGGGCGAGGGGCTTCCACCACCCGAGCAGCTCGAGCCACCGGAGCATTCTGTACCTGCAGAAGCACACCCTGCTGAACTTGCATCATTTGCAACATCATCCGCATCATCTCTCCGTTAGTGGGCTCCCGCTCAGGCTCCTCGTCATGAGGGGGCGCACCACTACCACCACCACGGGTGATTCGCCTTCATGCCATATAATGACACAGAAAACGAAACAATTAGACTCATAGCTTAGGGCTCCGATGTCGAACTTATTTGTTGGACAATCTTGTATTATTATCGTTATCTCGATAATTGCAGTTACAGAAGGACCTGCATGGGCCACCACTAAAACCTGTCACGACCCGCTTCACTAAAATGGAGGCGAGACGTGAGAAGGTCCGCTCAAGCGTGGAGCTGTGAAGCCGCACGCCTGATAAGCGTAAATTTAGTATAAGCAGGTCCCTGTAATTGCAAACGAAACAACAACAACAATAATAATAATATGAGACGGATATGAAATACCAATCCCACAGTTTGTCCACAAAATATCCAACATCACAGAAAAGCCACCAAACTAAAAGAAAGAGTCTAAAGGCCCAGAACAAGGCCAAACAAAAGACAAATATATCAGAGTATCAAACTAGGTGCCACGCACCGACAACCCAAAAGATCTAACAAAACTAGACGTAGACACTAAGACCGATCTCCAGTGTCTACGAAGTCCTCGTCCAACACGGGTGCAAGCTCGGCGTCCGCAAACACCTCACCCTCAGCAAGTAACTCGGGCTCAAGGTCTAACATGCGTCACCCAAAAGAGAAAGGGGCACATGTCAGCAAGTCTAAAAGACTTGAGCAAGGAAACTGAAAGTAACTAACAACCTAGCACTTATAATGTTAAGCAATGACATGGCAGTTAAGTATGATGCAACAGTTTAAAAGAGAGGCAAGCACGCACTATGTAGCCAAAGCTACCAATTCACTAATCACTTATCACTTATCACTGTTTATCACTTAGTGCATTGAGAGTCCACCTGCTGGCCAGCTCGTGGCTCAGGCCGCTTATCTCTTATCACTAATTATCACTTAGTGCATAGAGAGTCCACCTGCTGGCCGGAGTGGCGGATCAGGCCAACTCGGGCTCAGTCTGCTTATCTCTATCACTATTAATCACTTGTACACTAGAGATTTCGCCTGCTGGCCGGAGTGGCGGATCAGGCCAACTCGGGGCTCAGGTGGCCGCTTATCTCTTACCCCACCCATATGTGTCGAGCGTTGGGGTTTCCAACTACAGGGCTCGCTTCTGGAACACGAGCCAGGAAAATAATAGTATTGTAGCGGGTGCTATGCAATCACGATGACAAATCAATATGCAATGCCAGGAACAGATATTTGCGTACCGTTAATTGAATTTAAACGTGACAGGCAAAATGCAATGACATGAACATATTCGCGTACCGTTAATTTAAAGTAAATGTGACATACAAGCATGATGAAGGTGACAGACCAAGCTTTGTTGTCAAGCCAGGTCAAATGGCGTCTAAACGGCTATCCTTTCACCGTCTAGTCTCTTTTACGCTAAAGCAAGGGAAATGGCCTAAGACATGGCCCAAACCAAGAGATGCAAGTTTCACTTGCCTGATACCGGGGTTGACGAGCAATGAAGATCGTCACAAGCTAACTACGGAATAGATCGCTGTTATGGCAAAACAATCATTAGAACAATGATTCTAAATCGATTTCTTATTAGAATCCTAACTTTTTAATAATCCATTTTATTAGGGTTTCACACATGTCAATGGGGGTTATGCTAAAACTAAAGGAATCGAGTATTACCGCGAAGAGGCGGAGGAGCGATGCCGAGCAACCACGGCAACGGAAGAACGATCCGGCTCAGATCTGGAAATGAGGGAAAAATCTGGAGAAATGGGTTTGGAGGTGGATTTTAGGGGTTTGATGAAAGTTTGGGGAAGATGAGAGATGGGTTGTGACAAGGGAGGGTTTGGATGATGGAGGATGAGCTTGGGATGAAGGAATAATGGCTTGAGGGAGATGGGGGCTCAAAGGGGGAGAAATTAGGGTTTTGGGTCGAGTAGAGGAAGAAGAAAACGTTTGGGGGGTTTAAATAGGATGGGCTGGCGGCTGCCCAGAAATTAGGGTTTTAACACAGATTAGTCGGTCAAAGAGCAACCACTGACCGACTAGTTTGACATCTAGTCGGTCGGTCGACCAACGCAGACCGACTAAGTGTAAACAGTAACTTCTGAACGAAAATAGGATTTGGATTTAGTCGGTCGATGAACAACTACTGACCGACTAGTTTGAAATCTAGTCGGTCGGTGAACGTTCTTAGACCGACTAAGAGTGAACAGTATTGATACCAAAAATTAGTTGAAGAGTTAGTCGGTTAAAGAAGCATGGCCGACCGACTAGTTTGCAACCTAGTCCGTCAACCAACGTTCTTAGACCGACTAACGATAAACAGTAACTCCTGAATAATTTAGAAAGCCAACTAGTCGGTCCAAGAAGGATTGCCGACCGACTGGATCGGCATCTAGTCGGTCGGTGCCCCTTCTTACACCGGCTAATAAGCACCAAAAGTTCCGATACGGAGCGCGGAGCTCCGGGATCGATTTCTAAGACTCTTAGGCTTGATCTAATAGTAAGATACGACCGTTATGAAGCCCGTCATGAATGACATACTTCGAAATCGACGATCCTAAGGAAGAAACGAGAAAACACGATGAAACGATCGAAAACGAAAGTTACGGAGAAGAAAACCACACATGAGGAGAAAATCCACCAAAACAGATATTATATTATAATAAATTCAGATACAAGAAAACCAGTCGTTACACACGCCGTCGCCTTCAACGAGCAGCACGCCGCCGACATTGCGAAGCCATCACTGGAGCAAACGACGTCGCTGCTAGCCTCGCCGACAAAGCTCTCACCGCCGTGAGGAGATCTCGCTGCACGACGCTGAGAAGAAGTCACCGCTGAATCTCCGCCTTTGACGTGTCCCTGAAGCCATCTCCGCCGTCTGTAAGCGATTGCTACTGCACGAAGTCGCCAAGAACGAGAACGAAGACATCACAGAAGAAGCCGACGTCGTCGTCGCTGAGTTAATTGCTGGAGTTGCCATCGTTGCCTGCAGTCGAGGCCATCATCTTGCCATCATCTTCAACGGACCGCCAGAGCCTGCATATCGTGAAGAAGACACCGACGCCATCGAGCAACCAAGGACGTTGCCGAAGAACCCCACCGCCTGTCGACGCTGTCGTTGCTGTGAGACCTCACCGCCGTCATTGGAGCGCTCGCCATCTTGAAGTCCTCACTGCAGGGAGTTCGCTTCACCGTCGTCATCATCGAGGGCAGAAGCTACCGCCATCGCTCGGAGTAAATCAACGGTGCTGCTGTCATCAAGTCAAAGCCCTGCACTGTGGCCTCGCCATCGGAGAAGAAGCTCTGCCGCCGCTGGAGAACGTAGTCGCCGTCGATCATCGAAGGAGCTTTCACTGCTGCAAAACCCTCATTGCCGTTCATCAACGTTGCTCGGAGAATGCCGTGAAGAAGACGTCATCGAAGCTGCTGATCCGCCGCTGCTGAAGCCCTCGTCATCCATGCCGCTGATCAAGTTGGAGAAGAAGCCACCGTTGAAAACGAAGACGATGACGTCTTACGTCGTCGTTGCTGCATGAATTAAAAAGGAGTGGACGGCTGAGATCGTAAGGCAGATCGAATTGACGGCGGAGTTTGATTATCAGAGCGAAATCGAAACGAAGTGGACACGAATTTTGAAGCTGATGTGGCGATAGGAGATACACACGATCACGGAAGGAAAAGGAACGAACGGCTGAGATCGACGATCGAAACGAAATATTTTCGTTCGTTGTGCTGACGTGGCCGAGGGAATTAAAGGGAATTGCTCTGCGCACATCCCGCTTTATTTTAAGGAGTGAACTGATTCCCTTACGCACCGACTACTCAATTAAAGGGAGTTGCTACGCGCACAGACTGCCAGTCTATAAGGGATTGAACTGAAGTTGCTTTACGCATAGACCAGTGCACAACTTGACATCCAGGAGTCGGATTGAGACACCGTTTGCGTCAGATTGGAGCTGACGACGTGCTGATTGACAGAGACGCCTATATGGACACAAACTGAGCATTCCTACACCCTTAAACTCTTTTATTTGTGTCTTAGTGTAACGTTCTCTGTAAGGGAAACTTTTACCTATTTTTGTGGACTATTTTGGGACTTGTCTAGTTGGGACTAGACAAGTGGCACCCAGCTAGTTTGGGATTAGCTGGTAGAAAGCTTTACTAGGATTGATAGTGAGAGGAAACACTGTGTGTGGGGTACTGAGAGCCTGGTGAGTGTAGAGACGTAGAGGGTGCTCTGAGCGTGCTCTAACTTGTGGTTTTGTACCTATTGCGCTATTCAATACTAGTTCTGCTTTGGGGGCTGGAGTAGGTCGTTGGGACGACCGAACCAGGGTAAATCTGCTGTGTACTCTGTGTCTGCTTTTTATTTACCCTGTTGTTGCTATAACTGCGTGTGCTTATTCGTGGGTTGCACGAATTATTTTTATAAGCCTATTCACCCCCCTCTAGGTGAGGATCCAGATCCAACACATTTTGGTCTGTATTTAGATCATACATCTTATAGTATCTATTAACAGCGCGTGTAACGACTGCTTTTCGTGTATCTGGATTTATTATAATATAATATATGTTTTGGTGGATTTTCTCCTCTTGTGTGGTTTTCGTCTCCGTAGCTTTCATTTTCGATCAATTCGTCGTACTTTCTCGTTTCTTCCTTAGGATCGTCGATTTTGAAGTATGTCATTCGTGACGGACTTCATAACGATCGTATCTAACTAGTAGATCAAGCCTAGGAGTCTTAGGATTCGATCACGGGGCCTTGCGCTCCGTATCGGAACTTTTGGTGCTCATTAGCCGGTATAAGAAGGGGCACCGACCGACTAGATGACGATCCAGTCGGTCGGCAATCCTTCTTGGACCGACTAGTTAGCTTTCTAAATTTCTCAGGAGTTACTGTTTATCGTTAGTCGGTCTAAGAACGTTGGTTGACCGACTAGGTTGCAAACTAGTCGGTCGGCAATGCTTCTTTAACATACTAACACATCATCTAAATTTTAGTATCAATACTGTTCATTTCTTAGTCGGTCTAAGTTCATCTTTCGACCGACTAGTTGTTAAACTAGTCGGTTAAGTTTTGTACTCAGACCGACTAATTCTTGGTTCTACTGTACAGTCGAGTTACTGTTTGCTCTTAGTCGGTCTAAGAACGTTCATCGACCGACTAGATTCTAAACTAGTCGGTCAGTACTTGTTCATGGACCGACTAACTCTAAATCCTATTTTCGTTCAGGAGTTACTGTTTGCACTTAGTCGGTCTGCGTTGGTCGACCGACCGACTAGTTGCCAAACTAGTCGGTCAGTGGTTGTTCTTTGACCGACTAACCAGTGTTAAAACCCTAATTTCTGGGCAGCCGCCAGCCCAACCTATAAATACCCCTCCCAAACGTTTCTTCTTCCTCCAACACGATCCAAAACCCTAAAATCTTCCCCCTTGAGCCCCCATCTTCCTCCAAGCTTCAATCCTTCATTCCAAGCCCTAAATCCATCATCCAATCCATCCATTCACTCTATCTACCTCTCACCTTCCCCAAATCTCCATCGAAACCCATCAAAATCCCCAAATCCTCCAAAACCCTAGTTTTCCCAAACTTCTCCATTTGCTTCCAGATCTGATCCTAGGGTTCCCCGGAGTGTTTCTTCCGCCTTCTCTCGGTGAGAAATCGATTCCTTAGTGTTTTCATAACTTATTTGCATTTTTATGAAACCCTAATAATATTTCATGTTGTTTGTTGATTGTCCCCCAAAACAGCGACTTCCCCGTAGATTAGCATCCGTGTGACGAGGTTGATCGTCATCCCCGGTGCTAGGCAAGTGAAACTTGCCACTTAGGGTTTAGGCCATGTTTTAGGCCATTTGCATGTTGTAGGCGTAAAAGAGGCTAGGCGACGAAATGATACTCGCCTAGGCGCAAATTGGGGAACTAGCTTGACAACGAAGCTAGTTCCAACACATATCATGTTGCACAATTACCATGTCATGTTTACTTTCCATTAACGGTACGCGAATTAATTGTCATGTCATTGCATTCTTTAAGTGTTTCTGTGATCGCGTAGCTTTGTTACGAATGCTTGTGTTCCTGGCTCGTGTTCCAGAAGCGGGCCATGTGTTGGTTGATAGCCAACGCCCGAATTGCGTGTTTCCTGGCTCGTGACCAGAAGCGAGCATAATGAGTTGGAAACCCCAACGCTCGATATTGAATTGTGAAATAGGAATGCGAGCTCATTGTGCGGGGCAACCCCAGGCTCACTAGCTGGGCTCATTGTGCGGGGACCCCAGGCTCCATTTAGTGTGGGTATTGGGGGTGAGGGTTAAGCGGCCAGGCAACTGGGGGTCTGTTTGATCAACAACTGCAGTTGTAAGGCGTAAACTCTTTGGGGTGGGGTAGTGTTTAGTGCCGATCGGTCTGATATGCTATGCCATTCAGCGAAGGGCGTAAACATCTACAAAACAACCGTGAAATGTGAATTGTGTTTAGTGCCGATCGGTCTGTAATGCTATGCCATTCAGCGAAGGGCGTAAACACCTACAACAATGTGAATTGATTGAGAATGTTAGTAGCGTGGCTACTCTTGTCTTGTCTTGTCCCGATGATTGCTCTCATGTACAAATTGTCTTGCCTTGTTTTACATTGTGCACTCATGTTATAACTGCCATGTCATGCATACTAAACTGCTAGGTTGCTAGTTGCCTTACTTCCAGTTTCCTTGCCCAAGTCTTTTAGACTTGCTGACATGTGCCCCTTTACTCTTTTGGGTGACACATGTTAGATCCTGAGCCCGAGTACCTTGTTGAGGACGAGGTAATTGCTGACGCCGAGCCCGAGCCCGTGTTTGACGGGGAGTACGTGGACACTGGGGACCAGTCCTAGTGTCTTCGTGTGTTTTACTTTTGTTAGACAGTTGTTTTGTTATCGGTGCGTAGCACCTGTGCTTTGTTTTGTCGTTGCTTTTGTTGGCCTTGTTCTGGGCATTTAGACTCTTTTCTTTTAGCCTGGTGGCTTTTCTGGATGTTGAACTTATTTTCATGTTGGACAATATTTGAGATGTGAAGTTTTTATTTCAGTCTCTTCTTGTGTTATTATTGTTATTCCTTTGTGGTTACATGGACCTGCTTATATTTTATTTACGCTTATCGGGTTTGGGGCTTCACAGCTCCACTCTCGTGCGGACCTTTTCACGTCTCGCCTCCATTTTAGGGAAGCGGGTCGTGACAGCGCGAGATCATATTTTAAGACTTGTGTCCAAAAGACAGCAACAAATTTTTTTGCATCCATTTGCATTCATTTATTTGTTTATAAGGGAAAAAGGGTATTGGCATTTTCAGTGGAACTTCAGGTCCAGTTGCTAATAATATTTATTCAAAGATGTGAAAACAATAATTGCGACATAAGCCATTATACATAATTATTTATAAGAACAATTGCATGATTTGATATAAAACTGTAAATTATATCATGCAGAAGCAATTATAATGAATAGGCTAATTGTGTGGATCGGCCAGTCACCACATAAAAAATAATGTCCCAGAATCCATATATACAATCCATTTTACACAAATGAAAGAGAAAATTACAACTTTGAAAACCACATGGGTCCCATAAAAATTTTCATCTTCAGGAGTGGCCTCCGACGCCATGAAAATGGTTGTCGGTCTTGAGCTTTACATATTTTTTCCTCACTACAATTTCTCTCAAAAAGGAAAAGAAAATGACATGAAAAGTAAAATGTGGGACTAAACAGACGATCCAAAACCACAATTATCCATTCATGCAAAATTTATGCTCAGAAAACATGTTTATAACGCATCACAGACATCACAGATTCAAATAGGATAAAGACATCATATTTAATGCTTAATAATTAATTGGATCACGAGACGACGTCATACACTGTTAGGTTAGATAACTAACGCCAGAGAGGTCATTTGATCTTCATAACTAACGACAGAGCCGGTCAGAGGATCGGTTGTTTAGTCCCACATTTTACTTTTTCTGCACTTTTCTTTTACTTTTGAGAGAAATTTTAGTGAGCAAAAATATGTAATGCCCAGGACCTATGACCATTTCCATGGAGGCAGAGGCCACTCCTTAAGATGAAGATTTTCATGGGACCCATGTGGTTTCCAAAGTTGTAATTTTCTCTTTCATTTATGTAAAATGGACAATATATGGGCTTTAGGACATTATTTTTATGTTGTGACTGGCCGATCCACACAATTAGCTTATTCATTTAAAAATTACCTCTACATGACATAATATTTTCAGTATCATTAATTCATGCAAAAATTTGTGCTTCTCTAGATAAACGACAAATATCACAAGTGTTGATTTCGAAATATTGGATGCATTAAGGAAGAATTATCTAAGCTGGCAGATGGATGTCAAATTCCACCGACGAGCTCAATCCCTTATCAGCACAATTACAAAAGACAAGCTGGCGACAGACATTGAAAAAGCAAAAGCTATTATATACATTCATCGCCAAGTGGATAAGACCAAGGCTGAATACCTTACGGTCGAAGATCCACTAGAGCCGTGGAATGCCCTTGAGGACATGTATAAACATCATAAAGATGTTATACTCCCAAAGGCACGTTATGAGTGGGAGAACTAGAGACTTCGGGACTTTAAGTCCATAGCTGAGTACAACTCAGTTCTGTTCAGCATCACCTTACGCGTGAAGTTGTGTGGTGAAGAAGTCTCAGAGGATCGCATGCTGGTAAATACTTATACGTCTTTCCATGAAAAGATGTGATTTAATGCATCAATACTGTGAACGAAAGTTCACGAAGTATTCTAAGCTGCTTTCTCTTTATTACTGGCTGAAAAGAATATAGAGCTTCTCCTTGTCACTTATAACATGCGCCCTCCAGGCATGGCCCCCTCCTAGAAGCTTACAATGCATCTTCTTCCAAAAAGAAGAAAGATAATAAAATGAAAGGAAAATTCCAGAAGGGGAAGGCCATAGGACAAGTCCACCATCACAGAAATGAAGGGATGCGAAAGGTCACATGGCACAGAAATGACAACAACAGAAATCAAGCACCGCTACCAATAAAGAATTTGAAGGGATTTCTAGGACCCTTAGGACACAAATACTCTATTCCCGTCCTAAGTCGGACGGAACATAGACATAAAATACGCAGCAGAAAAAATGTTAATCAAATTAACATGCAGCCCTAAGGAACCAGACCCTCTTAGTCAGGATATCTGCCAATCGGGATGGATCTGACCACCCCAAGAGGGATCTAACTACTGTGAATAATTAAAACGAAAGCTTAAAACACATACCCGGAATCTCAACCCTGGGGCAGGTGAGATGGTCCGCGCCGTCTTCCGAGTCGCTCCCCATCCCACGCCGAGCCGCTCCTCGAACCGCTCCTTGAATCACTCCGCATCCCGAGGCGAGCAATCCTCGTGTCGCCGAGCCAACCACACGTCAAAGAAAGTTTCACGCGAGTGAAAGCCTTTGCCAAGATTTCGGATCCGAATCCGAACTCCTTCGTGGCTTTGCTAGAGCCCTTAGGAGTAAGGCAGAAATATAGGGAGATAGAGAATATTAATTTAAGCCTAGATCTGAGCGTGCTCCAACATTTACGGGAGCCACTCAGATCTGGAGCTTGGGACGAGTTTGGAGGAAGGGGAGGCCCCTATTTATATAGGCGACGGACTCTCCCCTTTTCCGCACAACCGATGTGGGACTATTAAATTAGAGTTAATTAAATCAAGTTAGTTTGCCTTTCACAAAGTGCAAACATCCGTGAATTTTAACTTCCTCACCGTTGAGCTTCATGATTGATACAACATATCAATTCAAAGGATGTTCAACGGTGAATGCATAGGAAAAACGGCATGTCAATCAGAGTCCGTTTGACCCTCCAATTGATCGTCCAAAGTTATCCAAAACCATTCAACGATGGAAAATCCAGCCGTCATAAAAAAATCCCGAGTTTCAAAAAACCTAACCAGAAAATTCAGGCTTGGTGGGCCTCCATTTTCGCTGGGTTCAGCCTAACAGTTTGGGCTGACTTGTTTGGCTATAACTTGTGCATTTGGACTCCGTTTTTGACGCGGTTTGAACCTGCGTTTAGAGCGGGACGATCCCGTCATCTAAGTAACCTTTTTCATGCCTTTATATTATTAAATATGGTCTTAAACTATTTAAAACACATTTAATCTCTTTTTACATCATATGCAAATTAGTCCCCTATTTTAGCTTAAATTGTCATTTGCATCAAAATGCAATTTTCTCTTCCTTTGCATCAAATGCAATTTATTCCCCCCAACTAATTTCTACCTATTACTAGACGAAGGTCGCACTCTGTGTGAGACCCTACAGCCTGACCCTTACAACAGGTTGGGCTCGAAGCCCTATACGGCAATGACCACGAGCAGTGGTTGCCGTTCCTGCTTCAGAATCATCATTATGTGGTTGACTCATCGACATGAGTATTGTTGGAACCACCCTGACTGTTTCTGTGATGAATTCGGTAGTTATAGTCTCTTCTTCTTAACTATGTCGTGTAGATCAAGTCCAGGGTACGGTCAAACTGTCAACCCCAATAACTTGACTCCGGTTAGTTTCTATCGATCTTTAGTCAACTAATGTTGGACTTCTTCCAACATACTCTGATCAGAGATTTTACTAAAGACCGAACTAACTCTACGACACTAACTCCCCTTGACCGGGAGAGACAAATCCTCTCTTGGTCATTACTCTTCTCGTACGCTTCAAGTGACACCCAATCAAAGACCTTTCGATAGGCCTAGCCTCAAAGCTAGGTCAGTGATCTAAGCGACACCGTTCACGCACAGGTTCGTAAAATGACCTCAAGTCAAAAGACCAACTTTTCTATCATCACTAAGAGTTATCATTGACAGATTGGTCAATATAACCATATGATAACTCTTGTGGATCGTTTAGTGAACTCATTCTCTAATGATCACCTGTGTCTCGTCTTCGACTTCGCCAAGTCAAACGATCATGAGATCATCGCCACCGCTAAACGGTGAAGACTAAGACACAATGATCTATCCGATGTTTCGATATCCTTGTCTCGAAACATCTACGACCACGAACCCTTTTTGACTTATGCTACAGACGGTCAAACATTTCTCCATGATCGAGATACTCATCTCGATACCTGTTTGACATTGCATAAAGTCTCAGGACTTTACCTAAGTTAATATCTAATGTTAACTACATTATAAAATAACTTAGATAAATTATTACCAAACAGCTTACTGTTATTTCGAACAAGATGTTTGTGTTATTCACACAGAGATAAATAGCCTCGAGGGCATCATCTCTCTACATCTCCCATTTGCACTCAGGCCCATTTATCCTGGTATCTCATACCGTTTTACACATAAGTTTTCAAGACTTTATGTGGTAGAGCCTTCGTGAGTGGGTCAACTAAACCGTCTACTCTATAAACTTAAGGGGTCTCTATGTTCATGTTTGGTCCAACCATTTGAATCTTATTCAAATAATTCACTTGGTCTTTCGGAATCCATAATATTTTATTTCCTTGAATCTTATCCAGTTCATCGTACCTTATGATAATAATTTTAAATTAGTTACTGGTCATTTCAAATGGCTCATATCTATTTCTGATAAAGTATCAAACTCTTTGATTACTTTGTCTAAATATATGTTCCATCCCTTTGATGCCTCGCATGTAATTTATATGCTCCCACTGACCTTGAAAACTTTCTGGCTAATTCATATAAGTTGGTTCGTCTAAATCATATTTAGAAAAACAAACTTATAAGTGAATGCTCCAATTTTCACGGTCAACTTGAGCACTTACATCGAGTTTGGTCCGAGTAGATCCGAACACATCTGCTGGCGAGACGGTTTCATCATAATCCGTTTTATAAGAATTATGATGAAAACCGTTCTCGACCAACATGATTGAACTTCACTATTTTTTTCTGCACCAATTTTTTAACTTAAAGATTTACTTGCAGAAAATGAGGAAACATTTTCCTTGGTCACGTAAACTAAATTCCAAAATTTATTTACGCACACAGACCTATTCTGATTGCATCAAGTTATAAATCGGAGTTACTACTCCGAATTTCATCCTAGAAGTTGACTAAGTCATCATCAATTATGATGTCTAACTCGACCCTTCGTCTCACGAGATTTGAGTAATTATACAACTTCCTAATGATCGATTTAATGAATATCTTATTGATACTATCCTCATAGAACATTATCAAAACTTAGGCATCACTGTCTGGGACTTAACCCAGATGGAGGACTTAACTCTGAGTCACTTGCTATGGATCGCACCAAGTCTAACTAAGTGTGATTCATACCTTTTAACACACCGATGTGTTAACAGACTTGACCTGAGAGAAAATCATATTTTCTTTTACTTACGCAAGATTTTATGTAGCTAAGTATTTGATCATTCGATCTAATCGAATCAGTTTAAATACTTTTGTCATTTCATTCTTTATTTTATCAGACTTGTGTTTCATCAAGAACACGTGTCTTAATAAAATATAAGAACAACTTATTTTGGTTAATCTAGACTCGGGTACATCAGTATGTACATGACTGAGTTCGACAACTCATTCTCCCACTGTTTTACGGATGGGTTTTGGCCATTATATCTAAGAGGATAAGATTCACAAGTGTCCGTAGACTTCAAAATACGAGAGTTCAGACCCCTCTTTATGTGACTTGTAAGGCTTAGTATCTTACGGCCTAGTCTATTTTGCCAAATAAGTTTGCTACTATCTTTTGTATTTATATATTAACTTTTAATATATTATAGTTATTACAAATTACTAACACAAAACATTGCTTCAGAAGCAAGGTGACGACATTCGTCAAAATGTGTTAGACATCTTTTGTATAACTATTATTCTGAAATCGTGACATCAAATTATGTCACATTTTCATTTTCTCCTACTTATGCCTTTACTAATGATAAATATAACTAACTTTCTCAATTGACTTTCCGGAGTGCCTTCTTCCTTTTCTAAATCATATTTAGATATTAAATAGCCCAACATAAATGAATAGCTATACAAGCATCTCATGTATCCAAACGCTTGAGCTTTGCAACCTTGGGTGTAGCTCAACACGTTGCTTGTCTCAAGATCCGGTTGGGATGCATAGTCTTGCATCGCTCATGCACTCGTATTCGACTCAAACAGTTTGATCGAATTCTTGAACTTTGCGGACTTCCATACAACCTTGAGTGTAGCTCGACAAGTTGTAGGGAGAAACATACTTCGAATATCCTATAAGTTCAAGCTGCCCCATATAGAGGCGAGTGACATGTAGCGTGAATTTATTTGTTGGACCCAGAACTTAATGAAATCATATTTCTTAAGTCTGTTCTTCAGAAGGTCATTTTAATGTCAACGAGAATATAGTTTAATTCTATATTTTAGAATTTAACTTGATATTCAATTAATCAACCTATTTGACCAATTAACTTATTTCATTAAAATATTATATTGTGATTCCTTCGGTAAACATAGTCTTGCCCTAGTTTAGCATATGTTCAACATTAAATATAGGTAGATTGGCTTTTATCTATCTATATCCTTTTAACGATCATGTTTAAGCCTTAACAATGAACGATTTAATCGAATTAAATAAATGGGTAAGAGGTTCAATCACCCTGAGCCTAACAACCTTAAGTGTAGCTCAACAAGTTGCTTGACTCTGTAATTGAAAGATGACTCTTCATCGCTCATATCAGATATGACCCTCTTATCGGTTTTTACCCCTAGCCATTTGTGATCATGAGTGTGCTCATCTAAATCACAATGTCTAGTCTAGTAGACCCTTGTTTTCGTGTCTAGCCTGACTTACCCCGACGCTCGGTGTATTCACGACCCGTCGGTTTGGGTCAGGTCTTAGACTACATTTAGCCAGACTACATCATTGACTTATATTACGCCAACGCTCGGTGTATTCACGACACGACGGGTTGGGTCAAGTCAAGATTTCATCTTATGTATTTAAGGATTTTGTTTCTACAAGGTTGCTATGTCACAGCTTGAGTGTAGCTCTACAACTAGAACACGGGTCCTATAGTTCCTAACCCCTAAAACAAGGAGGGCTACGGCTAATCTTGAAGAAGATTATTAACGTATTTGACTTAGATATAGTCCAGGGTGTCGTACAATCATGATTCGCGTCATTGTGGTCCAGCGGAACACAGCCAGGGAATTGACTAAGCCAAGATCACTATCCCTTATAGAGTGATCCAACAAACTTAGCCAAGCACATTGACTGGATCATGGTCTATTAAATGAAGCTTGTCATTTTTATATGCGTGCCATAGACTAAAAGGCTTTTATTAACAACTAATTAATCCTATCAACTAGTTGAGTCCTTAAATTCAAAATTTTAGGATTTGTTTAATAACTATTATTAAATCCTTATCAATCATTAGGTTCACGTGCTATCCTAATCGTTATTAGGATTTTAATAAATTTATTAACAATACTAAAAGCGAAGCCCTTTAATGAGAATTAATTTCATAACAATTAGAATTAAAATTTTATTAAAGGGACTACCCTAATCAGGAATTAGGTCTTAAAATGTTGTTAATGTTTTATTAAAACACTAGTTATTATCCATGCCCATAGGGCACAGTTTATTTAATGGCTAAGTTTTTTTCCCCAACAAATTTCAAGTTCCTCAAATTTCAAGTTTTCCGACAAAATTTCAAGTTTCCCCACAAATTTAAGTTTCCCCCAAAATTTAAGTCCCCCAAAATTGTCATTGCCACCTAGGACAAACTTGTCGTGTAGGACAAAGCTTTGTCCTAGTAGGATAAGATTCAAAATCTTCATCCTTTATAGAATAGATAGCATGTCATTAGAATTTATCTCATAAATTTTAACGAGTACTTAATGGCTAACCTAAGAGGGTTGTCTTGTGTTATCAAATAAGTGACAACATTCACATAGCCATTAAAATAAAGTTACACTAATTTTAACGCATAAAAAGAGTGTACAACTATTTAACAATTAAATAGAATAATGTTTATCACATAAACAATTTTAGCATGCATACTTAAATTTAACATTTAAATTTAAAAATATGATTTTTAAAACATTTTATTTTATCGCATAAAAACGTGTTTTAAAAGATCACAAAAATTGCATTCTACTTAAAATATTTATCGCATAAAAATTTAAAACTTTTAAAATCAGTTTTAAAATTATCACATAAATTTAAAACATCATTTTAAAAATTTCATGCTTAAAAATTTATCATATAAAATTTTTAAACATCTAAAATCATTTTATACTTATCGCATAAATTTAAAAAGTTTTAAAATCAATTTTAAAAGCATCACATAAATTTAAAACATCATTTTAAAATTTCATGTTTAAAATTTTATCATATAAAATATTTAAACATCTAAAATCTTTTTAAACTTATCGCATAAATTTAAAGAAACATATTAAAAAGCATCTAAAACATTTTAAAAATTATCTCATAACTTTAAACATTTTCAAATTATTTTAAAAGCATTAAATTAATTAATCACAGTCCTAGATCAGCATACAGACATGGCTCCGATACCACTGAAGGGATTTCTAAGACCCTTAGGACACAAATACTCTATTCCCGTCCTAAGTCGGACGGAACATAGACATAAAATACACAGCGGAAAAAATGTTAATCTAATTAACATGCAGCCCTAAGGAACCAGACCCTCTTAGTCAGGATCTCTGCCAATCGGGATGGATCTGACCACCCCAAGAGTGATCTAACTACTGTGAATAATTAAAACGAAAGCTTAAAACACATACCCGGAATCTCAAACCTGGGGCAGGTGAGATGGTCCGCGCCGTCTTCCGAGTCGCTCCCCATCCCACGCCGAGCCGCTCCTCGAATCGCTCCTTGAATCACTCCGCATCCCGAGGCGAGCAATCCTCGTGTCGCCGAGCCAACCACACGTCGAAGAAAGTTTCACGCGAGTGAAAGCCTTTGCCAAGATTTCGGATCCGAATCCGAACTCCTTCGTGGCTTTGCTAGAGCCCTTAGGAGTAAGGCAGAAATATAGGGAGATAGAGAATATTAATTTAAGCCTAGATCTGAGCGTGCTCCAACATTTACGGAAGCCGCTCAGATCTGAAGCTTGTGACGAGTTTGGAGGAAGGGGGAGGCCCCTATTTATATAGGCGGCGGACTCTCCCCTTTTCCGCACAACCGATGTGGGACTATTAAATTAGAGTTAATTAAATCAAGTTAGTTTGCCTTTCACAAAGTGCAAACTTCCGTGAATTTTAACTCCCACACCGTTGAGCTTCATGATTGATACAACATATCAATTCGAAGGATGTTCAATGGTAAACACATAAGAAAAAATGGAACGTCAATCAGAGTCCGTTTGACCCTCCAATTGATCGTCCAAAGTTATCCAAAACCATTCAAAGATGAAAAATCCAGCCGTAAAAAAATCCCGGGTTTCAAAAAACCTAACCAGAAAATTCAGGCTTGGTGGGCCTCCATTTTCGCTGGGTTCAGCCCAACAGTTTGGGCTGACTTGTTTTGGCTATAACTTGTGCATTTGGACTCCGTTTTTGACGCGGTTTGAACCTGCGTTTAGAGCGGGACGATCCCGTCATCTAGGTAACCTTTTTCATGCGTTTATATTATTAAATATGGTCTTAAATTATTTAAAACACATTTAATCTCTTTTTGCATCATATGCAAATTAGTCCCCTATCTTAGCTTAAATTGTCATTTGCATCAAAATGCAATTTTCTCTTCCTTTGCATCAAATGCAAATTATTCTCCCTAACTAATTTATACCTATTACTAGATGAAGGTCGCACTCTGTGTGAGACCCTACAGCCTGACCCTTACAACAGGTTGGGCTCGAAGCCCTACACGGCAGTGACCACGAGCAGTGGTTGCCGTCCCTGCTTCAGAATCATCATTATGTGGTTGACTCATCGACATGAGTATTGTTGGGACCATCCTGACTGTTTCCGTGATGAATTCCGCAGTTATAGTCTCTTCGTCTTAACTATGTCGTGTAGATCAAGTTTAGGGTACGGTCAAACTGTCAACCCCAATAACTTGACTTCGGTTAGTTTCTATCGATCTTTAGTCAACTAATGTTGGACTTCTTCCAACATACTCTAATCAGAGATTTTACTAAAGACCGAACTAACTCTACGACACTAACTCCCATTGACCGGGAGAGACAAATCCTCTCTTGGTCATTACTCTTCTCGTACGCTTCAAGTGACACCCAATCAAAGACCTTTCGATAGGCCTAGCCTCAAAGCTAGGTCAGTGATCTAAGCGGCACCGTTCACGCACAGGTTTGTAAAATGACCTCAAGTCAAAAGACCAACTTGCCTATCATCACTAAGAGTTATCATTGACAGATTGGTCAATATAACCATATGATAACTCTTGTGGATCGTTTAGTGAACTCATTCTCTAATGAGCAGCTGTGTCTCGTCTTCGACTTCGCCAAGTCAAACGATCATGAGATCATCGCCACCGCTAAATGGTGAAGACTAAGACACAATGATCTATCCGATGTTTTGATATCCTTGTCTCGAAACATCTACGACCACGAACCCTTTTAGACTTATGCTACAGACGGTCAAACATTTCTCCATGATCGAGATACTCATCTCGATACCTCTTTGACCTTGCATAAAGTCTCAGGACTTTACCTAAGTTAATATCTAATGTTAACTAAAACAGCTTACTGTTATTTCGAACAAGATGTTTGTGCTAGTCACACAGAGATAAATAGCCTCGAGGGCATCATCTCTCTACATGATTGGGATGCCCAGTGCCATAGTTATGCCTTGAAAGGGCACTGGTCCAAAATGTGCAGAACTCCACGACACCTACAAGATTTGTACAAAGAGAGCTTAAAGAAGAAAGCCGAAACAAATCTTGTGGCCACCCACTCCCATGCAAAAGTCCAGTTTTTAGCTGATGATTTCGAGAAAGATTACTTGTTTGATTAGTTGCCTTTTTATCTTAGTTAAAAACATTGTCATTGAGAGCTGTTTATGTTTTTCATAACCATGCAGAGTGCTATTGAATAAGTAGTTATGTTTTTGTGAAATAAAATGTGCTCATATGTTTCATCTTTTAATAGATGGACTGCTCTCATGACTGCTTAGTAGATAGTGCCTCAACACATACTATCCTTCAATATAAATGCTATTTTCATAGCATTACACCATATGAATGCCTAATAAATACAATATCAGGACCATCAAACATAATTGAAGGATCAGGAAAGGCAACATTGTTGCTACAAAAGAGTACACAAATAAAAATAAACGATGCATTATTCTCTCCGAATTCAAAAAAACTTATTAAGTTTCAAGGACATTTGTTTAAACGGGTTTCATTTAGAAACTGCAAGTATAAATAAGAAAGAATATATGTATTTGACGTCTCAAGAAAAGGAGTAAAATCCATACTTTAGCGTTTTGAGAGCCTTTCATCATGCCTATATCATACAAAGATTCGGAGAGAGGAAGCAAATTTGACGGAGTACCTGAAGTGTCTGGTATCATCCAAGTTTCTACTTTGACATGATTGACTTGGTCACCCCGGATCGGTTATGATTACGAGCATCTTATCGCAATCCTATGGGCATGATTTAAAGAACCAGAAGATTCTTCAAAAGGGTGAATTCCCTTGCATCCCTTTCTACAATGGAAAACTAATTACTAGTCCATCTCCACTAAAAGTGGACACAGAATCTCCAAGCTTCCTTGAAAGAATACAAGGAGATATATGTGGACCAATCCACCCCTAGTGGGCCTTTTCGGTACTTTATGGGTTTGATTGATGCATCCTCAAAATACTTTTATGTATGTCTAATATCTACCCGGAATCTGGCTTTTCCAAAGCTATTGGCACAAATAATTAAATTGTGGGCACATTTTCTAGACAATCGAATAAAGAAAATTTGTCTGGATAATTCTGGGGAATTTACCTCCCGGTCATTTCAAGAATATTTCCTAGCAACTGAGATAGAAATTGAACATCTTGTGTCACGTGTTCATACCCAAAATGGGTTGGCATAGTCATTGATAAAAAGACTCCAATGGATTGCACGTCCGTTATTAATGAATTCCAGTTGCCAGTGACTAGATGGGGACATGCAATATTGCATGCTGCTTCTTTAATAAAATAGACCCTCTAGAGGTCAGAGTCTTTCTGTCACGACCCGCTTCCCTAAAATGGAGGCGAGACGTGAAAAGGTCCGCACGGGAGTGGAGCGGTGAAGCCCCAAACCCGATAAGCGTCCACTTAGTACAAGCAGGTCCCTGTAATTGCAATCGAAACAACAACAATAATAATAAGAGACGGATAAGAAACACCAATCCCAAAGTTTGTCCACAAAATATTCAACATCACAGAAAAGCCACCAGGCTAAAGGAAAGAGTCTAAGGGCCCAGAACAAGGCCAAACAAAAGCAACGACATAAATAAGTATAGGTGTCACGCACCAATAACAAAACAACTGTCTAACAAAAATAAAGCACAACGGAGACACTAGGACTGGTCCCCAGTGTCCGCGTACTCCCCGTCCAACACGGGCTCAAGCTCGGCGTCCGCAAACACCTCACCCTCCGTGGGCAACTCAGGCTCAAGGTCTAACATGCGTCACCCAAAAGAGAGAGGGGCACATGTCAGCAAGTCTAAAAAGACTTGGGCAAGGAAACTGAAAGTGACTAACAACCTAGCATTTAAATGTTAAACAATGGCATGGCAGTTAAGTATGATGCAATAGTTAAAAGAGAGGCAAACACGCACGATGTAGCAAAAGCTACCAAATCACTAATCACTTATCACTTATCACTTATCACGTAGTGCATAGAGAGTCCACCTGCTGGCCCGCTCGTGGCTCAGGCCGCTTATCTCTATCACTATTAATCACTTAAACACTTAGTGCATAGAGAGTCCACCTGCTGGCCAGCTCGTGGCTCAGGCCACTTATCTCTATCACTATTAATCATTTGTGCACTAGAGAGTCCACCTGCTGGCCGGAGTGGCGGATCAGGCCAACTCGGGCTCAGGCCGCTTATCTCTTACCCCACCCATATGTGTCGAGTGTTGGGATTTCCAACTCACTGAGCTCGCTTCTGGATCACGAGCCAGGAAGTGTAATTGGCATAGGGTTGTGCCCGCAACGCAGGTGCCTAGCCGGTATCCGAGCGTTGGGATTTCCAACTACAGGGCTCGCTTCTGGAACACGAGCCAGGAATATAATATTGTAGCGTGTGCTACACAATCAAAATAATTAATCACTATGCAACAACATGAACAAATGATTGCGTACCGTTAATTGAATTTAAACGTGACATACAAGCATGATGAGGGTGACGGACCAAGCTTCGTTGTCAAGCTAGGTCAATGGCGTCTAAACGGCTATCCTTTCACCGTTTAGTCTCTTTTACGCTAAAACAAGGTAATGGCCTAAGACATGGCCCAAATCAAGAGATGCAAGTTTCACTTGCCTATCACCGGGGAGAACGGTTATGAAAGTTCGTTTCCGCGGATGCTAGCCTACGGGGAATCGCTGTTATGGGGAACAATCATCAAAACACAAGTATTTTATTAGGGTTTCATAAAAATTACAATAGGACATGAAAACAACGGTAGATCGATTTCTTACCGAGAGGAGGCGGAAGAAACACTCCGGGGAACCCTAGGACCAGATCTGGAAATGATTAGGGAAGTTTGGAGAAACTAGGGTTTTGGGGGATTTTGGGGATTTGATGGGTTTTGATGGAGATTTGGGGAAGATGAGAAGTAGATAGGGTGAATGGATGGATTGGATGATGGATTTAGGGTTTGGAATGAAGGATTGAAGCTTGGAGGAAGATGGGGGCTTAGAGGGGAAGAAACTAGGGCTTAGGGTCGTGATGGAGAAGATGAAAACGTTTGGGTTGGGTATTTATAGGTTGAGCTGGCGGCTGCCCAGAAATTAGGGTTTTAACACAGACTAGTCGGTCAAAGAACAACCACTGACCGACTAGTTTGGCAACTAGTCGGTCGGTCGACCAACGCAGACCGACTAAGTGTAAACAGTAACTCCTGAACGAAAATAGGATTTAGAGTTAGTCGGTCCATGAACAAGTACTGACCGACTAGTTTAGCAACTAGTCGGTCGATGAACGTTCTTAGACCGACTAAGAGTAAACAGTAACTCAACTAAAATTAAGATGATGTGTTAGTCGGTTCAAGAAGCATCGCCGACCGACTGGTTTGCAACCTAGTCGGTCAACTAACCTTCTTAGACCGACTAACGATAAACAGTAGCTTCCTCAGAAAATTAGAAAGCTCACTAGTCGGTCCAAGAAGGATTGCCGACCGACTGGATCGTCATCTAGTCGGTCGGTGCCCCTTCTTACACCGGCTAATGAGCACCAAAAGTTCCGATACGGAGCGCGAGGCCCCGTGATCGAATCCTAAGACTCATAGGCTTGATCTAATAGTTAGATATGACCGTTATGAAGCCCGTCACAAACGACGTACTTCGGAATCGACGATCCTAAGGAAGAATCGAGAAAATACGACGAATCGATAGAAAATGAAAGTTACGGAGACGAAAACCACACAAGAGGAGAAAATCCACCAAAACATATATTATATTATAATAAATTCAGATACAAGAAAACCAGTCGTTACACTTTCTCAAATGCAACTTGCATATGGAATACTACCGAACATCTCTCACTTGAGAATTTTCGGTTGTGCAGTATATATCCACATAGCACCACCGCAGAGGACAAAATGGGTCCTCAACGTCATTTAGGGATCTATGTAAGGTTTAACTTACCCTCAATAATAAGATACCTAGAACCCCAAACGGGGGACGAATTCAAGGCACATATTGAAGAATGTGAATTTGATGAGACAACATTCCCCAAATTAGGCCCAGAAACTTTAAAATCTGGAGCTACACAAATAATATGGTGGGATACAAAATCATTAACCCATTATGATCCGGTAACCAAGTAATGTGAAGATGAGATCCCGAAGATCCTCCACGTTCAAAACACTGTTCATCAGTTATCGAATTCATTTACTGATAACCAGAAGATTGTCAAATCACACATCCCTACTGCAAATACTTGAGCTAGGATTGACATCCTCGAGAATGGATGCAATCCACCAGTGACAGAAGTGGCGATTTTTCAACTGAAAAGAGGCAGACCACCAGGCTCTAAGGACAAAAATCCAAGAAAAAGAAAAACTCCTGGAGACCTTGTGACAATACCACCACAGAAAAATAAGTTCATGTCCATACCCTCATCCCTCCCGAAATCCACTGCAGAGGAAAAGCCGAGATAAACTAAAATATCATTAACTATGTACGTACATGGGATGTGTTGGACAGAAAGAGAACAATCGTCGACGATGACTTCACGTTTCATATTGACATTCACGTCGCTTACAATGACGATGATAATGATTCACATTCTATTGCTGAATGCAAATGAAGAAATTATTGGCCAAAGTGGAATGGGGCAATAGAAACAAAGATGGACTCGCTTAATAAACTCAAAGTCTTTGGACCAATAATCCAGACACCAAATGGTGTTAAACCTGTGAGATATAAATGAGTATTCGTCAGAAAAAGAAATGAAAATAATGAGATCACACACTACAAAGCAAGTCTTGTAGCACGAGGATTTTCCCAAAGACCAGGTATAGACTATGAAGAAACATACTCACCGATAATAGATGTGATCACTTTTTGATTCTTAATAAGCTTAATAGCAACGGACGGATTAGTTATGCAGCTAATTGATGTTGTGACTGCATATCTATATGGAAATATCGATAAAGAGATATATAAGAAACTTCCTGATGGATTTTCACTGCCTACAAATTTAAAAGATAGACATCGGGACGTCTATTCTGTTAAGCTACAAAGACCATTATATGATCTTAAACAATCGGAAAGGACGTGGTATAACAAACTCAGTGAATTCCTTGTACAACAAGGATTCTATTATTATTAAATCCATTTTTGGCTCAACAGTAATTTGGACTGAAGATGGCTCTTTCGTCGGGATGGAGCCTCGTAAGCGGTTGAAGTGGGACCCGTGAACGAGAGTCTCCGGGTCAGGGTGAGCTAGGATTAGTCTCCACGGATGGATGTTGGCCTAGCTTCGCGGTATTTCCATTATCATGCATCATAAGAAGATCGTTAGGGGATCGGGGTTGGTGTTCGACTGATTTCCCTCCGACGCTCAAGTTAGTTTCTCATGGTGTACACATAAAAGGGGAAAATGAGAGAAGAAGATAAAGAAATATTGTGGTAAGATCCTTAGCCTTTGTTTGAGATTTGGCCCCCCTTTGTGCTTTGTCCCACTGGTCATTTATATCCTCCCCTCTTTGCCTTGTCATTCCCCATTAATCAAATGGTGTTAATGGAGATAATGGCCACCATAACTTTAGGCTATTAATGTGGATTCATGGGATTAACTATCCCATGAATATAGCCCTTAATTCCCTCATTAGTGGCCAATTAAGTGAGCCATGATGTTAGGGTTGACTCATTCAAACCATAAGTAAGGGGTCATGTGGAAAATGAGTTGGCAGATTTGACTCGGTAAAGATTTACCTTCCTTGGCGGGCCTCGGAGCTATTGGGCCGAGGCGTACCATTCTTTAGTGGGCCTTGCTCTTTAGGCAGAATTTCTCTACTTGCTTAATGGGCCGGACCCATGTATTTAATAATGGCCCCCATCACTCGAGCTCAACCGCTTACAAAGGTTGAGGTTGGATGATGTGATAATCATAAGGAAGAAGTAACCTCGTTCGAATAGTCAGGTTGGTTTGCAAGGAAAATAACCTTTTGACCTTCAATTGGTAAGGAGGGATGCGGTCCCTCGTCTTACAGTTGATGTTGAGCTACGTCAGCGGGTCGGCTTGATGACCTAGAAGTATGACCCATACTCATGTAGTCGGCCCTGATCACTTAGCTTGCTTGACCTGAAAGGAATCGGTCTTCAGTCAGTCATTTGTTTCGCGAGGGGGTGCCCCCCTCGACTTAAGTTCGATGAAGTGTTGTTTGGTAGCGAGGGTTTGGCCCCTCGGCTTACAGCTGACGACGATGAGAGTCGTTCAGTGGTGAGGGGGTGGCCCATTTGACTTACGGCTGACGACGAAGATGTCGTTTGGTTGTGAGGGGCATGGCCCCTTCGACTTACGGCTGACGACACGGATGGTCGTTCAGTGGCAAGGGGTTGGCCCCTCGGCTTACGGCTGACGATGAAGATGTCGTTCGGTGGCAAGGGGCATGGCCCCTTCGACTTACGGCAGACGACATGAAATGTCGTTCGGTTGCGAGGGGCGTGGTCCCTTCGACTTACGGCCGACGACGTGAAATATCGTTCAGTTGCGAGGGGCATGGCCTTACGGTCGATGACAATGATGGTCATTCAGTGGCAAGGGGTTGGCCCATTGGCTTATGGCTGATGACGAAGATGTCATTCGGTGGCGAGGGGCATGGCTCCCTCGACTAACAGTCGACGATGATAGTGGGTCGTTGAGTTGCGAGGGTGTGTCCTTTTCGACTTATGGCTGACAACGGTAGTCGGGGGATGGCCCCTCGGCGTACAGCTGACGATAATGGTCGTTTGGTTGCGAGGGGCATATCCCATCGGCTTACTGCCGACAACAATGCATGGGTCTTTTCGGTCCTCCTACCTGGATTGTCTCCATTTAGGATAGGTCAATCTCGCTCAAGATATGTCATCTTTCAGTCGGGTGTTTGCATCTGTCTGATTGGTTGATGTGAATGTTGATGTCGAAAATCAAGCGGAGGTGGTCTTGGTGAGGAGGACACGGCATGATCAATTAGGGACTGTATTCATGGAGTCGCATTTGACCCACGAAGCATCCTTTACGGCAATCCCGAGTACAAAATTCATCTCACCGGTGGAAGAGAAAGTGTTTAAAGTAAGGATTTGCTAGAAAAGGTTTCCTGTTACT